>JAOXNZ010000038.1:3380139-3396403 GCA_028566095.1 Kryptolebias brasiliensis
AATTCCCTTTAATTTAAGCCTAAGATACGTCAGGTATGAATTTAGCTTTAACGACCAGATAAGCAGACTTTGTATACCTTTTAAACATGAGGCGCCTTGACCCATCAGTGTCCGTGGTGAGCCATCACCTTCTGCCAGATGAAAGATCCTCTCCAAATCCCGAACGAGCCCCCAAATTGTTAGGGATTGATCCGTTCCCAATTCTTTCGGGTTGGTTTTTTTAGAGAACGATCTGACAAAGCTTAAAAGTATTGACAAAATTTATTAAGAATTACATGATTACCCGCCGAGCAGATTTGCAAACCTGGAGACGTTAACTATGCATTAGACACATCAGGCTGCTTCTAGCAACGTCTGTCTAATCTTCTACTTCTCTGGCATTTAGTCATGCAGTCAGGGACGGCTGGTATAAGTGGGTTAGTAGGGCTAAGCCCTCCCTGGTGTTTACAATAAAAATGTTAAAATACCTAATAAACACAAATTAAAAATATTGTATCATATGTTGTGAAATTTACAACAAAACTGGTGCCAAACATTTTCAAGAAAATCCCAGAGTCTTTCCAAAGGGCTAACTTTTTACAGCCCCATTCATTTAATGTCTTTCGTGGGACAGAATGATTGACAGATGTTTTGTCCTGCCTAGTTGGTTTACTGCTCATTTGGGCTAATTTAGTTCAGCCCAGGGTCAGCCCAAGGCCTCAGACCTTAGCCAATGAGGGTGGCTGACAATAACATGCATCAAGCACAAGTGTATGTGGGTGTGGTTTGGCATAGACTGAGTAGGTACAATGGTGAGCAAGATTAACATAAACAAGGTGGATTATTAAATTTTTCACCCGTTTCCCTTTATGTCTTTGGAGGAAAAACTGGAAGTGAAGAGGTTGGGATGGACAGACAAAACGATATTCAAATCCAGCAAAAGCGGCAAAACCAAAGTTTTTCTGTGACCTGGTTTCAGCTAAAGGACTGGCTAATGGCAAGTGTAGCTATTAAATCTCTTTTCTGCGTTTTATTACAGCCCACCCTACATATATCACCACTGCATGCAGCCATCCCTATTGTCAACTGTTTGAACAAAGGGTTTTGTCAGATCAGGTAAACCAAATGTGTGTGGGGTCTGAAGTGCAAGTTTAATGTCAACAAAGGTTACATCAGTGTCTGGTCAATGGGTCATTAGCTTTCAGGTCTGTTCTTTTTGTCATTTCATGCAGTGGTTTATTCAAAAGGGCATAATTTGGTATAAACCTGTAGGGAAAATAACACATGCCCATAATGAAAGTATTTGCTTCTTTGTAATAGGTTTAGGGATTTGTTGGATGGCTTCAACTTGGTTTACTCAGATACCTTTTGATTTTAGCTTCATCCATTTTGACAGATTTATAATCATGTAATTTTCCTGGACTTCAATTGACCATTCTTGTCAAGCAGGTTTGATGAGCGACACCATTATATTTGTCTTAGCTCCTCTTCCTGGTCCTCTTGCAATTAGGACATTGATATTCTTCATTTTCCACACAATTAAAATTCAATTCTTATTTTAGTATATTTTTAAAAAAGTAATGCTTTATCAAATTTGATTAACTAACGTTGTGTAATGCACATTAATACTTCCACAAAATACAGCAAAGACATTTTTCTGATTACATACATTTACTGACCACATACTTTGTGGTCATTTCTGGTGCTTATATGCAAAATACATTCTTGTGTTTACACAACAGATTTCTTCATTGTTCAATAACTAAAGCAGCTTTTTTCTTAAAAAAATGTAGACAATATTAAAACTTTAGCACTTTGCTTTTTCACCTTCCTCTGAACTCTAAATAACCTCATCCCACTGAACCCCAGGCTGTTCCTTTGTTGATTGCTTATCACCTTCTGCTTTACTCGCTGTATCATCTAATTTTACATTACCTTTGTTCTCTTCGGTGGTTTATTCATTGCTCTTTCTGACTTCCTCTCATTAAGTTTTACCCTCTATCATAATGCTTATCACCCACCTCCTCTGCTCTGTCACACACACAGTGCTGCAGCGGGGTTCACATCTCAAGTTGTTATGCAGGGCCTGAGAATAGTTTTACACAGAGCCAAGACATAAGGAGGGGGCAACCTCACACACACAGGGCAGAAGGGAGAGCAGTTTCACACACACAGGCTACGGGTGGGGGCACTTACACCCTGCAGCATCTTGCCTACCAGATTATGAGCCCTTTACAGTGTTGCATTTCATCTCTACAGTTTTTAAGCCTTTCAAACATAAAGCCTTTAAATTTTAAACTATTCTGACCTTTCTAACATTTTTCACTACAATACATCCAAAAGTTGTTGGTTGAGAGAGATCACGAGGAATCAATAAATCAGGGGAGCTGTCACGTGATCAGTTAGTACCTCAAACCATTGTTGTTCATACTGAACGTTGGGGCCTTCTGACAGGTGATGTGCAATGCAAAGACTGAAGATGCATGAAGCTAGACGAGGGATTGACTCAAGCTTCACATTCCTGTATCAGAGATTTACACAAGCTCTGATTTTTAAAACAGGGACATACAGAGGTCTGGGGATTGACTTTTTCAATCAACACACATTCAGATGTGGAAACCACATTTAGACCAAACAGGAACAGGAAGACAGCAGGAATAGTGTTTCAAGCTTTTCCCTTCTTCATCAACACAACACAGGTGAACTGTAAATTTTTTTTTCTTTTAAGAGTTACCAATTAACCTTACATGCATGTTTTTGGTGTGTGGGAGGAAACCGGAGTACCCCGAGGAAACCCACGTGAGCACAGGGAGAACATGCAAACTCCACCCAGAAAGGCCCCAGGCCGGGATGCGAACCTGCAACCTTCTTGCTGGGAGGCGACAGCTCTAACCACTACACCGCTGTGCCACCCTTTTTTAAACATCATATTGTTAAATTTAGTGTACAGAAGAGAGAATGCTGAAATGCTGAGACTCAACAGGCAACAGTCAATTTGGCGATAGGTAAGCAGATTAGGTACGCATAAAGAGGCAATGGGACAGTTAAAGCCAATCAGGTCTGTTGTGGAGGTTTCTGCATTTACTGCAGTTCAGAAACTAGAAGCTCATTTTTAGACTGACATTACACCCCTCCCCCTGCGAAGGACTGCTCCAGATGACTCCTTGGGTTGGTCAGGCTGGGCACAATGAAAGTCAGGGATGAGTCGGTGGTCCAAGATAAAGCAGGCAGACCAAAGAGCCAAGGAACGGTCCTTCCCAGTCCACTATGTACTGGAGTAGACAACCTCTATGTCTGGAATGCTGTTGGTGGCGCACAGTGTAACTTGAGAGACGTATATGAGCTGGGTGAGTGGAGGGGGTCTGGAAGAGGGAACTGTTGGAAGGGATCTTAGGGAAATCTGAGGAGATGCAGTGTATATATATATTTTATATACATTTTTTTTAGTTTGTTGAAGGCCCTGTCTGCTTTTTCATCCCAAAGAAAAACCTTGGATGAGGTTAGACGATGCAGCCACAAAGCTAAATTGTCTGATGAAGTGCCAATAAAAGTTAACAAAGCCCAGGAACAACGGCTTTGAGAAACGGGACAGTCATGTACCACCGTAACCTTCTCAGAATACATTTCAATCTTGCTGGGCGAAAGAATAAATTCATGAAACCAAACTTGAGTGTGGTTAAACTCACACTTCACAGCCTTAACAAAGCTGATTCTTAAGAAGGTGAAAAAAACCTGAGCAGACATGTTGAGTGTGCTTTTAGGTCTTTAGGAAAAATAAGAATGTCATCAAAACAAATTTATTTATCGTGTTCCATAGTATGTTATTAACTAATGATAATTCCGGCATTAAAATAGCTACAGTAATATACTGTATAGAATACATAAAAAGATAAATGAAAAAAATATATATATATATTATTGATATTTAGCCAAAGATGGAGGTTGCGAAGGAATTGTTCTACAGAGGTAAGGCTAATTTGGAGAGCAGATGCTGCAGAATGGAGAAAAGGGCCACATCAGTATAGGATAGTACCTTTGGCATATAGATGGATTTGGGAATTGCTAGCAGCTTTATCTACATTATTAATGTAGATGGAGAAAAAGATTGTGCCCAAGATGGAACCCTGAGGGACACCTTTGAAAATGATGAGTGGTTCTGACGTAACATTTTCATTTTTCAGCTGCTGGATATAGCTATCAAGATAGTTGACAAACCAATTACGACAGGTGATGGATAGATAAATTCTGGAGAACCGAAGTAGAAGAGTCTTATGATCAATGGTTTGTGGGAGGAAACCAGAGTGCCCAGAGAAAATCACTGCTTGGACAGGGAAAACATGCAAACTCCACAAAGAAAGGCACCAAGTGGGAGGTAAACCTGCAACCTTCTTGCTGTGAGGCAGCAGTTCAACCACTGTCCACTGTGCAGCCCATCTTGCTGACAAAGAAAAAAACAGCACCAGCAGGTGACAATTTAGACCAGCTATGAGAGCTTCTGGAACATACTTCTTCATGAATTCTCATTCAGGGCTGAAAGAGCATAGATCCTACCCTTAGGAAGTGTGGTACCAGGAAGCAGATTAATAGCATAATCATAGGGTATATGGGGTGGCAAGGAGGTGGCTCGTCATTTATTAAAGACCTCTTTGAGGTGTGTAAATAAGAGGAACCTTAGTTAGGTCTGGATAAGTTCACTCATCAACAAGTTCTGACTGTGAAGAGCAGTTTGGGCTGTGTTAAGGCAAAAAGATAAAGAAATGGATACCCACCCAAGAATCTCCCTTTTTTGCAAGTCATGGGGAGGGTTTTGTTTCTTAAACCAAGGAATGCCAAGGATAACAGCATGTTCAGGTAAATGGAAAACAAAGAAATTCATGTTTTTATTTTGATTACCTGCTAACAAGGTAGGTATGAGTTCAGTTTGAAAGGTGATTTTATGTAAAAGGAGCCCATTATAGCAAAAAACTTAAGAGGATTTAGAGAAACAGAAACCTTGAGGTATTCTATCAGTCTGTGATAGAAACAATAACAACACAGGGACAAAAAGGTTGATTTTTTTAATCATCAAAACAAAATTTTAGCATAGTTAAAAATATGTAGAAATACGTTTTTCACAGTAAGGGCTTGCACAGTGACTGCGGGAGAAAGGCACCACCTCACAGCGACCTGGAAAGGAGAAGCGGGTAAAAAAAAATCGATGGACAACAAGGGTTGCGGTAGCTCGGTGGTCAGTGCCGGGATGTCGTAATCCTGAGGCTGCAGATTACTAAATTACAATTACTAAATCTTTCATGCTAGTTTGCGCACTGTGGCGACCTCTGCAGAAAGGAACTGCCAAAAACAAAACAAAACAAAACAAAAAACAACCATTTTCACAATAACCTAAAATTGTTTCTTTTTCTTTGTCGTCTCAGGACACAGAACTTCTTTCTCCAGGTATTGTCATAAATAGCATTTCTTTATCCTCACCGTCACTGGAAGGAAGCCGCCATCTCAGTCGTAGCAACATTGACATTCCCCGCTACTCAGGGTCTGATGATCCTAACAAACAACTTCCACGCAAGCGCAGCGACTCCTCCACCTACGAGCTGGACACCATCAAACACCACCAAGCCTTCCTGTCCAGGTGAGACACAAATGGACACAAATGGTTTAAACTAAGGAAGATTTCAGCTAAAATTTGGTTTTGTCTTATTCTTTCTGAACAGTCTGCACTCCAGTATTCTCCACGAAGATCCCGGATCAAGACGCTCTAGCAAAAGCATTATGCTGGAGGGGGGCTCCTTGGGAAAGTTTGACTTTGAGGTTACTGACTTCTTCCTGTTTGGCTCTCCTCTGGGGCTGGTGCTTGCACTGAGGAAGACTGTGGTCCCCTCCTTAGATGGTGAGGACGACTACTACATGCTATGCTACATTTGATGTTCCTCATAAGTAGAAACAGGACAAAGATATTTGTGACATTTTCCTGTAAAAAGCATATGTTGGAGAAGAGGCTTGGTTAGGGTGTGAAAACATTTGAGGCTTAGCCCAGCCCAGTATCGACTGTTGATTTTTATTCATCGTTTTCAAGCATTTTGAAATTATAATTAATGTGATATGCTGTACTAGTTATTTACCCTGGCTGTCTTTGTACAGCCAGAAAAAAAGCAAAATAAGAGTTTTCATTCTACATTGTTGCCATCTTTAGCAGCTTGAGGAAAACAATAAGAAAAACTTCAGTCAGAAGTCAGATTCTAAACTATTTTATAATTCTGTCCAAGCAGCCCAACTTTCCTGTAATCTTTTAAAGGGGTCTCCTCAATAGTTCTCCAGGCTTTTTGAAAATATTTCAGTTTATTGGTAATTTTAAACTTAGCCTACCACTTTTTACACCAACAAGATAATGCCCAAGGAACTATTAGCTGAAAACTTGACTTTCAGAAAGCCTGAATGACTAAAAATGAATTACATAAAAAGTTTGGCTAAGGGTACTGTGCTTTTCTTTTCTTCCTTTAGCGATTATATCTTATGCAACTTTCATTTGCTCTTTATTTTTATTTATCTGACTTAAGAGGAATAATCTTTCAATCTTACAGGTATAACTATTTGTAAGACATAATGACAAAAACATTTCCAAAGAGCTTTACCAAACTATCCATCCATTTTTTTAACTGCTTTTTTGTGCAGGGTCACAGGTAGTTGGTGTCTATTTCCAGCAGTCACTGTGCAAGAGGTGGGGTACATCCTGGACAGGTCACAAGTTCATCACAGGGACACAGAGAAACAAACATCCATTCTCACTCTCTCTTACACGTAGTAACAATTTAGAGTTATCAATTAGCCTAACATGCATGGATTTGGTCTTTGGGAGGAAACCTAAAACCTCACACATGCACAAGGAAAACATGTAAACTGCACACAGGTTGTGAACCTGCAACCTTCTTGCTATGAGGAGACAGCTCTAACTACTCCCCCGCCATGCCGCCTGCTGTAGCAAATTACAGTTGAAACTAGAAGCTTACATACACTATATAAAGAGACACATGTGGATTTTTTTCACACTGTCTGATGTGAAATCAGAACAAGCCTTTTCCGTTTTAGGTCAATTAGAATTTTCAGAATTATTTCTATTTGCTGAATGCCAAAATAATGAGAGAGAGAGAAGGCAATTTTTATGATTTTCTTTAAAGTCAAAAGTTTAAAATACCTTAAGATTACTATGCCGTTAAACAATTTGGGACATTTTATGTCATGTCTTTAGAAGCCTCTGATAGGTTTATTGATAACATCTGAGTTAATTAGAGACACACCTGTGGATGTAATTTAAGGCACACCTGAAACACACTACTTCCATGTGTAACATCATGGGAAAGTCAAAGGAAATCAACCAAGATATCAGGAAGAGAATTGCGGACTTGCACAAGTCTGGTTCATCCTTGGGTGCAATTTCCAGATGCATGAAGGTGCCTCGTTCATCTGTACAAACAATTATACGCAAGTACAAACAAGACGGGAATGTCGAGCCATCATACCGCTCAGGAAAGACACAGTGTCCCAGAGATAAACGTGCTTTGTTCCAAAATGTGCATATCAACCCAAGAACAAAAGCAAAAGACCTGGGGTCTCATTTATAAAATATTGCATAGGATTCATACTAAAAGTGTGCGTACGCCAAAAAGGCAAAAATCACCAGAAAATTTTCAGATTTATAAAACCATGCGTATGCACACCAGCAAGCAATTTTCCTTTACAAATCACACCTGTACCTGAAAGTTTGCGCAGAACCTGCGCCTCAGGTTCTGCCCTCCACACACCCAAATTCAACCATAAATGGTCAATTCAAATCACCTCACAAATGTGGAGGTGTATTTAAATAAGCCAGTTGATCAATGTTATTTCATGGTTACCAATGGCAACCATGGAGAAAGGAGTAAAGAAACAAAATTTCACAAGGCAGAAATTGATGTGTTGCTGAGTGAGGTGGAGAACAGAAAAAAATATAATTTTTGGGAGCCGGAGTAGTGCCATTACAAATAAAAGGAAGTGCTGTGAGCAGCAATACATCATTCCCCGCTAGAGCACGTCAGCCACAGGTGGGGCTAAGGGCGTTCCCGAACTGACACCTTTTGTCATGCCAAAATAAGATAGTCTGCCAAAAAGTCATTGGTCGCTCCCCTGCAAGGGGGCAGCCACTGTCCCCTTGTGTTGTTAATCTGTGGTACACATCACCCTGGTGAGCATCCAGGGACAAAACTTTGAAATGTTGCGTGAACTTTTATTTAAGATTTAAGTTGAAAGGTCTTTAAGGTCTTTATATTACCAGCGGAAGCATAAATAATACTGATGTTTTGAAAGCTTATTATAAAGTCGAGCTAAGATTAATTTTGATTATGGAATAAATTAAATCTCTGAGAGTAATCATAATGCAGTGTGGCTTCATTTCCCCACTTCACCATCTGTGTCGCCAGTTTCCCCTGTCTCCAAAACAATGATACACATGGGTCAGAGTTTGCGTGAGGGACTACACACTTTCCCATCAAGTCTGTGTTTTATTGATCAAAAACTTTGTGTGGAAAGTGACGTACATAAGTTTCAAGCCCCGTTTTATGTGTATGCCAGTTTTATAAATGAGACCCCCGGGGGAGATGCTGGCTGAAGCTGGTAACAGTGTGTCATTATCCACAGTAAAACGAGTACTGTATTGACATGGGCTGAAAGGCCATTCTGCCAGGAAGAAGCCATTACTTTAAAAGAAACATAAAAAAGCCAGATTAATGTTTGCAAATGCACACAGGGACAAAGACCTTAATATTTGGAGACATGTCCTGTGGTCTGACGAAACTAAAATTGAACTGTTTGGCCATAATGACCATCGTTAGGTTTGGAGGAAAAAGGGGAAAGCTTGCAAGCCTGAGAACACCATCCCGACTGTGAAACACTGGGCTGGCAGCATTATGTTGTGGGATTGTTTAGCTGCAGAAGGGACTGGTGCACTTCACAAAATATATGTCATCATGAGGAAAGAACATTATGTGGAAATACTGAAGCAACATCTCAAGACATCAACCAGAAAGTTAAAGCTTGGGCGCAAATGGGGCTTCAAATGGACAATGAGCAGAAGCATACTGCCAAACTGGTTACAAAGTGGCTTAAGGATAAGAAAGTTAATGTTTTGGAGTGGCCATCACAAAGCCCTGATCTCAATCCTATCGAAAATATATGGGCAAAGCTGAAAAGGCATGTGCGAGCAAGGCGGCCTACAAACATGACTCAGTTACACCAGTTCCGTCAGGAGGAACAGGCCAAAATTCCTTCCAACTATTGTGAGAAGCTTGTGGAAGGATATCCAAAATGTTTGGCCCAGGTCATACAGTTTAAGGGCAATGGTACCAAATACTAATGAAGTGTATTTAAACATTTGACTTTGGAGAAAGTAATAAAAATTCGCTTAAAAACATTCTCTCTCTCTCATTATTCTGGCATTTAGCAAATAGAAATAATTTTGAAAATACTAATTTATTCTGATTTGACGTCAAACAGTGTGACGAAAATGCATGTCTTTTTATATAGTGTATGTAAACTTCTGGTTTCAACTGTAGCTAGATAAAAATCTCTCCTCTTCACCCCCTTGAATTTGTATAAAAGGTATCACAGGAGAAACTTCTTCTCCACCTCCTGCTGCCTGTCCTGCAAAATATATTCTTTTATCTATGACACAACAAAGCAAACACATTGTAACAACACCTATCTGCCCAGTCTGAAGGTGTGATTGTTCTAAGGGCCTGGTCTAGTGCTGAGGGCCTGCTCTTGTGCTGCCTATTATTAGTGCCTCTGTGCTAGCCTTCAGTCCATCTTTTCTAGCCACTGGTAGGATTTGTTGATATCAGCCACTTCCTAAATCTGCCAGTGGTACAAATAGTACAGGGGCTTATCTTTCCATGATGGTTCCTCTTTCTCCTCTTCCACATTGGGTTTCTGCTGCCTGAGACATTCACTTAGCAGATCATCATTGGGGACATTCTTCCTGATGTACTCCAGGATCTTGGTTTTATCATCCTTTATAGTGGCTCTGATGTTCACTAGTCCTCAGCCTCCCGTCTTTCTCTTAGTGTATAGTCTCAGGGTGCTGGACATAGGGTGAAACCCTCCGTGCATTGTGGGTAAATTTCGTGTTTTGATGTCAGTGGCTTCTATCACCTCCTTTGGCCAGATTATTATACCAGCAGGGATGACTGGCACTGCATATGTGTTGATGGCTTGGACTTTGTTCTTACCATTCAACTGGCTCATCAGGTCCTGCCTTACTCCCTAGAGGTATTTGGTTGTGGTTGATTTCTTTGCAGCCTCATCCTTCTTGCCATTTGTCTGCAGCATTCTGTCATAATGGTGGAATAATTTAAAACCCAGAGCCGTGTTGACAGAGACAGAGAGGAACACAATGGTTGTAAATTAAAACAATCTTTATTACTGGTAGGGGGTCAGGGAGGAACGGCAAGGTTTTGGCGGCGCTGGAACGAGAGGAGATCAGGTAAGTGGTTTGTTTAGCAGTGAGTGTAGTAATTAGTTTCCTTTCCTTACTGGGCAGATTCCATTGTTGAGCACTGAGAGAAGGGAGGATTCCAGTCCTGGTTGAAAAGGCAGGCAGAGAGTGGCAGATCAGAGCAGGGAAAGCCGCTGTTTCAAAAAGGTCCTTTCTGGAGTTAGCACGATTTCTCTGTGGATCCTGGATTCTTTGCAGAAGCTGAGACTGAGACTGGCAGACAACTTTCCTAGAGGCACGGGAAGCAGCAAGCACAAAAACACAGGGTGAGTAAATCTCATAGATTCGAGTGAGAGTTATCAGAAGGCTTAGATGAAGCTACCAAAAGGTATGCAACGTTCCAGCATTGAACTCTGGCACAACTGGACTTTAAATATCCACCAGGTGGAGATCAGCCACCATCGGGAACAGCTGCAATCAATTAGCTCCACCTCCTGCTGGCAAATAACCTGGAATCCTCACACATTCCAAGATACTTGTAAAAACCAGCCACTAGAGAGCACAAGTCAGTGCATCTCTTGTGCCGGTCCCAAGCCCAGGTAAATGGTGAAGGCAGTGTAAAACACTTTTGCCAAAACTAACATGCGAGTCCACACCATAACGGATCGGTTGACCACCACCGTTGCTGTTGTCAAACAGGGTACCGGCGTAAATTGTACTACTGTTAGTCGAAGACCACAATGAGGGAAACGTGCCAGGAGACAGAGGGAGAAGAGGAAAGTCAAGAGTGTAGGACTGAGGGTAGCGACTGTAAATGCGACATGAGACAATGACAGGCAAAGGTAGAGAACTGGCTGACATGATGCAGAGGAGGAAGGTAGATGTATTATGTGTCCAAGAGACCAAGTGGAAGGACAGCAAGGCTCACAGAACTGGAGCAGGGTTTAAGCTGTTTTACCGTGGTGTGGATAGGAAGAGAAATTGAGTAGGGGTGGTTTTGAAGGAGGAGTGAACAAAAAATGTAGTTGAGGTGAAAAGAGTGTCAGATAGGGTGATGTATCTTCAGGTAGAAGTAGAAGGTCTGATGCTGAATGTTGTCAGTGGGTATGCCCCACAGGTTGGATGTGATGTAGAAGAGAATGAGAAATTCTGGAAAGATCTGGATGATGTGATAGAGAGTATTTCCAGGGAGGAGAGAGTGGTGATCTTAGCATATCTGAATGGATATGTTGGTGAAGGAAACAGTTATGAGGAGATGATGGGCAGATTTGGTATCAAGGAAAGGAACCAGGAAGGACATATGGTAGTGGATTTTGCCAAGAGGATGGAAATGGCTGTAGTCAACACCTATTTCCAAAATAGGGAGGAACACAGGGTGACCTATAAGAGTTGAGGCAGTAGTACGCAGGTAGACTACATTCTGTGTAGAACAGGTAACCTGAGGAAGATTGCGGACTGTAAGGTTGGGGCAGGGGAGAGCGTGGCCAGACAGCGTCGGATGGCGGAGTGTAGGATAACTTGAGGTGGAAGGAGTACTTTGAGGAGCCGATGAATGAAGAGAATGAAAGAGAAGATGAGTAGAGGTCATAGAAACTGTGGACCAAGAAGTGGAAAAGGTTAGTAAGGATGAAGTCTGGAAATCTTTGAAGAGGATGAAGAAGGGGAAGGTAGTTGGACCTGATGTCATACCAGTGGAGGTATGGAAATGTCTAGGAGAGATGGCAGTGAGGTTTCTGAGTCGATTATTCAATTTCATTTTTGAGAGTGAGAAAAGGCCTCAGGAATGGAGACGTGTGCTGGTTACTGAGTTGTAGCAACTACAGAAGAATTAAGTTGATGAGCACGATGAAGATCTGGGAGAGAGTTGTGGAAACTACACTTAGACAAGAGGTGACTATGAGCATCAGTATGCGATGGAGGAACACAGGGTGGCCTATAAGTGTGAAGACAGGAGTACGCAGGTAGACTACATTCTGTGTAGAAGAGGTAATCTGAGGGAGATTGTGGACTGTAAGGTTGTGGCAGGGGAGAGCATGGCCAGAGAGCATCGGATCGTGGTATGTAGGATGAGTGTTGTGGTGAAGTAGAGGAAAAGAGTAAAGGCAGAGAAAAAGACCAAATGGTGGAAGTTGACCTCTAACCTACTGTCATCTTTTAGTAACTGTTCTGTAAAAGGTTCATTCTGACCTGGGTGAATCTTGGTTGTTTTGGGTCACATCTATACACTTGTGGATGTCTAATCAGTTATTCACAGATTGTTTTCATGCTTTTCCAAAGCTTGTAAAGACAAACATGATTCATTGTTAAAATGAGATATGTTTTTTTGATTATGAAACTTGCTGAAATATGAGAAAACAAAGTTTGATAACAAACTGAAGAGAAAGCCTTGGCATGTCGATTTAGCAGTCATTTTATATAGTTTGTTTTTGTCATGTGAAGAACCTTCTTCCCCTCGTTTTGTCTGTTTCACTTTGTAACTTAAAAAAAAAGCGTCTTTGCAAGTCCAGCAGACAAAAGAAAAAGAAAAGCGTAAAGAAAAGTTGAGAAATAACTTTTTGTACCAGTTTTCACATCAACTAACTCCTGCTTCATCAGCTGCCTCTCCATCAACCCTCTGCAAACATCACCACAACCTCAGGTGACCTTTAATGGAATGCTGACCCTCAATGGGCTCTGGGCATTAACCTGCCTCCTTGTCGTGGTCCTGTTTAGGCCTGAGCGGCTTCCAAATTCCCCAAAGACGAAGAGACAACTGGCCCTCCACAACTTCTGATCTGGTGAGGCACCTATAAACGTGTGATGAAAGATAAAAGAAGAAGCGATTTTGGGTCTGGCTATTTCATGAAAATTTTGAAATTTAGAACATCAAAAATGGAACAAGGCTGTGTTTGGGTCTTTGAAGAGTCTAAAATCAACAGTTTTTGAGGACAATTTGTGAGGATTTTTGGCTTTTTGGAAGGCCTGTGAGAGTCAGAAAATCAGATGGAGAATTCATTGAGCAAAAACAAACTTGGTCAAAAGATAATCACCATTTATTGTGAATAACATAACTGGGAATCATCTGGGAATAACCCAGAATAGAAAAAGCGGGTAAAGAAAATGGATGAATGGATAGATGGCCTTGGCAGAGGTTTGCACACTCTCTGAGTCTTTCCAGTTAGTTTCTCAGATGGTTCTATTATGTCTTACAAGGTGTAGTAGTGCTCTGTGGAATAACTCCTTGTTACAGATGCACTAGACCTGTTGTAACAATAAAAGACAACTCATTTTGACCACCTAATATCAGTTAAAAATGTTGTTGAAATGTCATAAAGGTGGGTTTACTTGTTTCTGTTCTTTTCAAGTACAGGTGGTTCTGCAGATTGTTTCATAAACCTTTTTAAACCTTTTCTGGTCTTGTGTTTTTCCTGTTCCAGTGTCAGCTCTGCGTCCAGCCTGTCAGCAAGTTTACAATCTGTTTCATCCAGCCGACCCTTCAGCCTCCCGTCTTGAGCCTCTCCTCGAAAAGAGCTTTCATGTTCTTCCCCCCTTCAGCATCTCTCGCTACCAGCGCTTCCCTCTAGGTGACGGACACTCAGCTCTCTTGGGTAAGACCACTGGACTCACAAATCTTGCAATGAAACTTTTTCTAAACCACAGTACGTTACTGTACCTGTTTATATCTCCTTTTCATCTCTGGCCTTTTAGTTGACACTGTGCAGAGTAACCCCCAACTTCTGAAGGAGTCCATCAGCAATGCAGTTCACCGCTGCCAGGAAAGCACTGGCAGCGAGACCACTATCCCTGTTCCCATAATCAACTCACAGACATCGCAGCTCCACACAGAAAGTATGTTGTCAGTCTTGCTGCTCTCTTTACTGTGCGAATGTAGTTTGAATGCTAGTGTACTGTACTGACTCAGCATTCACACAATGAATGCCGAGTCAGCATTCGGGTTTCCTTTTTAGTTTCTTCTGTACATTCTTTGAACTGTAACTACATCTGCATACTTTGTGTTATTCTAAACAATCAGTTTGCCCAGGACATTACCATGACTTTTGGAATTTGTAAGTTTTATCATTTTAAAAATATTTAACCGTTTCACTTTTTTTGGTCTTATTGAAGTGAATGGAGGATGCTTCAAATTGTTCAGAAAGGTACTCCTTTGAAAACTAAATACTTAAGCATATTTTCACCAAGAAGCTTTATTCAAACTTTGCTAGGGAGACATAAAAAATTACATGTGACCACCAATCACAATTTAAGAATTTCTTTGTTTTCTTACAGTGATCGTTTAAGGTTTACTTCAGAGGCTGTGTTTTGGTCTGCATGTTATTATTTCTGTGATCAGGCAGTGAGAAACACACTTGCTGTGATTCCACAGGTCACCTTTAATAGCCCAGAGCAGAAATAGTAAACTTTTTTGTGTTTTTCTATGAAGCTTATACACATTTTTCACACAGAAGTCTACTTCATAAACAAAGATCTGTTTGCCTGTTTGGCTGTTGTCCTTTTAGTCTTTTTATGCTTCTTTTCGTCTCATTATGCTTATTTTTGTCTGTTTATGTCTTTTTTGTCTTCCTCTGCGCCCTTATTGTCACCTTTTTTGTCCTATTTGTCTTATAGGGTGTCCTTTTTATTTCCTTATACTTCCTCATGTGTCCCTTTGTCTACTTATGCATTATTTTTGTCCTTTGCGTTCTTTTAGTTTCCTTATGTGTCATTTTTGTGTTTTTATCCTTCCATATGTTTCCTTAGACATTCTTTTTTGTCTCATTTGTCTTCTTTGTGTCTGAGGACGTTGTTTCAACTGTTTAATTATGTATTCAATTCAGTTTATTTATATAACGCCAATCACAACAAAAGTTGTATCAGGACACTGTACAAAAATGTTCACATACATTACAAAAGCTAATTAGTAAAATGTATCTATCTAAGGAAGCCAGTAGGTTCCACTGAATCTTAACTTCATTGCAGTCTCCCATCCTGAGCAGCCGATTGACACCAGTTGAAAGGAGAAAATTACTTTTAAAAGAAATAAACCTCCAGCAGAACCAGGCTCAGGACGAGCGGCCATGGCTATGGCTTCTACTGGGTGGGGTTTGAGAGGACAGGAAAGAGATGCAAACAAAAAACTGCTGGGTCAGGTGTAGTGTTTTTAAAAAGCAAGACAAAGAAAAACACATTAATGAAAGAAAAAATTATAAATACAGACATGGAGAGTTGAGCAAGTAGAGACTACAGCAAAGTGAGAAAATGTGGTCAGTTTCTTTAAGCAGCGTAACTAAGGGATGGCTGAGGAAACCAAAGCCCACTCTAGCTATAGGATTTTCATAAATTGGCAGATTACAAAAAAAATTACAGACATGCCACAAAACTAATTTGTCAAAATTCCAACTTTCTGGCATTAAACAAACTGAGAAGGAAATATACTTGTTGTTGTAGTCAATTTTGAAGAAAAATTCATCAAATCATGAGAAAAACACTGCGCCATTAGTACTTTGTTGCACCACCTCTGACCTTTATAACAGCTTGAATTCTCTGAGGCATGGACTAATGACAAACAGCGTCACAGCATGTCGGTACCTGCTGCACCCGCAGTCCGGAGCGAATGTGCCCCTCGTTACCAAGCTCAGCAGTGCTTTAGTACGTGGACGTGTTGGGAAAAAAACTGAACATGAAAAACACTAAACTAATGTTCATGATTTTTCTCGTTGTAAGCCAACGTTTTCTCCTGAGAGCGACTGAAATGTGACACGGCTGTCAGGATGGAAACAGAGACGCTAAGCGCCTGTCCAGCGAGTCCGCGTCCGGAGCTGGAGCTGTAGCGGTTAGCTGCTGCCCACC
>JAOXNZ010000038.1:3571237-3584624 GCA_028566095.1 Kryptolebias brasiliensis
GCTGAACATCAGTAATAATTAAAAGAATGCATAAAATAAAATGACAAAACTAAGTGCACAATAATAGATTAAAAGCCCATATAAAACCCAATAAAATGACACAAATAAACAGAGAAAAACAGAGCCATTAAAATGAACTGAAATCGAATAAAATCAAATCATATGTGCTTTACGATTGGCTAATTGGAGAATTCCAAAGATTATTGGGAGATATAGGTGGTTGGATAGATGAGACAGAATTTGTAAAATGTGATGATAACTGTGTTGGGGATGAATATGATATATTATTAGAACAAACAAAATAGAAATAAACAAAATAGAAAGAATTATTTATCAAAGTTCTATGCTAATTCTCCCCCGTGTATAAATTGAATCTCCTGATGCAGTTTGAGAATAAAAATAAAATCTGTAAACTTGATTTTTTTCCCCAGTATATGAGTTTGGGCTTCTGTCCCCCACATTGCTTTGGTCCTTTTATAAATCACACCGAGTCAGGAAGAATGTGTCTCATTCCTGGCTTTAAAGTGTTTTGTGAAACAAGCTGAAGGAAATAATCAATTTTAGTGCCTTTCTAAGATAAGGAAACAATCTAAGACTTGATATTGAACTTTTCAGTAGCATAACACCTCCCTTGTCTTTCAGTATAAAAGCTGAATATATTGCACTGCACCAGTTGTAATGCTGTTTTTTCTTTCTTTATGTTTTGTGTCAGGTGTTGGACAAGCACAAAGCTATGGACAGCATGGTGGAACTGCTACAGGTGTATCCAGAAGAAGATGAGGCATACAGAGACCTGCTGGAGGCTACGACTCAGCTCTATCACTACCTGCTTCAACCCTTCAGGGACATCAGGGAACTGGCAACTCTGCGGCGACAGCAAATTAAGGTAATACAGGTACACAGAGACAAATACCATCTGTTTTCAAGCTTGATTTAAGTAGGTGTTGATCCTGAAATAGCCGGCTTACTGCTTCGTCCTTGAAGACAGTTTTTCATGTGTCAGGCTGTCTTTCTACATCAGTAAATCCCACTAGTTTTAGAATCATTTTTGTGGTTTGGTTAGTACTGATCACTAACCCTCCTCCTCTGAGTGTGCCCCCATAAGCCTAGTGTTATGACATTAACATTAAATGCTTATGCTTGTGTAGTGATGATGATGGCATGGTGGAGGGCAGAGGATCAGCCAGAGAGGCTTTTTTCCTCACCCAGAGCAGATTAACAACCAGCCTTAAGTATTATTACAGCAGCCACTAAACCACTCAGTAATTCTGCAGCCTCAGCCCTCTTCTGTTTCCACACTCATTCTCTTCGCTCTTTGTTGCTTGTTTCTTCATCTGATACTTTAAAAAAAAAAACAGGAGTAAAAGTCCAAGAGCTGCTTTTCAACTTGGTCCAATGTTCAGTGATGTATTTTGGTCAGTAGATCAGCATCCTACTTGTTCACTGTGTAACTGAATAAGTATGTACAGGCATGGGCGATTGAAAATTGTTCTCAGAGGCCAATATCAGCCGATTTATCAGCCTCTCTCTAATTTCAAATATGAGAATCTACATCACTTCAAATAAGCAACTCCTCAACAAAAGCAGACCAGCTGTTAGGTTGGTTACATTTGTTACTCAGACTTCAACTTACTGTTTCACTACTGCTAATTTTAACTGCATGTGTTTAATCTACTGCTCATCATTTATAGCACATTTAACAACAACTGATGCTGACCTATGTGCTTTACAATCAGCTCAAACAAGAAGTTAATAAAATAAAGTATATAAGCACATATAAAGTACAGTAAAGATGATTAAAAGAGCAGGGAAACTGATCGAAGACAGATAAAGACATGAAAAATCAATCCAAGTCCCATTCTCCACTTGTGTTGAAAGCCATAGAATAAAAGGTGAGTCTGAAGCCAGAGCTGTACATTACCCTTTTTAGCTCCCAGCACTGGCACTACAGAGGTTGATAGTTTGATAACACAGGCCAAAAATTTGTAGCTTCAGTATAAAACATGTTACAACTTCTAAAAACCAGAAGTAGTGCATTTTGTCACTTTAACACACTGACAAGATATTAATGTATACAATGCACACACAATTAGAAGATTTTTTTTTCAGACAAACATTTTTATTTGTCAGAAAAACTGCAAATAATATAGGGCAGAAATGTGTGTGCAATATTTAGGTGTGTATGTGCTGTTTGTGTACAGTGTGTATACAGTATGTATGCATGTGTGCAATATGTGTGTCTGTGTGACAAACTTTAATGTAGTTTGTCACATTTTGTATTTCCGTTACATTTACAATGAAGTTAAAACAAAATAAAACAAACAAAAAAGATTAACTCAAGATGTCCAAAAATGAGTAGAAAGGAGTAAAAACAGTCCCATCCCTTCTCCACTCCTCAGTGAATAATCAACCTTTGACACTGGAAGTGTTTCTGATGGTGACTCCCAGCTTTTGGGCCGCTCCCTGGCGTTCCCTCTGAGATGTTGGGTTGAAGTGGTGGAGATCGTAAAGTTTAGCTACCACGAGCTCTTTTCTTCGGACAACATGGCGAATTAAAACCTAAATGCATGACAGTGTAAAATGACTTGATTGTAAAAATATAAAAAAAACAAAGCACTTCTAACTTTTATGTTCAGTATATTAAATGACAGTCACACCATTTCTAAACAGCTGTAATAAGATGAACATGTGAGGCATGCTGCAGTGGAAGGGAATTATGTGCTCATCTACCTCTTTGAGCAAAGCACTGACGCCTCCATGATCTCCAGTACTTACTGCTACACCATTCGCTACAAAGCCAACTGACTGACTGACCAGGAGATGACCATTGTTGTTGAGTTTTTTTTTGGCTGGTAAGAAACAAATCTACCATCCATTTGCTATACTTCCATTTGGCTGGTGCTAATTTCAGTCTGCTTGTTTTACTCTTAGTTCATTGGCAAAACAATTTAGAACCATGAATGCTACTCACCTCCTACATGGCTGTTTAAATCCTGCTGCCTGACCAGCTTGTTCATTGGCTTTCCATTTTGAATGATGCACACGTAAACCATTGTCCCCATCAATCATAACCAAAACAAAGCAGCCTCATCTGATTTCTTTAACCAGATAAATACATCTTTTTCTAATGTTTTGTTTACATTTAAAGATCTTGTTTCCCACACTTAAAGGATTGTCTAATCTAATCTTAGGCCTGTAAATTAAAGGTGCCCGAGTTCCAATTGCAGTTTTCTCTCCTGTCAAGTGGTAAAAGATGTTCTATCCTACTGCTCAGGTGGCGCCAAACATACTACATGATACAGAGTTTTGAAAAACGGTACTAATTCATTAATAAGGTCAGATATTAGCAATAATTGTCATACAGCTCAATCAGTTCTAATTTTTTCTTGTCCTCCCACTGCTGCTGTGCCATCAGTCACGTGACACAGCACTGATGACACATTGAGGCATGGGCTTTGGGCTAAACAGTAGCTGAACTGAAGAGGCAGTTATAACATGGAAAAAATGAAAGCCAGTGTGGAAAATGTTGTAGGCGACAGAGACAATGCAACTTTATTTTTGCTGATAAAAGGAGCGTTTCTTCCATGTGTAACCTTTCCTGATGATGGTGCACAAGCCGTCATTATTAGCGGTGTTAGTATTGTTGCAGCTAGTAACACAGCTTAAGAGCATTACACTGATGCAGGGTTGGGCTCATACCACTCACAAATAACATCATGAATGAAGATAATCATTCAGTCTAGCTGAAAAAATACAAGGAACAATATTCATTCAGGAAACATGTCTGTATCCATGGAACGAGTTTCTTCTCAGTCAGATGAGACAGTTAGAAAAGGACTGCATGATATTAGAAAAACTTGGGATGTGTGATATTATTGTTTATTATTGGGATATTGCAATATTTCCTCACTGCTCACTTTATCTGTCATCACTATCATCTAAACCAAATGTGGCCATCAAGGCCAGTGAGAGTCCGATGGATTGACCAAATATACTGCATTATTAGTATACAGAACATGAACACACGGTACTTGAAATATAATGTCATCAATATTGATATTGCGCTCACTGATATTACAATATTGTCAGCTGCACTTCTATAATGTGAATCTCCTGTTAAACCACATCTTAAAGTTGATTGATTGGATTAAGATCTGGTTACTGTAGAGTCCATTGGTGTGGAGTGAATTAAGACTCATCAGAGCAGGTAATATTTTTCCATTCTCTTATTGTCCAATTTTAGTGAACCTGTGTGAACTGTAGCTTCAATTTCCTGTTCTTAGCTGACAGGAGTAGGACCTGTTGAGGTCTTCTGCTTCTGTAGCCAATCTGCTTCAAGGTTGGACGTGTTGTGTGTTCAGAGATGGTATTCTCCAGACCTTTGTTTGTAACAAGTGGTAATTTGAGCTGCTGTTGTCTTTCAGTCATCTTGAACCAGTCTGCCCTTTCTCCTCTGACAAGGGTTTTTTTGTCCACTCAAATGCCACTCACTGAATATTTTTTCAGTTTTGGATCTCTTTAAAACCTAGAGATGGTTGTGTGTTTAAAAAAAAGAAAGAAAAAAAAGCAGATCAGCAGTTTCTGAAATACTTAGATCAGCCTGTCTGGCACCGACAACCACAACACATTCAAAGACACTTAACACTTTTCTTCCCCATTCTGATGCCTAGTTTGAACTTCAGCAAGTCATCTTCACCACATCTGTATGCCTAAAGGCATTGAGTTGCTGCAGTATGATTGGCTGATTAGTTATTTGTGTTACTAAGGAATTGAACAAGTGTACATAATAAAGTGGCCGGTGAGTGTCTGTGACTGACAGACAGAACTAGTCACATGAAACACAATTCATTTCTGTGTTATGAAATAGTTTATGTGTGTAATACACAGTACTTGAGAAGGTTAATTTGGTCTCTTGTTTATTTTCTCAATCAAGAAACCTGATCTGAGGGCTGGGTTGGTGAAATTGTTGCTAGGCTGGTAACTTTTTCTAAGATATGAGCTTGGCATTGCCGATTTACTTCAGTTAATTTTCACTGCTGCAGTGTGCCAATGCAGCAGACTACAAAATTAACATCTTAAGTAGTTTAAATGCATCCCTGGCCCTGACTCACATAGAGAAGGCAGATTGGATCTGTGACTTTTGTCAGCTCAGAGATTTGTCACTGGTGGATCACCTTTGATTGTCTGTTTCTCCTTTGTATTTTAACACATTAGCCCTGTAGAGACACATGTGTCCCACACAGTTTAAGAAACTATTAATAAGGAGTCACTCTGTTGGTTTGTGCCCAAAAGTGTATCTTTCTGGCTTGGCTTGAGAGATTTTGTGTAACCAATGTTTTTATGTTGCACACGTCTCTTAGTTGATCACAGTCATTCATCTGCTGTTGTTATTGTTAGTACTTTCACTTTTCCAGACTGCATGCCTCACACAGCATGCTAAGCCAGCATGGCCTCACTAACCAACACAAACGACAAAATGTGTGTTTGTGGGTGTGTTTATGACTGCATATTATGGTGGTATTTGGGTAGTTGGGCGGCTCCTGATCTAGTTAAAGAATTCCTAAAAATGTACTGTATGCATAAACAGAAGTTTGTTTATACTTTATGATATTCTTTCTATAAATTCTCCAGATTTGTATAAAAGTCTGATAAAACTTATTTTTCTGTGTCCCATAGAGTTTAGGAAAGTATTAACAGGGAAGTACACTGTTGGTTTGTGTTGTATAAACAATTAACAAGGTCAGCGTTGTTTATTATCAGTCTGTCACTGAAAGTATGTACTGTAATATTTATTAACAATTTTTTATTAAAATATCAATAAAAATTTAGCAAGATTAGGATTGAAACCACAGACAGAATAAATATTTTAAAAAGGACATTATCTTGCTTTTTTGTGGCATTTAATAACAAGAAATTTATAGATAAATTAGGAAATTTACTGCTTCATTTTTAAAATATTTAAAATCCAATTTCTTTCATCGTTTTGCCAAAAGCAAAATATTATCCAGTTTCAATCATCAAAAGGTTTAATTAAAAACACTTGTATGAACTGTAAATAAGCTACAAGTGTTTGGATCTTTTGCTTGACAAAAGAAATCTGTGCAGAACAAATGTTGTCATTTGACTAATTTGGCCATAATCTTCATTTTAATATTTTCAATAACTATTTTTGCTGCTTGTGTAGAAAATTTGATTTATACATTGTGGAAAACCTTTTTTTTTTTTTTTTTTTCTTTTTCGAGATCCATCTCATATTTGTGTTTTTTGTTTCACGCAGTAGAGATTTTGGGTTTGAAGACTGAAAACTGTGTACTTTTGAGAGGCAGAGTTTTCTCTTTTAGTTGCATTCTGGGATTAGTAGTCTCTAGTATTTAGGATTTTTAGTCTTTAGATCGTTACAGAGTCTTAAGCTGTGGCCCAAATCTCTAGAACATGATTTGTAGGAGTGATTTACAGTATAATGATGTTTAAAGTTATTATGCAAAAAATACTGACTTGCCTAATGTTTTAACTTAAACATTTTTTTAGCTCCAGTAAACTACAACTCTGACATTTATTTAAACAGATTTACTAACTTGGTTTAATGTGAAAATTGACTTTAAAAGAAGCTTCTCTAAAAAGATTTTATCTGAAGAGGGTTTTTTCTTCTTCTCATTTTTCTGACGTGTTTTATTGATCCTTCCCACAAACTGAAATCTGTATGATGCCAAAGTTTTTCCAGCTCCTCCACCTGCTCCCCTCAGGGTGATCCAACAGCTAAAAACAAAGCTGTATTCAATGAAGCCACGATGCAGGTACAGAGAGTTGTTTTTCCTTCCCGACTGATGTGGAAAAGAGGAAAAGTAGGGAATTAGCACACGGTCATTTACATGCTGTTTGCATCACAATTGGGTTTTGTAAGAGCTGAGTAAAAAAGAGAGTTTTATCTGTTTCTTTCTAGAACTGCAGCCTTTTCTGACCTTTTTATTTTGTGCAACCTTAACTCTGAAAAGGCATTGTGTAAAATGTGAATAAAAACTAAATGCAATGATTTTTCAAATCTTATAAAGCCATGTTTTATTAACAATGGAACATACTAAACATATCAAGTGCTTAAACAAGGGAATTGTACAATTTCTTTGGAAAAGCTAAGCTAATTTTGAATTTCATCCTCAGTTGAATTTGATCATCTTAAAAAGTTGGGACAGGACCATGTTTACCACTGTGAAGCATCCCCTCTTTTTTTGAACAACAGTTTGGGAGTTGAGGAGACCAGTTGCCGGAGTTTTTGGAGGGTAATTGGGAAGTGAATGCACGTTACAGAGGGTTTGTGTGAGATTGTTGTAAAACTGTCTGAATGAAATAGAAAACGGGGTTCAGTTTTTACAACAAAAGGCATCAACAGTTATAAAAATGCACTGAAATATTTGCTGTCAATTCAGCCCTTCTGAATGAATAAATGCAAAGATGGTGTTTAAAATCACTTTTTAAAAAGCAATTAAAATGTGACCTTTTTGCATAAAAAAAACTTTATTCACATTTTAGCTACTTTTGTGACTAAACTAATTGCTGAATTATTTTGAACATTTCTTAATAAATTCATTGTACTCAGTTGTATCTACAATATGTAGGCCTGACTAAATCTGTGTTTGTAGAGTCTGATGAACGTAAGGAATCAATAAATAAAACAGCAACGATGGGTGTGTTGTATTTTACTGAACTGTGGTGCACTGTAGATGAACCTGTTGCTTGTTAGGGCGATGCAGAGTGAGTGTCCTGTTGCCTGGAAGATCAAAACGCCATTATGAATTAAATATATGGATCAACATGTTTGAGATAGTTTGTACTGCAGTGAGCTCCAGTTACTGCTGTATTATTACATGGCAACAGCTGGCACAGTAAGTTCCTGACACACCTGTTGGTGTTTACATCCATCTGTCAGGCAAATTATATTCAAATGTGGAAACGACACTCAGCATAATATGCAAATGAAGTAGTTCTGTGACCTGGATTCATTTATTGCAACTGAACACAAACACAACTTTACCAGCTGCTCTAACTAATCTGTGATAAATTGCAAAATACATTTTTGTTTTTAACTAGAGGATTCAGTTTCCAGAAGCACCGCCTTTTGGTATTTATTACCTAAAAATTAATATTAAAGATTATTACTCTGCCTTTCTGATGATATGGGGGTGCTTTAGTGCCTCTGGCATGAGCAGCTTACACATCTGGAAAGGCACCAAAATATATACTTGTTTTAGAACAACATATGCTGCCACCTAGACAATGCCTTTTTCAAGGAAGGCCTTGCATATTTCAGCAAGACAATGCTAAACTGCATACTGCATCAATCGCAACAGCATGGCTTTGTAGTAGAAAAGTCCAGGTGCTGAACTGACCTTCCTGCAGTCCAGACCTCTTTCCAGTAGAAAATATTTGATGCATCATGAAACAAAAAACCTGTCAAAGAAGAGCCAGGACTGTTGAACATCTAGAACCCTGAATCAGACAAGAATGGGACAGTATTCTCCTCCAAAACCTCCAGCAGCTGCTCTCCTCAGTTCTAGATGTTTACAGACTGTTGTTAAAAGAAGAGGGGATGCTTCACAGTGGGAAACATGGCCTTGTCTTGTCTTTTTTGTGATTTGTTGCTGCTATGAAATTCAAAATTACTGTATTTTCATCCAAAAATGGTACAACTTTTTAGTTTAAACATTTGATATGTTTACTATGTTCCATTGTGAATAAAAAATGGGTTTATGAGATTTGCAAATCTTTGCATTCTTTTTTTATTTTCATTTTACATAATGTCCCAACTTTTCCAGAATTGGGGTTGTGCATACTTGATGCAAGTTGCTACAATATACTCCAGCTGATATGCTGCTTGTTTTATTTCAGTTTGAACTGGAACAAAAGTTACAAAATGAACATCACGTTTTGTTAAAACAAAAACAATAACTGAAACTTTGTGATTATGAACATTAACTTATTAAGGTTAACTTATAAACGGAGGGGTGCCAGCAGAGACGGTGAGTTGGGGGGGGTGTATTATAGCTATGTGCATGTGTGTGTGTGCATGTGTGTTTGTAAGTGAGATTGTGAACACTGTCCCAGATAGTCATCCCAAGCCATAGTCCTTGATAAGTGATGAAGTGTTTCTCAGCCGGTCTCGGTAGTGCTCTGATTTAGGTCCACAGATGCCCTGGAGAAAAGGAGCGGATACTGGGGGCAGAGCATCTTGTTCACATAACATCCAGGAGAAATAGGAGATAGCCAGCCTTCCAAGGCCGACACAGAGATCCAGATTAAGATAACAACAATTGTTTTGGGTCAGGGCGACTCCATTAATTTCCTTCTGCCTTAAAGTCTCACTGGTACATCTCAATGGCGAGCTCCAAAACTGCCAAATTTGTGGTCAATTCCGCCAAACCAAGCTTGCAACTTCTCCAAGATCTATTCCCTCCCATCATCGAGTTCAGTAACCGAAGCTGGCCTGCGATTCTGTACAAGGATCGCATCCAGTCTGCGATTCTGGTCACACAGCATCTGAGTCTGAGTGTTGATAGCATGGTATATTCCCTCACACAGACCGGGTAGCCTCTCAATGGCCAGAACAGCTGCCAACGTTTTCCGAATTTCTCTATATGCCAGGTAACTGCCAACTCCACAAAGCAGAAATCTTCTTATCAAAAATCCAATTATGTACACATCTTTAACATCCTCGACCAACAGTATGGACAGACACACAATCCTCCACTTCTGCCAGGAGTCCATTGTGTATTCGGCTGCATGTGTCCCGTCGGGGCAAGAGGGCTCTCCTTTGCCCAGTCTTCTTGTCGAGAAAATTTGATCAATTGCGTTGAGAGACCAGCTGACCAGATCCATGGTTTGCAATTCAGAGGATATGCAAAGAGATGCTCTGAAACAGAACGGCACAGGACAAAGTGCAGAAGCAAGGTAGATAGGGTGGGGAGCGGGAGAAGAAAAGCATCCGCCTTCACTGAGAGCAAGCTTGAAAAAAGACTATCCCTAAAAGTTTCCCATTTAGAAACCTTTTTTATTTACATTTTGTCACTAAGTGTCTTAAAAAGGCCTTAGAGTTTTGTTATGTAAGTCTGAAGATGTAGTTTAATCTATAAGAAGGGTACCACGCAGCTGGTCAGCGTCTTTTCAATCTTTAAATCTGATTTGTTGGCCCAGTTGGCTCCAGCTTCCTGATAAATTCTCCAAGGTGTCTTACACTGTCACTCTCAAAATGTGTACTTGCTGTTTTAACCAAATGAGATAAGAACTCACCATACCATTCTGCAGGACTCATCCAAGTGTTTGATCGCAGGATCTATTGTCACCTCTATTTTAAGAATCTGTGTTGAGTCACCAGCAGCTTCTGACCAGAGGTGTTAAAGATTTCACCCAGTCATTTCCTCCTGATTTAAATTTGAGTGGTTGCTAATTTTAACACAATCTTAATATTTTATTGTAGTAGTTTATGCAGTTTCAAAGCTAACTTGTAACTAAAATGATAAATAATTAAATAAATAATTGTGATTTTCTCTGTGACTACCTGTCTTCAGTCCCAGGCCCTATCCACACGGGAACAGCATTTTCTGATTTTGCAAAGTCTTTTTATCATTGCAATCTTCTCACTGTATTGAACTGTTTACAATACTAAAAATAAACGTTACTCAAAAATAGCTACAGTATACATCAAGTATCCATTTTAAAAATTGTGGTGTGTAGGAATAGTTTTAAGAACTTGAGTTTAACATATCAGGCTAAAGTCAGGTTTAAGAATTTACCCTGATATTCTTTTAAAGATTGTGAGGGAAACCCTTCCCTCCAGCTGTCTTTTGCTGGAAACTGGGCTTGAAAAGCATTCATTATGTCCGCGTATTTGGACTGACCAGTCAACACTGTCCTTTACTTTAGTTGTCTTGTAGTTTAATGTGACACGAAGTAGAAGTTCCACTTTGTTGTCAGTCCACTAAAGGACATGTTTCTTGCTCTTATATTTGCCGTTCTCATCTATTTCCTCTTGTTATCTTTACAGTTCATACCATACAATGCATTATATATAATCTGTGGTTCCTACCCAGCATGTTAGCTTTATGCACGTGCTCCACACCTCGTTTCCTGTTTCTGGTATATTTTCATAGCAGCGTTCCAGCACCACATACAGGCCTGGCATAGCTACTACAGGGTTTTGGGTCATTTTCTGGATTTCTGTGTCAATGAAAACATTTCTAGAAACAGTGCTGTGGTTTTAGAGACATTTTTTAGAAAAGACAAATAAAAAGATTGTTTGTTTAAAAAGAACATTCCCATGTGGACAAGGTCAGAGTCTAAGAAGGTAATACTTCCATATTTTATATTTTAACTCTATCTGTGATAACTGTCTGTAGTTCAGCAAGTTTTTGGCAGCTTATTTGAAAAGCTGAAGACAGATATAAAACCCGAAGGCTTTTGTTTTGCATAAAACCAGTTTACAAAAGTCATAGTCATGAGCCAACTTCATGCAGAGATGTTTGGCTTCAGTTTGTTTTTTTTTATTTCAGAAATCAATACAGACAAACTGAGCATACAGATAAAGCAACAAATGCTATCAAATGTCAGTGTCACCGGGTCTATCTGTTCTGATAAAGAACACAAATCAGTGTCACTAAGTGCTCTGAGGGTTAAAAATAGGATCATTCTTATCTTCAAATGTGGTAGAGGAGACATATTTATTAACACTAGCAAAATAATGAGAGAAAAACGCTCAAGTTATTTAAAGTTTTTAACTTTCTTGTTCCTGGATAGATTTTATTTCCTGACAGACTTTTTCATTCTGGTCTCTGATGAAGTAACCCCTCCCAGTGCTCGTTCCTCATGTGCAGATGAAACGCTCCTAAAATCTAAAGCTCTGAGCGGGTCTGCTGGTTAACATGAATCAGGGCCTTTTGAGGTTTGTTGGTGATTACTGTACTTGTGTTTATTTTGGAGCACCTACATACATCTGTTTTACATTGCAATTTTAAAGTCTAACTGCATGTGCAGAGGGGCCCTGGCAGGGAGTTTACTCTATGGGCCGTGCACATTTTGTTCCATATACACTCCTTGTGGAGACTGTTGTGTTTTAGTCAGCACCCGGGATAGGACTTCACGTGGCAGCACTTCCCAGTGAGCTCACTGTTTTTTTTTTTTCACATGCTTGACATGAGTTGGTAAAACATGACTGCACAAATTTTAAACTTCTTGAGCGTATTCAATTTTTTAATCGTTATCACTCGCTGCCAAAGGCGAAACAGTAATAATGTTGTTGCTCGTGTATGATTAGCAAAATTTATCATGAATCACTAAACAGATTCTACTGAAACTCTCAGCGAGTAATCACTGAGTTGATAATACAACTGATTAACTTCTGAAGTCAACAAGAGATGTTTACAAGTCATTTTCCCAAGTCAGGTATCAAGTCTCTAATAACTAATGAATAATCTCTTACCAGATGCCTGCCAGACTAAAACACTGCTTTGTTGTTATGAATCCAAAGCATGTTTTGTACTTAAGTATTACAGTACCATAATTGATCAAAGCACGTCCAAATCATTTGAATGCTGTATTTTTTGCACCACAGCATAGGATATTAATTAACTTAACTGGTTTTGTAGCCCAACTTTTTCATGCTTAACATTTTTATTGTTTAAATTTAGGAGAAAACATGTTTTTAAAGTGTACCCACAACACCAACAGGAGGTTTCGACTTTGGTTTAGCTCCACAATCAAATACATGGGATGACACGTTCTTTTAACGATTAGATAATCTATTTTAAAAAAAGCTTGTTTTACCCTGCACATTTATAATAGTGTACTGATGACAAAACATGAAACCCGCCATCTGCACAAACATAACACTAATAAAATTGCTACAGGTGGAACCAGTTTTGATCACCTGCTTCTCCTCATGTCAGATCTGCCTGGAGACGGAGCGTCTGGGCCCTCGTCGAGTGGAGAGCCTGAGGAAAGAGGATGAGGAGTGGCAGAAGAAGGCCCAGGCTGCAGTGCTTTCCATTCAAGACCTGACTGTCAGGTTCTTTGAAACCACGACTCGAGCTCAGAAAGGTAAACAAAGATGAGAGTTATTTCCTCCCTTCATTGGAAAATGTTAAGTATTGTTTTTGCTTTGACCTTTGAACTTTTGTATTATATATTTTAACCTTCACATGAGCCTTATAGTTCATAACAGTTTTATTCTGTTCTTCAACCTCTTTCATTAGATTTTTTTTTTCACCTTTATTACCCCTAAAACGAACACAAATCAGGAAGAAAATATGTCAGCTAGCAATGTTAAAATATATACACTCACCGGCCACTTTATTAGGTACACCTTGCTAGTACTGGGTTGGACCCCCTTTTGCCTTCAGAACTG
>JAOXNZ010000038.1:3592916-3617586 GCA_028566095.1 Kryptolebias brasiliensis
ATAAATAACCATTAATTTAACAGGTAAGTCAATTCAGAACTATATATTTGTTATTATTATTAATAATAATATATCTGTTAAATTATTGGTTATTATTAATATTATGTGTTCAAATAATGTTTTTTAGTATTATGGTTATTACAATAACAGTGTATATCTGTGAACTTGTAGTCCATTTAAAATTGGGCTTATCTTACTCACAAAAATCTTAATTTCATTAGTCCTCAGCATTGTTTCCACAGCCCTGCGCCTTCAAGATTACTTTAGCAAGATGGCGTCGCTTTCGCTGCACATCGGCCCGAGACTTTAGAGCGGCGTGTCATGTCTGTAGTATATATGTCATTGGCCAGCACCAGCTCAAGCAGCAGGAAGAAACCGCTGAATCCAAACTTGAGTCCCCCTGGTAGTCTGGTGCACTTCTGTTTTGTAGAGTAAGTTTGCAGCTTTTTTCTTACTTGCTGGTGTTTTGGGGTTTTAGTTTGTGTTTTTGGTACTTGCAGCATTTTTCCTTTTGCTTTGTCTATTTTGTGTGATTGCAGCATTTTTCTTTTGCTGAATTTTTTCTTTGCATTTGTTTTGTGTTTGTGTGTTTTGGAGTGTGCATCAGTCATGTGTTTGTGGCACGTTTAGGTTTTTGCTGTGCGTTTGCATCTGTCGGTCACCATACTTAACACATACTTTAAGCACAAAGTGATTGTGACAGACATGTTTTTAAAACTCTGACAATAACTATTATAGTTAACGCTTCCTGTCTGTTAGCAAAATATCTCATGAACCATTGTGCAGATTTTAATTAAACTTTTAGAAAGTAATCATTGGATATATGCACATCTACAACTGATTAACTTTTGGCATTGACCTAGTTCAAGATGGCAGTCACAGCTAATCAACATTAGCCAACACAAAAATGGTTATATTTTAGCTAGTTTTACAGATATTGTGTTAAAATTTGGTATGGTTGTAGCTGACAGTCATTCACAACACAAACTCCAAATACTACTCTTTGTGCAAAATCTTTGCTTAAAACTTTAGAATTAAAAGCTGGAGTCAGCCTTGCTTGTCTGTTAGCAAAATATCTCATAAACCACTAGACGTTATTTTAATAAAATTTTCAAAAAGAAATCAATGAATGTACATCTACAACTGATTACTTTTAGGAGTCAATCTGTTTCAATGTGGAAACTGGTGTGGTAGTAGCTGAGAGTCATCCTCAACACATACCTTAAGTGCTGACAGATCATGTGAGATTTTGCAATATTTCATGAGATTTCGAGATTCAAGTAATTTTCAAGGTTTAACCAAAACAACTACAACTCTGTCATTTCTCATCATAATATGATCTTAATTTAAAACTTAGGCATAAAAGGTAAGCAGGTGATTTGCATTTTGTTGTGGCAGTTGTCATAAAATAGGAGATGACGTAAACTCACAAACTTCATTAGAGTAACTGTGAAGAGACCATTATACAGTGTTGTATCATATCTTTCTTTTACTTCTTCTTACAGCCTCTTCTGCCCTACGATGTCCGAGCAGCGCTCTTTAGCAACAAAAAGTAATAACAGCTACAGAACAGAACATAAAGACATTCACTGTGTAAACTTAAGAACAAAACACATTACTTCAAGAAACATTAGACATTTATTTGAAAAGATTTTAAACATTGAACATCATCAAAGTGGAAAATCTCTTTGGTTCTTTTATCATTTCAACTACTAGTGCTGTTGGCCCAACACAAACCTGCATGGAGAACAATGGTTTCATATGTGTGTTGTTGTGGAAATAAGGAACATTCAGTTTGACCTTTTCAACAGTCTGTCACATGATCCTCCCCCAGTTACCTGGCAGAGAAAGGGTTTATGGTCTGTTTTATTTCCACATGCAGCAGAGTTTATTACCTGAGTCATTACCATCAGACAAAATGTGGTACAAAAACTAGGACATACAACTGCACAAGGATTTTTCACTTGTCTAATATTTTACAAGAGGATTACACACAAAATGGCTGCAAACCACTCAATTTTAGTTATTGCCATACAATTTGGTATATACCAGCTGGGACATACCCCAAACTTATTCTCAAAATGCTAACTGATTGTGCAATATTTGTTTTAAAAATGTTGCCTTTAACTATTGGAGCCAACTCTGTTGGTAGAATTTGTCATGAACCACTAAATGGATTTAAATGAAACTTTCCAAAGTAATTATTTGTTATACATCTACAACTGATTAACTTTCGGAGTTAACACAGTTAGAAATAGCAGCCACAGCCAACTGATATCATGGAACACTTAAATGGCTATAACTCTGTCCATTTTACAGATATTGACCTAACATTTGGTGTGGTAGTAGCCAAGCTTCATTCACATAGCCACATTTTCCAAGCACTACACATTACAGAACATCTTTGTTTAAAATGTTGGTATTAATTGTTGGTGTGAACCCTGTTTGCCTGATAGAAAAATATCTCATGAACCACTAGACAGATTTTAATCGAACTCTCAGAACGTAATGATTGGATTTACATCCACAACTGATTATCTTTTGGAGTCAACCCTATTCAAGATGGCCACCACATCTGATCAAACTCTGTACTCTGCAAACACAAAACAATGCCTCAGTTAATTTTATGGATATTGAGATAAAATCTGGTGTAGTAGTAGCCGAGAGTCATCCCCAATGCATACTCCAAAAGCTAACTGATCATACAACAGCTTGCATAAAATTGCACAAAACTTCATTTACAAGATTTAATCAAAACAGGTATAACTTACTTCTGTCACTCATCATAAGATGATCTTAGTTTAAAACATGGGTGATATGCATTGCTTCAAGTATTGCTAGGTCTTTGATGAAAAAAAAAAAGACTGTATGGTTGAGAAGACTAATGTATTGTAGTGTATGTAAACTGACCCTATATTTACTGAGTGTAAAGTGATTGACAAAGTGCAAAGAACCAGCACTGGCTGGTTCATTGTGTGGATGTTAGACATGAGAGCAGGTGAATCTTTGAGAAATTCTTGAAAGTAGAGGGGGACACCTCCACCCTGATTTGGTAGCTAATTCCATCTATGTACAACCACAAATGAGAACAGTCTGTACAGCAGGCAAGATTACTGGGACAAATGCAGCATGTGAGAAGAAGAAAAACATTTGTGCAGCTATCCAGTTGGTCTCCACAGCCTTCTTCTTGGGGCATGATGTTTTTTTACAAACAGAAAGAGGTCCAACAGTCTCTGAAGTATGGGGATTCAAGCTGCTTTTCTACTATGCCACTCTTTTGCTTGGGAAGTTACAGTATTTTACTTGAATCATCAACATTTCTTTCAGTCCTGGTTTAAGTTTCCACTATGACCTGAGGTTCAAGGTACATCAGGCAGATTAAGTCATGGACGTGTACTGTAGCTGGTGAGCTTGCAGCCTCCAGAATGGGACAGGAAATCAATGAAATCAGACCAAGGCAAGCATCTTTAATTGTTGTAAAGTAGAATCACTCAAAATTTTGTAGAAATGTATAACTGGAACAAATTAATTACAGCAACACAAACATCCTATGTGACATTGTGGGAGTAACATGAGGGGCTCTGGATGGAAAACTAATGTGTGATTCTTTCACAACAGTTACACCCTAGAACATAAGAAAAATCACTCTTAACTTTGGAAAAAGTATAACAGATTTTTTTGTAAATAAAGCTGCTGCAGTGGATCCTCGATCACACACGGGAGCAGCTGCCTCTTCTTGTGTACGCTAAGTTCTAATGCATTGTGACTGGGAATGATGTGAAGACTCAACCAATCACAAATGTGTAGTGCTCCTCAACCCAGAATGTCTTGAGTAGTTTTAAAAGCACTCTACGACCTAACCAGGGCTGTTTTCTGTGGTAAATTTCTCCCAGAGTGATCAGTTTTGGCCCTGGTTCTTGTACTGGACATAACCCAGCAAATAATCTAGTTCCAAAGCTTAGAACACATTTGGATTGCAACATATGCAAGAAAGAGTGACACAATTCTTTCTTATAGACATAACTAAAAGTATGTGTTTGTGAGAGCCTGTAGTAGAGGTAGAGAACTATAGGAACCTGGGCATTATCATCAACAACAGACTGGGCTGGATACCCCACACTGAAGTTGTATAAACAAAGGGGATGAGAAAACTCTACTTTTTCCACTACAGGAAATCTTTCTTGCCACAAGTCAATGTCCAACAAACTTTATCACCTCTGATTATAATTAAAGATTTGCTCATTTAGTATGATATTTACACAAGTCAAGTATTTTTTGCACAGATTTAAGTTATTGTTTGCACAGTTAAAACTGTGCAAATATAAATCTAACTTTTTTTGTACATCTGTCAGTTTGCTGCACTTTGTCTTGATTATCATTTTTTCTATTTGGATTGTATTTCTTTTTGTCACTGCAACAAAATAATTTCCCAAGCTGGGATTGTTAAAGTACATTTAACCATCTATCTATAATGCATGTTTCACTTATTTGCACAGCCATTATGAGACCGTGTTCTTCTAGCATAGGTCTATAAATGGAGTTTGTTTAAACAATGACAGGTACAGGAGTTAGCTTAACAAATTAGGCCCTGGATTTACAATGTAAATGAAGAAGGTGTGTTGCTTCTTGGGGCAGAATTGATCAAACATCATTCCCAAATGGGCCAAAGAGCCTTTTATGGGTCCTTGCAAAAAAAGTAGACAAACACAAAACTTTTTTTTTTTTTTACATAAAGAAACACTCAATGTGTTGGTGAAATAGTCTGAAAGCAGTGACTTGAGTAACACTACAGCAAAAATATACTTTTTAAAATAATTTAATGAGCTTGGTCATAATGTAAAAAGAAAAAGAAAAAAAAAAAAGCTTGTTGCAACATTATAACAGGAGCTTAAAAGCTTTTAGTGTTTTTATTAGTGTGAAGGGGAAGGCATAGGTGACTGTATATATAAGATAACTGTCAAACAAAGTTAGACTTATCTCATATATATACACACACACATACATATACGTACATACACACACACACACACACACATCTTCAACATGACCAAAGTAACTGTTAACATTGCATGTAAATAATATGAAACAGTAAAATTATCAAAAAGCACATTTACTAAAAGCTATTTCAAATATATATATAAACATTTTTTTAATGAAAAAATGGAAAAAAAAACCTCCACTAACTTTGCATAAAACCTTCTTGAGTCCATTCCAACATGAGATGTTTGTAGATTTTCCCACACGCTAAACCTGAAGATCCATTTTCTCTTATACCTGAGAGTAATTCTGACATTTAAATCTGAAATTCAAGGATCCCTTTAACACTCGCTGCTCCGTGTGTTTGGTGTATCAGACGTATACATGTTGTTCTTTTTGGAGAATTTCAAAGCGCTAAAGGAGATCCTCATCCTCTCCACCGTTCTCTCGCTCCTGCAGAGGAATGTGTTCTTGACGTGATTCCTGAAGTCCTCAGAGATGAAGTAGTAAATGAAAGGGTCCACGCAGCAGTTAAGACTCGCCAAGCACAGGGTGGTGATGTAAAAACCGTACATGTTGTTCTCAGCCCCCGTCAGCAAGAGGATGTAGTGCACCAGCAACATGATGTTACTGGGGGTAAAGCAGACCAAAAACATCACCAGGACAGTGATGATCAGAACCACAGCCTTTTGGCGCTTCTTAGCAACAGTGGGATCCTCCATGCTGTTCCTGAGACCTCTCAGTGTGAGGACGTAGGATATGACGCACACAACAGTGGGAACAACAAATCCCAGTATTCCCATTGTCAGGAAATATCCTGCCGCGGTCTTCTTCTGACTGGGCCTGGTGGTGTCATGGCAGGTCTGGATTTGGAGGTTTGACACCTGCACAGCTTGATCATACAGGTAGAGAGGAATGGTGATGAGCCAGATCACCCCCCAGATTGTGACAGAGACACAAACGGCTAAACAGTTTCTCCTTTGCTTCTGGGACAGTGGGTCGATTACAGCCCAGTAACGCTGCACACTTATGCAAGCGATAAAAGAAATGGAGCAGTACATGTTGCCGTAAAAAAACGCCACCAGCACTTTGCACAAACTCTCTCCGTAGATCCAGTTGTTGCCGTTAAAGTGGTACTCTATTTTTATGGGGAGCCAGATGACAAACAGCAGGTCGGCCAGAGCTAGATTGGCCATGTAGATGGAAGATGGGTGTCTTTTCTTGGTCCTGAAGAGGAAGACCCAGATTGCCAGAGCATTGATGGGCAACCCCACAACAAACACAAAGATGTAAACCACTGGGAGGAAGACAGTTGTGAGTGGGCTTTTCAGGATTGCCATGACATGAGAGCTGACCTCCACACTACCATTTATCTCTTTGCCAGTGAAGCCTCTACCTGTAAAGTCAAATGTATGAAATTATGGTTAAAACCAAATGTTTACATATTCTGTATAAAAAGACACATGACCATTTTTTCTCACCGTTTATCATTAAATCAGACTAAACCTTTCCTTTTTATAGTTCAGTTTTAGTGCGTACATCACTTTCCACGCAAAGTTTGTGATCTATAAAACACAAACTTGACAGGAAAATGTGCGCTCCCTCACACCAACTCTGGGCCATGCGTACCATATACGCTTGTTTTGGAGACAGAGGAAACTGGTGACGCAGATGGTGAAGTGGGGAAATGAAGCCACACTGCATCATGATTCCTCTCAGATATTTGATTTCACTCCATAAACAAACTTTAATCTTAGATCGACTTTATCATAAGCTTTTAAAACATCAGTATTATTTATGCTTCCACTGGTGAGCAATAAGGACCTTTCAACTTCAATCTGAAATAAAAGTTCACGCAACTTTTTAAAGTTTTCTCCCCATCACATTCCTCTCCCTGGATGATCACCAGGGTGATGTGTACCACAGATTAACACACGAGGGGACAGTGGCTCCCCCCTCAGGTGCTGCCTCCTAACCACCTTTCCAAACCTCCACAGCGCAGAAGAGGCACGCTATAATACCGCTCACACCCATGCGCGCTCCCTCTTGGGGGTGCGCCCGATGAGTTTTTGGCAGACCATTACTTTTCGGTACAACATCTGTCATCCTTCTTTCAAAAGGTGTCAGTTCAGGTACGCTGTTAACCCCACTCTGGCAGTGGCCGGTTAGTCTCTTTTTTGCCTCCACCCTAAAATCTGACCCCTTTTTCTTCACCTCAGCCTCAGCCACGGTCCTCTCTGTCCCACTCTCTGAATTAACAGTGGGAACGACATGTTGCTCCTCAAAACACTTCCTTTTATTTGTAACACCACTGCTGTGGCTCCCAAAAATGATATTTTTTCTGTTCTCACTCAGCAGCACATTGATTTCTGCCTCGGTGAAATTTAGTTTCTTTGCTCTTTTCTTTGTGGTTGCCATTGGTAACCATGAAACAACATTGATCAGCTGGCTCATTTAAATACACCTTCACATTCATGAGGTGCTTTGCATTGACCATTCATGGTTGAATGTGGGCGTGTGGAGGGCAGAACCTGAGGCGGGCCCTTGTGAGCAAACTTTCAGGTACAGGTGTGATTTATAACGGGAAATTGCTTGCTGGTGTGCGTACGCATGGTTTTATAAATCTGAATACTTTTTTGGCATATGCACACTTTTAGTCTGAATCCTACATAATGTTTTATAAATGAGACCCCTGGTCTTTTCTTGTTTTCTTCTGTAATTTTTAAAGTGAAATGTTTGTAGTTGTGTGAGTTTGCATTGAGGATTCTTTTTAAGCTGTTTTGATGGGCTGTGGTAACATATTTTCACTAGAAATCAGGTAAGCACTGGTGAAATGAAAAGGAAGATGAGAAATTATTTTAAAAAAAAGGTCTTTTGTTAAAAAACGAGATAGACAGCTCCCCGCGACGATGGATGGATGGATGGAGTAAACTTTTTTTATTCTGACTGATAGACATATTGAGTAAAGGTAATTATGTATTTCTGTATGAATATTTTGACAAACGCAGTGTGAAAAATATGGCAAATCTTTGAGATTGAAAAGAAGGCTGGCCCTTGATCTGGTTTTTAATTTAAGACTATTGTGAAAAAGACTTGGACCCCCTGAAGCTGCATTAACTGCTGCTGCAGCAGTTTTAGACACCGGTACATATTCACGTCTGAGTTGCTGCTTTAACTTGAGTAAAAACATGAAAGTAAGTATTTCTAGGTCATGTTGTGGTTGTCATCCTCAGGATGTGTGATAAGAAATCTGCCTAAATTGTTGTGTGTTTTTCACAGTGAGCTCACCCATGGACGAAGTGCTGGCGTCTCTGAAACGAGGGAGTTTCCACCTGAGGAAGGCCGAGCTGCGGGTCCTGGGCCCCGACCCGGACGACGACAGCAACAACATCCTGGCTCAGATCCGACAGGGCGTCCGTCTGAAGAAGGTCCGTACCCGTCCGGAGCAACAGCGCCACCCAAAGAGTTTCCCGCACTCGGCTGACGCTCTGACTCGCAGCATCCACGAGGCTCTGAGGAGAATCAAAGAGGCTTCGCCGGAGTCAGAGTCCGAGGACGAAGGCCTTCCCTGCGCCGACTGGGAGAACTAGGAGTTTTTAAATCACACTCGATCCGTTCTGTGCAGCCAAATCGAAGAGAAAACAACAAGTCCAGCTAAAGACACCTTGGTGCATTTTGAACAAAAACACCCATTTTTGTATCCGTTTGTTTTCATACTTGTGTTTGTAAAAACAGACCACAGAACTTTTTTTATGTCACTGTTGCACGAGGAAACAACCTCTAACCTCTTGTTACGTCGGAGTCGTACTGTAGCTCGCTGTGATGGGTTTGTCTTAGGAAGCACACGTTTAGTTCCTCTCAAACACCTTACACTTTACTACACAACAAGCGTTTACACGGCTGAATCCACTACGGTCTCCAGTAGACACATCCTCTCCTCCTTTCGGGCAAATGGTTCAGACCAGTTCAGGTATTACTTTTCTAAACTGGTGCATTTACATATTAGATAAGAAGTAGAGTATCAGCTCGGTTCTAATCTTTAAACTCCAGCAAACATTTAATCAGCAGCCTCACTCTGACTTAAGGTGACGATCCAGTTTAAACAGGGATAAATGCCCATTAGACCAATAAAACATCAGTGATGGTTGACTCGATAAACAAGCTGTTAACCTGCAGAGCTCACAATCAGCAGGCCAAAGTGGTACATGTTTACTCATTATCGCCCGCTGCCCAAAGGCAAAAGGCGGTTGATAATGTTTTTGACCATGTGTGCGTGTGTCCATATGTCTGTCTGTTAGCAGAATATCTCTTGAACCACTGGATGATTTTTATTGAAACGCTCAGAAAGTAATCTTTGGATGTGCATCTGCAGCTGATTAACTTTTGGAGTCAGCTCTACCCAAGATGGCCGCCACAGTCAACTGACCTTGGAAAACACAAAAGCGACCATAATTTGGTCAGTTTTACAGATTTCGAGATAAAATCTGGTGTGGTTGTAGCTGAGAGTCATTCACAACACAAACTGTAAGTGCTACTTATCACACAAGATCTTTGCCTAAAACGTCAGCATTAACTGTTGGGGTTGACCCTTTTTTTGTCTGTTAGCAAAATATCTCATGAACCACTGGATGTATTTTAATGAAACTTTCAGAAAGTGATCATAGGATGCTTCTTTACAACTGATTAACTTTTCTTGTCAATCTAATAAAAAATTGCTACCACAGCTAACTGACCTTAGCCAACAAGAAAATGGCTATAATTTAGTCAGTTTTACAAATATGGAGCTAAACATTGAAGTGGTAGTAGCTGAGAGTCATCCTTAACACACACTCTGAGTGTGACATCACATAACATTAAAGGTTTGAACAAAACTGCTTTTAACGGCTCTGACCTCAGTTTAAAACTCTGGCGGGTGATATGCAAGCGTTCAACAAATATTAGGCCTTTAATTCACAGATTACTGAGCAGATGCTGACAGATTTTCTCTAAAACTATAAAGTACACAGGCAGAACTGTTTAAACTGATAACTTGTGTCAGATTTATAAACCGGTGTAAATATCTGCCAGTTTTTTTTTTTTACTTCTGAACGAACAAACACTACTTCAGTTCTAGTTTGCTTCACTGCTGTTATAAGTGTGAAAAATGACCCAAATCAAAGTGTTTGTTTGATTTATTGATCATGTCACCTTTATTACAGTTTCACGTCATCACATCAGGCAGAGGTGGCTCTATCTCTGAGCAATGTGTGGTGTGTGTTCGCGCTCCCTTTTTAAGGATCAGGTTTGGCTGTCAGGAAGGACGTCCAGAATGTCTTTGTTTGGACGCATCATCACTGCGCCGCTTAGTCATAGTTGTGAAATTTCTGCTCCTTCTGCTTCTTATCTCTGACTGATTTCACGAGTCACGCTTTGGTTGTCGTCTAACTGACAGATTTTACTGCTATTTGAGATTAGGAAGAAAAAAAGGTTAGATTTATTAAAAAAATTTGGTGTCAGCTCTGACTGTTATTAAGGTTTTATTAAATCAAATATTGAAGCCGTGGGAACCTATGATGATTAATTTGAGTATTTAACACTTAAATGATTTCTTGATTGACAGATGATTTAAACAAGCAGATTATTTGTTATTTATTTAAAATCCTTTAAACAAAGAGTTTTTAACATTGTGTTGCCTGTTTGAGGAGTTTGACCGTTACTGCCCCCTGCTGGCAGCGGCCCTCATCTCCACACGTGAGAATCTGATCAGAGCTTTTTGTTTGTTTGTTGTTTTTATTTGTATTTGTTATTTTCCATTTTTCAGATTGCTTTTCCTTGGTTGTGTATTGAACTTTGTGTTTGAGTTTGGTGTGTGTGACAGTGATTTTTTTGTATTTTATTTTTTCTTGGTTTTGAAACGTCTTTTTAACTAAAACCCCAATTTTCAAACGTCATTATTCATCCAGGCTTATTATAGAGGAATTTATTATTATTTCCTTCTGGTTGTTTGAGAGGATTGATGAATACAAAGATACAACTAACCCTCACTTAGCTTAGCATACCGACAAAGGAAATATTTGTGTTTTCCACCTAAACTGCATCCTTTGGAGAAACATCTGTCAGAGGGGTAGTTTGTTCAAAATGTTTACACCACTTCCAAATAGCAGTCACTATCTTACCTGTTGTATTTTTGAATGACTTCAGTGTAATTCTGACAGGACTGATGAGCTAACGGCTAAAGACCTAAGCCTTCCGTCTCTACACCATATTACACCACCGTTTTGACAGTAACATGATATTCATTCAGGGACTGCCCCAGGCCGAACCAGAAGTGCTACAGCTAGTTGCTGCTGCTGTTATCTTACAAAACCATCACATTATATGTAAATAATATAAGTTGGACTCTTTATGCACCTCATGATTTGATTACGATTCAGAGGGCTGCGGCGTTTTTATCCTACACAAATCCTTCATAATAAAAGTTAAAAAGGACTTTTTCCAAGTTTGGTGGAAACTCTGACATCGCTCAGTACTCCTCTGTTAGCTGCAGCTAGTAGCTACCACCAGCAGTTTCTCTCCACCTCTGGGTAAAAAGCTGAACACTGAACTTCCATATAATGCAGCTTTTATTACTTAAAACTTAATTTTTTTTTTTTTTTTTCACTTTAACTTCATAGCAGCCAAAGTTCTTCCAAACACTGGCTTTGAATGCACAAAGTGCTGCTTGTTTGTCTCGGCCGCCGCCTTGTTTTCACAGCATGAATAAATAACCTCTAGTAAATAATTGTGTAAAGGTTTATAAAATATTCCAGTATAAAATGTTTGCGATTGATTTAAGACTGCAGCAATACACTTTAGTCTTCACTGTATTCAGAGTGGCTGTTAGTGCATCAGTCCCGTCACAAACTTTTTTTTGTTTTTCTTCCAAACTGAGGTCGTTCAAAGAGTTCATCACTTTTACACCAAAGCTCAATTCAAAATATATCAGTAAAATATAGCTAAAGGTTAAGACATGAAGCAAGAAATGCTCAAACTTTTCATTTTAAAACAACATGTAGACGTCGACTACAACTCCCATGATGCATTTCAGTCAAGCCCTTCAAAACGCTGAAGGCGTTTCTGTCACTCTGGACGTGTCAGAGCTGCCGGTCCTCTGCTGTGGCCACTTGTTGCTTTGTTCATGGTGACGCTTGTTAAGCATTATGGGTATTGTAGTCACGTTTCTATCGTTCCTAAGCAGGTTTAAAGATTGTAAATGAACACCACGTTTTAAAGTTTCAATCATTTTTTGTTTTACAGTTTTGTTCCAGAGCTGACAGGAGCTACAAATTACTAAAACTACTGATAATACAAAAGAATTAAAATCCACAATATTTGTAAATTTGCTTAGAACTTACAGAAACAAGTCATTCATTGCAAATATGACATCATTTTTTCTTATAATTACTGTTATTCTTGATATTTGTTGCCAGAAAACTCAGAAAATCACATTTCTGAGCTCAAACTTCCTAATGCAGTTTTTGTGGAAAAACATTAAGAGTTTAGTTTTAAAGGCCTGTCTCTTCTTCCTCCATTCTAACTGTAGAGCCCCGTTTCCATTTGAAGACGGACAGCTGCTGAAGGCGTCCCATCATGATGAATATGTTGCCTGTAGTTTCGTCCTCAGCCTCAGCTGTTGCAGATGTTTCATTTTGCGTTTTTGTTTTTCTTGTAAACATCTCTGCGGTGCTCTACAGGCTAATGTGCAGATTGTGATGCAGATTTTGTTTTTTGTTTTTCTTACAACTCGTCACCAGTTTTACAACCTTATGCATGTGACCCGTCCAAGGACAAAGCCATCACAACGTACGTGCAATAATGAAGATGAAAGGAAGTCATTTTATGATTTATACTGTAATGAAAAAATGTATCAGCATGCCTAAATGTATTGAAGTATTTATTGAAGCTTCATATTTTAAAGATTTTTTTAAGCGTACAAATGTAAATGTACTTTATGAACTTGATTCCTATCATTACATTCCTCTCTGCTTTCCATAGCTCACAAATATAAATATATATTTTTCCTTTTCAAAATAAAAGCACCTACATGTTGTCTTTGAAAGCTGCTCTGAGTATGAATTATTAGAAGTTCAGGAACCCACTAATGCAGCTGTATGGACTCATCAGAAGCTGGTGCATAAAAGAAAACAGTAATGAGTTCTGGGGAAATTTGTTTAGTTGTCACCACGTCATAAAGTTCCTGCCAAACAAAACAGCTTCATTATCTTTATTTATAAACTCTAGAAGCTCTTTTCTTTTGGTTTCTCATCTTGAGAAAATGGTGCTCGTTTCTCAGAATAACTTACAATTTATTTAGAAAAGCTTTTCTTGTGATTATTAGCAATTATTAGGGATGTTTCTAAGAAATGAAGCACCCTGATTAGTATTTTTTAATTTTTTTTAAAAGTCCTTTATCTCACTGTGCTATGAGTTGTAGTAGTAATCCACCATACATTTACAATGTAGACTAAATTCCTAAAAACTTCACAAGGATTTTGGTGAAATGTGAGAAACTCCAGCTCTGACAGACCACAATAGAAACATGACTCAGTTTCACCTGGTCACAAAAAGTTGGACTTTACAAAATGAACTAGTCTTTTGAAATCTTTTACAGATTTTTAACACAGTGGATGACTAACTTTTGAAATGGCTAAAAATTAAACTAAAAATTACTCACAAGCTCCCCGGCTGAGCGCCTCAGTGTTCGCCTCTCTGTGGCTTCGAGGTGCAGGAGGGAAGGTTCTGACTGTTGTCTGTGCTTATGCTCCAAACATCAGTTCAGATTACCTGGCTTTCTTGGAGTCTCTGGACCTTTATGGAAGGGGTGCCATCAGGAGATTCTGTTGTTCTCCTGAATAACTTCAATGTCCATGTGGGCAATGATGGAGTCATTGGGAAGGGAGTGATTGGGAGGAACAATCAGTGTTCTGTTATTGGACTTCTGTTTTGGGCATGGGCTGTCCATAACAAACACCATGATTGAGCATAGGATGGTCCAAAAATGTACTTTGTACCAGGTCACATTAGGCCAAGGGTCGATGCCATCAGACCTGCGGCCCTATGTTTTGGACACTCAGGTGAAGGAGGAAGTGGCTCGGTGGTCAGTGCCGCGGTCTTATAATCCTGAGGCTGCAGGTTCAAGCCCAGATTGCGGCTGGAAAAGCATCTGGTGTAAAAACAATTGCCAAATCATTTGTGTGAGTTTGCTCGCTGTGGCAAACCCCGAAGAAGGGAGCAGCTGAAAGAAGAAAGGCAAAGCTGACAACTGATCACCACCTGGTGGTGAATTGGATCTGGTGGCAGGGGAGGCTGCTGGACAGACCTGGTAAACCCAAATGAGTAGTGCGGGTGAACTGGGAACGTCTGGGGGAGCCCCCTGTCTTTGAAATCTTCAACTCACACACCCCAGAAAAACTCTCTGGGGTGTGTGAGTTGGTCAGGGACAAGGAGTCCAAATGGGCCATGTTCAGGGCCTCTATTGCAGATGTGGCTTCCAGATGCTGTGGCCTGAAGGTCATTGGTTCCTGTCCCGGCAGCAACTGGAGGACCCAAATAGAGGCAGTCAAGCTGAAGAAGTTGGTCTTTAGGACTTGGATGTCCTGGAGGACTCCTGAAGCAGCTGACAGGTGGTGGTCAGAAAGACTGAGGCTTCTGTGGTTGTAGGTGCAAAAACTCAGGCATGGGAGGAATTCGGAGAGGCAATGGAGGACTTTCGGTTTCCTCAAGGAGGTTCTGGCAAACTGACGACTCAGAAAGGGAAAGCGGGCCCCCGTCTCAGGCTCTGAGTGGGGAACTGCTGACCCAGGCTGGGGATATTGTTGAGTGGTGGAAGGAGCACTTCGAGGATCTCCTTAATCCGGCCACCATGTCCACCTTTGAGGAGGCAGAGTCTGAGGACTCAGGGGAAGACGAGTCCATTACCATGGCAGAGGTCACCGAGGTACACTGTCAGCAAGACAGCTTTTCACTTTTTAACCAAATTTACACGTTCAGAAAGAATGCAAAGTTGCCTTTTCAACAAATTGTGCTGGGGACAGACCTACTGTTGAGTCTTTCTGCACTTTCATTGTCAAGATTTATTTCCACCAGAATTAAGTAATAAATTAATCAACTTAACTCAGACTGTAAAAGAACGAAACAAATACATCATATTTATTCAATTTTATTTTATTACAAATTCAAAAATTACAATTTGTGTCTTAAGCATGTGTTTTAACTGACATGTTTTTTTTATCATTTAAATCCCTTTTCAGTTGTAATCTACATCATTTTCAACGTGATAACGTCGCTTCTAAAATCATCTCCCGGGTGTACCAAACCCAGCAACAAACCCTTAAACAGTGTTCTTCAGGTCTACACGCTGAAGCATATTCTTTCATTTTTGGCAATATTTAATCCCACAAAAAGTACCGCAAGTTAGCTACCGTTGATGCATCTCTGTGCCAAAGGCAACATCAGCAAAAGTTTGAATCTGTTCAGGAAAACAGTATTTGGCAAAAGAAAAAAAAAAAAATCACAACATGTGCTCATTTAACTTTTCATCTCTCATAAATATTGCCAGTTTTTCCAAAATCTAACCTGACAGCCTCGTACCACACGATAAGAAAAAAGAAAAAAAAGATAAAGTCAAAACATGTAAATAAAAAAATTTAACTCGCATACAACTTTAGTCATAATCAGTTATTATAGTAATAAATAAACAAGAAAAAGGACTCAACCATTGCACTTCAAAATGCTTCAGAAAGAAGGGAAAAAAAACATCTGATTCACCCACACACAAACAAGTGCACTATGAAGCTGTTTTATCCTTTAAAAATAAAAAATATGTAGAAAGAAGAAAAAAACTGCTGAATAAAATGCTGCCTTGCTCGAGGTTAAACCTTTCTGTGGCAGCAAGAAAATTACCTGAAAGTGAGTGGAAAGTGTTCATAAACCCTCCATTTATTGTATTGCTCATTTTGTGTTAAAGATTAGTGGACACACTGGCGCCCTCGTGTGGCGGTCGCTTTTCAACACGCGTATGAAAAAAACCCAACATCCGTCTCAGGGAGGAGGAGCAGCTGTTGTTTTTGGCCGATGATGGTTTTTTATGAAGCATAAATAAGAGAAGAAGAGAAAACTAAAGCATAACAATCGTTGAGGTGACTAGTGTTGCACCAAAGCTCAAAAAGAGCGTCTTTACTTTCGTGTTTTCACGGTGAGCGGAAAAACAAAAGATAAAAAGTTCAAGGATGTGAAAGTTTTCCAGAGTGGAGCAGAGGAAAGGCTTCACTTGGCTCTTTGTAAACGATCCCAGTGATGAAGAAGTAACGTCTGTGTACCGCTGATGCGTGAAGTCTTGTGTAAACTCTGACACGTGGGAAAAAAAAAAAAACAACAAAAGGATTTCAAGTTGTGTTGGTGACGACGTGACTGCCAGCGTGCCGTGAGGATGCAGGTCTGTGGAGTTAGAGGTGGTGGAGGAGCGCCTCCGTGCGCCTCTAGCTGCTCTCGATTATCTTGGCCAGCGTGTCGCGCAGCTCCGTCAGCTCGAAGATCTTGGTGTCCAGCAGCACCAGGAGGGAGCGCAGGCTCGTCTGACACGCCTCCCTCTCCAGCTGGCTGCTCTCCAGACGCTGCTCCAAGTCGCTCAGCTGCACCTCCAAAGTCTGGTTCCTCAACTCCGAGTCCTGAAGAAAACAGACAACAATGATGCACATCACCCAGCAACTTTTATGTCAGAGGTTTAAACTAAGATGAGATTTCATGATGAGAAATGATGTGGTTACAGTTAGTTTTACGTCATGACTGATCGCACGTGTTACCGCGAGATAGGTTAGTGCTGATGACTCTCAGCTACTACCACAGGAAATTTACCTCATTATCTCTAGTTTTGAGTAAGTTATAGCCATTTCTGTGTTGGCTAGGTAGATTGGCTGTGGTGGCCATGTTGAACTGGATTGACTCCAAAAGTAAATCAGTTGTAGATGTGCATCCAATGATTACTTTCTAAGAGTTTCATCAAAATCTTTACAGTGGTTCAAGAGACATTTTGCTAACAGACAGTGTTGACTGTAACATACCATAACTTTAGGAAAAAATGCTGCACAAAGGGTAACACTCTGAGTATGTATTGAGGATGACTCTCAGCTACTACCACACCAGATTTTAGCTCAATATTTGTGAAATTGACTGAGTTAAAGCCATTTTATGTTGGCTAATGTTGATTCGCTGTCATGGCCATCTTGAAAAAATTTAATCCATCATAGATATACCCTAATAATTACATTGTCAGAGTTTTGTTTAAATTTGTCCAGTGGTTCATGAGATATTTTAATAACAAACACACACGCAGGCCCTTTGGCACCAACATCTCTGCACAAAGTAAACTGATGCTTCTTCCTATTCTTTTGTTACTTTAAACAAAACATGTGCAATTTTCCATTATAAAAAAATATCTTAAATTTGAGATATTTTTCTTTATCAGTTAGGACTTGTTTATTCATAATAATCTACAAAAGCTTTCTAAATAAACTTCTTCTCTGCCAACATGAAGTTCCTCCTGCCTAATTCATCCAAAACTAAATCTATACATCTCATGAACCACTGGATGAATTCTATTGAAACTCTCAGAAAGTAAACATTGGATGTACCTCTACAGCTGATTATTGTTAGATTTACCTGATTAAAGATGGCTGCCACAGCCAACTGAACTTAGAAAACACAAAATGGCTATAACTCAGTCAGTCTTACAAATATTGAGCTAAAATTTCAAAGTTTGACCAAAACAACTACAAATCTGTTATTTTCTCCTCATCAGCATGAAAGGTGATGGGTGACATGCATTCCTTCAGGGAATGCTAGCTCTTTGATTTACACCTAAATTGTATCTTTGTGGTCATTTTAGTCATTTTTCTGCAGTTTGTATTCATCACTAGAGTCAGAAAGTCGTTGTCTATAGTCTTTTTTCCACTTAGCTGTTTAAGTTTTGTCGGCATCATTCAGCAGCTTGCCAACAGTCTGCAGAGTCTTACTCACTTTTAGTTTCTGTGTGAGTGAATCTTTTTGAAACTTGAACTCGTTGGCACTCTCCACCTCTGCTTTGAGGCTCTCCAGCTCCTGGAAGTAAAATGAGAGGAAATGTTTCAATCAGTTGATCATGAATTCGTCTTCAGTTTGAGTTTGGTCCTCTCTGAGCTCCTCCTTACCTCCTCTTTGGCCTTCAAAGCCAGCTCCAGCTCCTCTATAGTTCTGTTGAGCTCTGTTTTCTGGGACTTGATCACCGTTGTTTGGCCGCTCACACACTCCAGCTCTGTCACCTGCAGAGCAGAGAACAAACGTCTGAATCCGGGTTGGATCCAACAGGGAGTCTGGCCTGGATTGAGCGCAGCGTCAGAGTCATACCCGCTTGTGTAGCCTCTCTGCCTCTTCCTGATAGGCCGCCAGCTGCTGTTTCCACTGTTTGACGTTAGCCGTGGACTCGAGCAGAGCCGCCGTCAGTTTGGCGTTGTTCCCTTTCAGAGCCGCCAGCTCGGCCTCCCAGTGCTTACTGATGCTAGAGGAGCTGGAGACACGAAGAAAGGTGGCTGTTAGCAGCAGGGCTGAGGACTCTGGGTTCAACACAAAATGTCAGAAAACTGTCAGACATCACAAGGCCGAGATAACAGCACCTAACTGAATCCAAACCCGTTTCATTTAATACAATCAATTTTTCCTAAAGATCAGTTATTATATTATGCAGACTCTGGTGTTATTAATGGTGCTGGTGAGCAGAAATATATCTGAAACATTAATGCATCTGGACTAATGAATGTGCATCAAACCCAAACTAGTGATAAGAACCCAAAAAACAATATTTGAGTCCAAATCCGACAAATTTCTTCCCTGAAGCAGCCTGACTGTTGAATGACCTGGGGCCTCCACCTCAGACCAAACGCCACAAACACAGAGAACTAGAGAAACGTGAACGCTGAGAGCTGGATGTCAGCTGAAATTTGCTGAAGAAGCTGAAACAGAGTTGTTCAAGTTAAAACAAGCAGAACACAGGCTAAAGTTAACTAAACAGAGGCTAATACGAGCAGAACACCAGCTAAAAGTTAAAAGCAGCAAAACAGATGGTTAAAATGAAATGAGTACAAACAGTAGCTAAAAACAGCAAAACTGTTGCTAATGTTAGCAAAATAATAATTTAAAGCTAGAAAAGCAGAAAGGTTGTGCAAAACTAAGTGGTTGAACAGTAATTAAAAGCTACGAGTAGCAAAACCACAACTAAAAGCTAAAGTGGAAGAACAGTAGCTAAAAGCTAAAGGAAGCATAAGAAGGCAAGAACAGAGCCAGCACGCTGAAGCAGATGTCAAAAAGAATAATGTTTTATAAAGAACTGTAGAGCTCTTAATGTGTTTCTATGGGGAAATTTATTTTAAATAAAAGGTAAATAGTTTGAAAAGTGTGAAAGTTATAAAAAGCAAAAGTCATGGCACACTATTCCCAATCGAGCTGAATGTTTTGATATATGAATGATTAAAATAGCCCCAAGTAGTTTGCAAAAATGTTTTAAAAAATAAACAGAAAAAATTGTAAATATGAAAACAATGGTGTGAATACTGACTCAGCATTCAGCCTACTGTTAGATCTACAGTAACCACCACTACAGTCCTCTAAGACTGACGCTTTAAAAAAATATTTTAAAAGCCTACTACCTAAAACTACACTCAAACCTGTCTATACTTCATGCTAGTTTACCATAAAAAACACTACCTGGAAGGAAATCTCGCCAGTGTTCCTTGTTACTTGGTTACATACTGTCCACCTGAGCAGTCTAATCCTAACCACGCTGCACTTTCACTTTAAAACTGGACCCGTTTTCCAGTACACTAGTTATTTCCTTAATCCTTTGTCCTGTTTGTCTTCCTTGTGCTTGTGGATAATGTTTTTTGCCTGTGTCTGTGTTTGTTTGTCTGTCTGTTAGCAAAATACACTTTAACTTTTGGAGTCAACTTGATTCAAGATGGCCACCACAGACCTTAAAAAACACAAAAACTTACAGATGCTGAGCCAGTGTCTGATGTGCTCATAGCTGAGAGTCATTCACAACACAACATATCCATGTCTGACCATTAATTGTTTTCTAAGGTCAGTTGGCTGTAGCAGCCATCTTGCATGAGGTTGACCCCTAAACATCTGTAAATATACGTCCTATGATTACTTTGTTTGTTATCAAAGTAACTCATGAACCACTGGACAAATTTTAAACAAACTGTCAGACAAACACACTAACAGGCACAACATTATGACCTGCCTTTCAGCAAAATTACTTTTACACTTTCCTGTAGTTGGTTCTGAATATGTGAGCGCTGACTCACCTGTGAGAAAAGGGCAATGCATTTTGGGACGGTTCTGCTCTGGCTTCGGAGTGCTGAGGTGTTCCTGGTGCGACTCGGTCGTCGTCTGTACCGTTGATGCTCTCTGAGGTCAAAGGTGACTGTAAATCACCTGGTGCTGACTCCTGATTTGACACAGCAGTGGAGCAGAAATCTATCATGATCAAAAGAAAACTTTTTTCTTGTTTAAAGCAAGTGTGGAACACATCAGTAAAATCAGGCTGGATGATAGATCTGATGTCTGAAAGGTAAATATGAAGCTAAAGCCAGCAGATGTTCAGCATGACTCCTGGAAAAAGAGGGAAACAAACTAAAAGAAAAATCCACATAAGCTTAATTCATCTGAGCATAAACCTCACATCCTCCCTGATGCACAGCTGTACAGCTGAACCTGCAGTGGGTATAAAAGTCTACACTCCCGTAAAATACACTTATCTTCTTCTGGGAAAGCCATCCAGTGATTTGGATGTGTGTTTGGGTCATTGCCATATTGAAAAATGAAATTCCTCTTAGTCTTTAGCTTTCTGTTTTAGGCCAAAAATAAACAGGATATTAGAGCAGTCCATCATTCTATCTACTTTGACTGAAACCCTGGTTCCAACTGAAGAAATGCAACCCCACAGCACGATGCTGCCACTACCGTGTTTCATTGTGTGTAACAAAGAAGACTGTTGTCACTTGTAGAAGACAACCAGAACTTTTCAGAACTTCCTGCAACTCCTTCACTCTTGTTGTAGGTCTCTCTGCAGCCTCTGACCAGTTTCTGTTTTGTCTTTTCATCGATTTTGGAGGAACATCATGTTCTTGTTCATGTCTCTATTGTTCTTCAACATTAGTAGGTTTAAGGCAAAACGCAAAGTACTCGCCTCCTACATCACAGAGCTTTAGCATGCAGACGACACTGCTTTGATTGCTCACTCTGACTCTGTAAATGACCTCCAGAACATCATGGAAGCCTTTGCTAAAGACTTCTGAGACTTGACATTAACTTTAGGAAAACTGTAATTCTCCATCCACCATCAACCAGAACCCAACACTCCTCCTAAGCATCCACAAATTATGTGGAAAACAATGCTTTGGAATTAGTGGACCAATTCACATACATTAGCAGTCTCCTTTCCTTCTTTAAGTGCTGTCATTAATGTTGAGATCCAACATTGTATAGTATGTGCTGGTGTGGCCTTTGCTAGGTCAAAGAAGAAAGTGTTAGACAGTTTTGGATCCAGTATTCCAATTTTCAATTAGGTAAGAGTCCTGTCCTCCGTAGTTTATGGGGCTGAAAGTTGGACCACCTACAGGAGACGTGAAAGCTTCTACGTAAAATCCTTAAAATCAGGCGGGAGAATAGGCCAACCAATATCAGTGTTCTGAAGGAAGCCAACATCCCCAGCATCACTCAACACCAGTTACGATAGACAGGTTATGTTATCCGAATGCCAGATAACTGCCTCCTGAAACAACTCTTTTATGGCCAGCTGAAGAAAGGGCAACACACCCAAGGAGGGCAGAAGAAGAGGTATAAGGACAACATTAATAAGAGTACCGCCAACAGTCCATAATACGCTCATCAGTACATTGTCAGAGTAATCAAAATGCAAAGCATGAATCCCCTCACACAACAATACTGAATATATGTCTACTAAGTATGCACATGACTGTGGTGGGGTGAAAGGTCAACTTCACTGATAATGAAGTTGTCCATTGTGTAAGTACACACACAGTTCAATTAAAGAACATGAAAGTGCAGCTATCAGTTGCAATGTGAAGAACTTACCTCTTGATGCCTAATCAAATTGTTTTATGATCAGAGTAGCACCACTCAAGATTACTTCCACCAAAGAAATCCTAATAAAAATAAGATCAAATGTGGAGCCATAGTCTGATGACATTTTCTATTCTAAACATTTGTGGCGTTACACCATGGACAACTTATTGTGTATCATCTTATGAATGAACAGAAAGGCACAATCTAGGGAACAAAGGGTTTGACATTTCTATGTTACTCGGATGTCAAGCTGGAGTATAAACAAGGTTTTAACAAAGGAGTCACCTGTGACCTTGACCTTTGACCCAGTGACCTTGAAATCAATTAAAAATCATCCTTGACCCATGAAGTGTCTAGCTATGCAGTTTGACATTCCTGTTACACGGTTGCAGATCTAGAGCACAGACAAGGTTTTCCTAAAGGGTTTACTTGACTTTGACATTTGACCCTGTGACCTTGAAACCAGTAGGGATCATCCTTGACCCATGAGTTGTCCAGCTGTGCAGTTTCTATGCTAAAGGGTTATCAATTTAGAGCTTGGACAAGAAATTGTCCACAGACAGACGGATGGCGCCATACCATAAAACTTGGGAGGGGTGAATAAAATCCACCTGAGAAAGTGCCACTATGACCTCAACACCTGGGAGGACGCTGCCCTAAATAGAGACTTGCAGAGTAGGACAGTCCAGGAAGGCACACAACACCTAGAAAGAGACCTCCTAAAGGCAGGAAAGAAAGGAGAGATCCACTTCCAAAACAGCCCCTCAAACTACCACAAACCAGGACAACCAGCCATACATGCCCCTACTGTAACAGAATTTGGATCAGCCTGCAATAGCCATCTGAAGACCCACAAGTGACCAGACCCACCAACAGGAGGACAATCAAACTTGTTTTCGAGTGATCACCAGTGACTGTTGTTCCATATGCGCTCCACTTCTTGAGGACTGTTTTCACTGTGGTTCATTGGATTTGTAATGCTGGGGAAATGTTTAGTACCTTCCTCCTGACTGATTCCTTTCAACGATGAGATCATTTTGATGCATTGTGAGCTCTCCGTAAACCTTGGATTTTACTGTAGGATGGAACTGAGTAAATGTCAGGATAATCCTGCTGGGACAGCTGAGCTTTATTTCAGGTTGATCAGAGTCCTTTAGATTGATGGCAGGTGTGTTCCCAAGAACGAAGTCAGTGATTAAACCAAAAGGTGCTTCAACAAATTATTAATTTGCACAATTATACAATCAGCTTATTACACCCTTTAATTTTTTGCATTTTCCCCGAAACATTTGTTTCCAGGCGAGTTCTACAGGATATAAGTTACAGTAAAGGTGGGTAAAGATTTCAAATGATTCATCATAGTCACTTTTTTTTTTACATCTCAAAAACCTTGTATTTTAACAGGAGGCGTACACTTTTCATATCCACTCCAGCACTTATCTGAAGTGTCTGAAAAGGACACTTGATAATTTACAGAATAAAATCACAAGATCAAGCAGGAAAATACAAAGCTGGTCATTGCTAACCATAAAAAAAATCTTTCAGTTACCTAGTGGCCATAAAGACAAAATTCTCCTAAAGTCGAGAAGTTTAAAAACAACCAAAAATACAATAAAATGAATTTTAGGTTGCATGAAATTGTGTGCAGAGGCAGGTTATTAGTTTCCTTTTGTTTCCAGTGTTTATGTAAAGCTAACAAGCTGCTGACTGAACATTAAATCTGAAACCAGGAACCTGACATATATTTATTCTTTGGTCATGGTTGTATAATAAAACAATCAGACACCAATTGTGACAAAGTGCTCATGCTCTCAAAAGTTAAAGTTTGTTTTTTTTGTTTGTTTTAATAATGTTTAGAATTTGACTATAAATTTCTGCATCAATGAAATAAATAACTCAGATCAAGGATTTAAGATCAGGAGGTCTCAGGTACTTTTCTCTTTAAGACAAGAGGTCTGTCTAAAAAGACACCTCAGACCTTCAGCTTTGGAGAGCACGACTGAGGAACTGGAAGGGACGTTTAATTGGGTTTTATCTCACAAAAGACAAGGAAGATTAAACAAAAAAATACAAAAAAAGACTGGTTTAGCTCCAAAAACAGAAACAATCGGTGATAAATCCCAGTGAAGATAAGTTCTGAAGGTAAAAGGGTGGATTGGAGTCATTTAGGGGATTGGTTTCATGTTTTTACCTTCTTTTTACCAGGTTTGCTGACTGACAACACATTCCTTTTTACAGTGCCACCCTGTGGAGGAATCATTAGGAACAAAAAGAGCCAAAACAGGTAAAGTGTTAAAAGTTTAGGTTTAACAACAAACTAATGTAAGAAAGAATGTGGCATTGTTTAGTACAACAGAACATATGGCTTCAGTTTGCAGGAGTGGAGTATCTGATGGCATATCTAATCAGCAACAAAACACTAAATTTACTTTGATACAAAACACTTCTGTAAAGTGAACCAGTGTAAAATGTTACTGAGATAATAATAATAATAATAATAATAATGAATTTAATTTGTATCTTTTCATTAGCAAAAAAAAAAATCTCAAAGTGT
>JAOXNZ010000038.1:3711903-3722128 GCA_028566095.1 Kryptolebias brasiliensis
GGAAAGACATCAGCAATGACCTTAGAGAAGCAACTGTTGCTGGTCATCAATCTGGGAGAGGTTAAAGGTAAATTTTTAACAATATGGAGTCCATCATTCTACAGAGAGAAAGCTTATTCACAAGTAAATGGACTGTACTTATATAGCCTCTTTCTAGCCAACCAGGCTACTCAAAGTGCTTTACATCACAATCTGTGCCCTCATTTACCCATCCACACACACATTCATACAGCACTCTAGCATTGTTAAGATGTAGTAATCTGAATAAATCATTCCATAGAGTCTAATCAGTGCTTTAGATCACATTCATACAGTAATGGGGCACACATCAGAGGCAATGTGGGGTTCAGTGTCTTGCCCAGGGACACTTCACTGCTGCCAGGAATTCAACTTCCAACTCTGTCATAGGAGGGTGATTGCTCTAACCACCGAGCCACAGAGAGAAAGACAGGAGTGGATGCTCCTTGTTTTGATTTTTTTATTCATCACGTGTGGACCAGGCATGGACCAGTATGAGATTCTGATTAGACCAAACAAAAAAGACAAAACACTTTGTCTCTTGTATTGTATTAAGAGACATTTAAACTGTAGGAGTGGTATGACGGAAAAATTTAGAGATTTTGACACCAAGATATTTTTACACCATGGTATACCTTGAAACCAGTTATTGGCCTATGTGTAGTGGCAATTTTAAATGAATATGGAGACACATTAAACACAGCAAAATTGTACATTATTACCAACACTAAAGGGCACTGTGACTTGTAAACAGTTTACATATAATAAACTAGATTTTAATTGTAAAATGAACAAAAACTGCACTCTTATTATGCTTTTTTCTTCTGTACTTGATTGTCTGTCCATCAGCTGCCATTGGAGGTCACGCAGAGTTTTGTAAAGAATGTGGACGGTTCATACTCCCGTTTTTACTGCCCCGAGCCTCCACCTGAAACAGGATTACAGGACGGCTTCAGAACTGATCGACCACAGGCGATACGACCAATGGAGCTCCGCACCTTCCTCAAAGTCGGTGTGTAACTTCTATTTTTATTACCTGCTGCTGAATGGTGAAAGGGGGGTGATAAATTGAACTCATTCAACTCATAATTTAGTCTCTAACAGATCACATATAACATTATTTTCAAGGTTTGACCAAAATGACTACAACTCTGACACATTTCAAAACAAGATGATCTTAGTTAAACCTCTGACGTGAAAGGCAGTGGGTGATATGTATTCCTTCAAGGAATGCTAGGCCTTTATAAAAGCTGCTGTAGCACACAGAGACATCAGTCTGCTCATTTGCTCCCTCACTTTTTTGTGACAGGACCAAGCACAGCGGATCAGAAGGAGGCCAGTCCGTTTGTGATCGAGTGGATCCCTGACGTTCTCCCCCGCTGTCAGATGGGAGAGCTTCGGCTCAGCTTTGAGTTTGGCCACCAGCAGAGCGGCCAGCTCGAGGGCTCTGAGAAAATGGGTGTGAGCGAGAAAAAAGGTTGCAACAAGTCAGACTGTTCCCAAACCAATAAGGCTGTTGAAATCCTGCAGGTAGTTGTTTAATAGCCATGCAGTAGCTTCCTCAGTATACAGTGTTTACATCATCAACAACCACCTTATGGACAGATACAACATGTCAGAGAAATCCATGCATTAGTTTTAATTCTATTACAAGGTTTAGATAAACAACTACTATAGTGTCAATATTGATTAGTAAAATGTTTGGGAGGGGGGCTGTTTGCACATTGCACAAAACATTTTATTCTTGAATGGTTTGAAATCAAAGACTGTAAATGCAGGTAGACCTCAGACTGGAACCCAGATTTTGACGCAGGAACGGTACCAGCTTCCCTGTCTGCTGATTCCAGAACAGGTTTTACATCCCATCCCCTCCATGCAAACAAACCTTGTTAAAAAATAAAAACACACGTCAGACAATGTTTTTGGGAGTTGACTCTTGTTTATTCACATAACAGGATTGGAGCGATAGGCTAAAATTTTTCTATCAGCAATCATCAGTCCAACAACCGATGAATGACGATATATTTGCCAACTGTCTTTAAATGTGCTTTTAGTTTTTCAAGGGTGGGGGGTTGTCACCAGGCAAGCAGTTTTATAATGTTGACAATAGACGTGGGTAACTTTTAACATGATATTTTTATTGTTCCAGCACATAAAAGCCTTTGTAATCTGAAACCTGCAGGAAAATTATCTTTAAACAACTTATTTTCCTGATGAGCCTTGGGGCGGCGCCAGCGAAGGCACACAGAGGAAAAGGTGGAGGGGAGGAAAAGTGTCACCAGACAGTTATTGTCAGTTTAATTTGAAATCTTAACCAGTTGAGTCTTTATTGTTTTGGATAAAACCTTAATGCAAGAATAGTGGTAAATAAACACAGATGAAGGAAATTAGGATTTAAACTAAGTCTCCCTCTCCGCAGTGCCAGAAATCAGGAACTTCCACATGCAGCTTTTACTGATAATGATAGAAATAAAACAAATATATTTGTTTCGTTTCTCAGAGAGTCTGTGTCTAACAGCAGATAGTTGATTGTGAAACAGCTGCCGTGAAGCATCCTGGTGTTAATTTAACTCTATAGCTGATCCAGGAGGAAAAACTCTCTGTGCCACAGTGCAGCTTTATTTTATCTAGATTTTTTATTTTATTTAAAAAAAAAGTTAAATTACTAAAACTTCCAGAGTACCTTTTACCTTATTTTTGTTTTATAAGATGGAAACCCTTAGAGTTAGAGTTATGGCAATATCTGCATCTTGGTTGGTAGATGTGTGTGAAAGAATGCATTTTGTAAACCTAAGTGTAGCTCGACATAACACCTACTTTTTTAATACGTATGAACTCTGACCTCTTCGTCTACCCGTGGAACTGTTACTCTTTAGAAGTACCAAGTGGCTTTGTTTGGATCAATAATCTTCTGTTGGTTGAAACATTCACACTGACTGATTTGTTTAACTACACTCACACATAACCTCCACAGAGTCAAAACAACAACAAAAAATCATTCTGGTTTAAAGTTATTTGTGTTAAATGCTAAAATTCTTTATGAACAAAAATCTTATATTTTAAACTGTTTATTTCCTGGTTGGTAAACTAAACTAATTAAGAATGATTTAAACACTTTAATGGTTATTATCCTCTCTCCCTTTAGGTTTCCTTTAAGTTTTTTTTATGTACGATTTATTTCTGATTTTTCACACAACAATGAACACCATAACAGACAGAGAAATTCAAGATATGACATGAAGCAGCATTTAGAATAATAAACACAAACCAGTGAGTGAATAAAAATAAAGAAAAAGAAAAAAAAGAAAGAAACATAAAATAACAAACAGAGGTTACAGAAAATAAATAGAAAATATATAAATTAAACAGAAAGCAAATACAGTGAGGCATCTAAAGGGCTTAATATAATCAGTGCTACTATAGTTGTTATAAGAATTAGATAAAGAGTATACGCCATTACAACTAGAGTAAGTGAGGGGAGCACCACTCATAGGGTTACATCAAGTGTCAAAGACAGAAGATGGTTCAAAAGCGGTGACCAGATTTTTGAAAATGTGTTTTTAGAGCCTTTGAGCGAATACCTAATTTTTTTCTAATTTCATGAAAGAAAGGGCATCTTTTATCCAGTGAGAATGTGTGGGCGGGAAAGGATTCTTCCAGTGCATCAGTATACTACGTCTAGCTAGCAGTGTGAGGAAAGCCACAAGATCAGCAAGATGGGGTGACAGTAATTGGTTTTTGGGGAGGACCCTGACTAGAGCAGTGAGTGGGGAGGGCTGTACTGTGGTCGAGGTGATTGCAGAAAGTGAGTCTAAAACAAGTTCCCAAAATTGGACTAGAGAGGGACAGGTACAAAACATATGACTGAGAGCGGTTGGGCCCAAACCACACTTCACACAACTCAAATCCACGTCTGGAAAGATTCAAGCCAGTTTGCTTTTGGACCAGTGTACTCTCTTCCTTTAAGTTTAATTGTGTTTCATTATGTAATGATTCTAGTTCAAGTAAAGATTCGTCACAGTAGTTAAAACGTGCATCACAATAAACAGGTGTTTAATAGAGCCCAGATCTCCAACTGAGACATGAGAGACAATGGATGGGGAAAAGTAAGTGTTTATTTAGAAATGGTGAATTTACAGGTGCTCGGAAGGGATCTGCAGAAGAGGAGATATGGTGAGATTCCAATGGTAAAATGTATGAAGTAGTAATCCACAAGGATCTTGAGTGGCTTACTTGGTGTCTGTTGTTAACAGGCCTGGAGAGGGAGGGGACTGGGGATTTCAGGTAGGCTGAACAGATCAAGGGGACCAGGAGAACAATGTCGACGCTGGAGGATGGCAGGACAGACCTTGAGATGAAAGAGGAAGCAAACAGGTTAGTAGATCTTTTAAAACTATACTCGAAAGTCGCAGGAGCCAGACACAGTACCGTAGAATGGACAATGTTCCAGCGAGGACTAGTAGTTACAATCAGCCTTAAGTACCAGAAGCACCTCATTAGGGGGTGGGCTACAGTTGCTGGTAGTCGGCTCTGCCCTGCCACTCAGGAGCTGCAAAAAGATTTTCGACAGACAAAACCCCAGAATCCCCACAACGTATAATTTTCATTTTTATTCGCAAACTGCCAAAGACGAAGGTAAAAGCGGAGCGATGCTGTTTTTGCTCATGTTTATGTGTGTTTGTTTATCTGTACAGTTAGCAGAATATCTCATGAATCACTTGAATGTAAGTATCAGAAGGTAGACATGGAATGAACATCTGCAACTGTTTTACTTAATTCAAGATGACTGCCACAACAAGGCAATCTTAAAAAGCACAAAGCTGGGTCTAACTCGGGCAATTTTACAGATATTGAGCTAAAATTTGGTGTGGTCATAGCTGAGCATCATCCCCAACACATACTTTGAGCACTACACATTGCACAACATCTTTGCTTAAAATTTTGGCTTTAAGTGTTGCAGTTAACATTGTTTGTGTGTTAGCAAAGTATCTCATGAACCACTGGACAGATTTTAATGAAACATTCAGAAAGTAAACATTGGATGTATATCTACAATGGAATAACTTTTAGAGTCAAACCAAATTCAAGATGGCAACCACAGCTGACTGGTTGTAGCTTATAAAAAATGGCTGTACATTAGTAGATTGTACAGATACTGAGCTCAAAACTGGTTTGGTAGCAGCTGACAGTTTTTCACAACATATACTCCAAGTGCTAACAGATCACGTGAGGTATTGCAATATTGCATAAGTTCATTTAACATTCTTTTCAAGGTTTGACCAAAATGGCTACAAGTCCAAGCTAAATGTCGTCTTGTTCTAAACTTGTTCAATTTTGCAACATTTGTTTACCTACACAGACTAAGGCAAGCCTAATGCAGATCATTCATGTGACTCAAGCTTCCACAAGGTTTTTGGCAGATTTACTTGAGTGCTTTATTATTATACATTGAGTGCGTACCTGCATGTCAGAAATGCATAAAACTGTATTTGAAAAGCTACTGTGGCAGCACAGCGGAGCAGTGACTAGAGCGGTTTTCTCACAGCAAGAAGGATGCAGGATCACCTCCCGCCTGGGGCCTTTCTGGGTGGAGTTTGCATTTTCTCCCTGTCCATGTGTGGGTTTACTCTGGGTACCCACACATGTTTCATTCGGCAGACCAAAAACATGCATGTTAGGTTAATTGGTAACTCTAAAATTATCCCTAGGTGTGAGTGAGAGTGTGAATTGTCCCTGCGATGGACTTGCGACCTGTCCAGGGTGTCCCCCGCCTCTCACACAGTGACTGCTGGAGATAGGCACCGGCTCCCCGCGACCCAGAATGGAAAAGCGGGTAAAGAATATGAATGTTAAAAAGTTAAAAAAAGTTTTTTTTTAAATACTTACATAAATAAATACAGTACATAACCTTGAGTAATAAAGAAGTTGCAGTATCACCCTACTGTACAAACACTGCAAACGCTCTTATTTCATGCTACTGTTTAAAATGAACTGATACAGAAACAAAGGCCTTCTTAAACTGATTAGGTTTACATCGCAGAGCTCTAAAACCATCAGACTGATGGCTGTAAAAGAGGAACTGATGTGCCTGAAATCACTGTCTTCTTGAGTTAGTGATGGTTACTTCTAAAGGAAAACCTGCAGACATCATCACGTTGCACCAAAATGACCTCACATGCAGAGAAATCTGCTGAGAATATGGAACCTGAGAGAACTTCAGGGTGAGGGGTTTAGATGCAGTGAAGAAGTTTTCAGGAAGTCCGAAAAAGTCCAACAAGCATCAGGACCGTCTCTTCCTGTGGGCAGCTCTACAAAATCATGTTGGAACCAGAGCAGAGTTCCACATCATCAGCAGCAGGTGGGTGTTAGAGCATCTGCAGAACAGTGAGGTGAAGACTTTTGGATTTTGGCCTCATGACGAGAAGAGCAGCAAATAGACATTTATGTTCAAGAAAAACATTAAGGACAAACTGAAATTCTGCAGGAAGACCTAGGAGAGGACAGACGACAATTCTTGTTTGCTCTGAAGAGTCCTCCAGAAGATTGTTTGGTATGTCTGGAAAACCATTTGTATTAATTCACATGCAGATTAAACTCACTCCCCTCTGACCTGAGGTTTGTTAGGGTCTTTGTTTGCCTGGCTCACTGAGAGATGTTTTGGTCACATGACTGGGTCTTAAGCCTAATGCTCCATTGTAGATTTAGGAAAGCTGAAATCTGAGAGCTCCTCCTTTGTTTAAAGTTGGTTTCTCTCTTTTGACATAGATGGCTTCCTTTACCCCCCTCTCAAACCATCTGTCTTCTCTGTCCAAAATATGAACACTTTAGTCCTCAGAATAGTGTCCCATATCCTTCAGGTGTTGGTGCAGTCTTGTCCTGAAGAAGTGGCTCTCCTGTGTTGAGCCATGCGTCTGTGGAGAGGCTGTTTGGTTTCTCGGAACATTCTTCTCTGCACTGAACTGCATACACCACACCGCTCAGTTTGTGTTTGGGTGTTTTGTCCTTAGGGTGGACCAGCCTCTGGCTGAGAGTCCTGTTGGGTTTGAAATGTACCAGGATGTTGTGTTTGGAGAAAATCTTTGAGTTTCTCAGATACTCCAGCAACATGAGGGATGAGAATGTTTTTGCATTTGCTCTTCTTTTCCTCCCTGTTCTGTTTTGTAGGTGTTTTCTGGAGTTCCTTGCTGACTTGACAAAAACCCAGTTAGGATTTCCACATGTTTGGAGAGCTTTTTTTGATGTGTTTCTTGTTTTTTTGTGACCACCCCAATATTTCCTGAAAATTTCATTAAAATGTGTTAATCAGTTTTTAAGTAATCTTGGTAACAGACAAACAATTAACCTGGCTCTAGGATTTTGGGGATTTGAATTTCCACCAGCAGATGGAGGCAAACGGCTGCTTTTTTCCCAGACAGAGGACTTAAACACAATCAGAGAGGGTTAAACACATGAGAGGCAAACAGTGTGTCCAGTGATTAAATATAATTAATGTTTTGGAACTGAGTTATTAAAGAACTTGAAAAAAATTCAATTTTTTTCAAAAAGGCAGTGTGAATTCTAAAATTTCTTGAAAAAGCTGAAACTTAATTGTTAAAAACAAAACAAGGAGAAGAAAAACTGAAACAGGTAAAAATATTCTCAAACAATCAGAAAACAAGCTAAACAGAGCAGGACGGTGAAAAGCTTAAACTAGCTAAACAGTAGCCGAAAGCTAAAGGTGGCAGAAAGACAGCTAAATGCTAAAAATAGTATATGAAGACAAAAACAGAGCAAGTATGCTAAAGCAGATTTCAAATAGAACAATGTTTCTGAAAAAAATGAAGAGATCTCATTGTGTTTCTGTGGGGGATTTTATATTGAAAGGTAAATACTTTCAAAAGTATAAGCATTACAAAAGCCGAAAGTCATAGCAGACTATTCCTAACTGATCTGAATATTTTCATACTTGAAGGTTTTAATTAGCACAAAGTATGCAGAAATGGTTTGATTGCAAAAAACATATGGAGGAAACTATAAACAAGAAAACAGTAGTGGGAATGCTAATAGTTGTAATATGGCTCAGTCCCTCTTGGAGATCACAGCGAGTACAAACTCACTGTGTGATGTATCACTGCAAACACATGCTTTCAAAATGCACCCAATTGTTCATGAATTAATTAAGATTATAAGTTAATACCATGAGAGCAGAACAGGAAATGATATGTAGTGCTCAGAATAGCAGCTGGCTCACTGTGTTTTACATCAGGAGTGTAGGCGTTTATAACCAGAGCCAGCCCTCACAGGCCCGCGGGACATCAGTGGGAGCATCACAGGACTTGGCTCCCACACAGATCAAGAGTTAGCCATTTTTGTTAGCCTGTCAGTCACAGAGATGGAAGACATCAATCCTCTCAGCAGACGTCAAACATCAGCTGAAAAATGAGCTGGAGAGACACCAAAGGCCTAAAAAAAACAACACACCAAAAGAATTTCATCAACCATACAACCATAAAATGTTTTAATTATTAATAATAATTTTAATTTTTGTTTTTTAAGGTCAGCTTGATGTAATAGCCGTCTTGAATCTTGAATTGGGATGACTTCAAAAGTTAATCAGTTCTAGATGCAATGATTACTTTCTGAGAATTTCAATAAAATCTGTTCAATGATTCTTGAGATATTTTACTAACAGACAGACACATGCACACAAACCCTTTGGTGGTGGGCGATGAAAATAAGAGAGGTTTAGAGAGAAACTGACCTTCTTTTTTGATTAGATAGGACATTTACAAGTCTACAAGACACAAATCCACTCTCACTTTGGTAGCCTGTTGTTTCAGGATCCCCATGGCTCTCATCATGTGACTCAGAAAGGTCACTCCCCTCTGCACACAACAGCTACGTTATGTCTTTTACCTGAACAAGGAGAAAAAAATAGTTCTTTAAAAAAACCTCAAGGAAATGCCGATCATCAATTTGGAAAGTTAGCAATTTTTTGTGGGCCAAATGAATGAAACCCGGTCTTTGAGCCTGTCAGGGGTCTCACATATGAGACGGTTTGCACCTGCAACAACACCACATGCAGTGATCTGACGTGTGAAGCAAGAGGGAAACCAACCTGCCAACAAGTACCCCATGTGCCAGCTGGAGGAGGTAGGGGCAGACTGACTGGACATGTCAACACTTTTCTGATGACTGATGACAAACTGTGACATGCAACAATTCTACGGAGTAGTCTGGATACAAATTCCACTTTAACCTGCCTCATCAGAAAGCCAATAACTCAAAATAATTGTTATATGAACAAATTAAATGTTCATACCTGATAAGTTCATTCTCATCATCTCCTGATTTCAAGACAAAACTATTTGTTCATATTAGGAAGATTAAATCAGCCCTGAATGAAGGATGAATAAATGGAGAGAGAGCAAGCAGAGAGCTTTAGCTCATGAATGAGCTAAAGTAATATCAAACTCTAGTTTAGTGCATTTACTTAGCAAGCATTTAATATCCCTAAAAATAGAAATTATTGTGTGGATACCGAGTCAGCATTCACTATTGCTTTCCTGTTTATAGTTTATTCCATGAGTTTTTTGCTATTTCCACATTGTGCTACTGTAACCATTCAAACCAAATATGACTTTTGGTTTCTGTAACTTTTATACTTTTCAAAATATTTTATTTACAGAAATGTTTCTCGTTGAAATACATTGAGATCTTTTAAATTCCTTCAAAATGTTATTTTCTTTGAAATTTGCTTCAACATATTTTTGTCTTGTTATGCTACTTTTAGCTACTCTTTTATCTATTTTAGCTTTTAGGGCTGATGTGCTGATGTTCGTGGTAAGGCATATTGTGTCACTTCCTGTTTTCGCTGCTGGTAGCTGGAGTAATTTGTTTGATTGCAAAATCTTTTGATTTACTGGATTTATATGACTTTCACACAGTTCTACATTCTAGCACACAAACACTCTGGATACAGTTGTTTCTACTATGACATTGTGCTTGACGCACCTTTTGTCTTTCAACATTCTTGGTTTTATTTGAGTATTTGGGGTCCGCTAGCTTTAGCTAGCATTGGCTTAGCATGGCTTTTGGTTCCCTCCCAGCTTTTTCTGTTCTCACTTGCTCTGTACCAGATGTTTAGCTATTCCTCTATGATGTGGCGTTTGTAAAGTTACACAGTCAAAAATTAACAGACATATTTTGGTTTATTTAGCCTTTCATA
>JAOXNZ010000038.1:3782670-3794699 GCA_028566095.1 Kryptolebias brasiliensis
TTATACAATTTTTCTTTTATTGTGAAGCACTTTGTGATATTCTATCTATAAAAGGTGCTTTATAAATAAACTTTACTTACTGACTGATTGACTTACTTACTTAAATAACCTTGAGCAGGATTTGAACCCCAGTTTCCATTACACCAGCCATGCATACTCTGTCAATGGGACCATTGCACTTATGTCTATGATTTTGACACCATGGATGGTTAAATGTTTGCATCCTGGAATTTGCTCCCCCACTTCATCCATTTTTTTTTTCATAGCCTTTATTTGGCACCCATGAACACCTGGACCAACACCTCTCATTCTTCCTGGAGCAAAGAAGGAAACAATTAAGAAATCAAACACTCAAGATACCATTTAAAATAATTCTCATCTGAACCCTTCTGTTGATCCTCTCTTCCTACAGAACTCTGATGAGCTAAAGAACTCTAGTTTTCCCAGTACGTAAGCTTTTTTTTCTGGTTGTATAACTGTGGACAGCCCTCTGAGTCTTGCCTTGGTTGACTTAAACCCTAACATCATGACGGGCACATGTTGCTTAACGTGCAGCAGCAACGGAGCCTTCAAGCTAATATAAACAAAGCCTATTTCCTGTTTGTTTGGTGGTTCATTCTTGAAGGAATCACTGGAAAAATGTTTTCAGGCCTTATTTATGTGTTTCAGCAAACCCGAGAAATTTAATTTTAGTTTGACTTCAAAATATAAAGAGAAATAAAAAAAAAATGAAAATACGAGGAAAGGGGAAGAGGAGACGTGAGCGTGATGTTGTCTCCTTTTTTTAGACCACATTTCATACCACAGCTCTGGCTTGCTGCACTGCGGTGAACTTCTCAATGTGAACCAGATAGTTGAAACCATGATACAGTATTATTCTAGCCTTCCTGCAAATCTATAACATCCCTTGCTCCAGGAACGTAATGTGCATATTCAGTGTTCTGTATATATTTTTCTTGCCTCAGGCTGAAATGTTGGGTTGGAAAGAAAAAAAGTTAAGAGTTTGATGAATGTGTTCAGGCCAGAGGAAAGTGGGTGGTCTGTATCTGTCAGCGCTGCTATTACAGCAGACAGCAGAGTTACAGGCCAATAAGCCGCACTATCATCACCATCATCAGCAGCAGATTTCTTTACAACAGCTCTCAGCTGTGCACATCACAGCCTTGACAGCCCAAACATGTACTTACTGAGACAGCTCTGCACTCAAAGGTTTTGCATTAAAAAACAAAAAAGACACAAAAAAAATCTGTTTGGAGTGCTTATAAACGGCCAGTCCAGTTGACTAAAAGCTTATTTTTACTCATTTAGCACTTCACAATTAATAGGGTTTTTGGATATTAATATATCAATGCAAAGACATAAAGTATTAAAATAGTTCTGTGCTTAAGTGTTAATGGTTTTGTCAAATATATAGTTTTTTTCCTTTTTGTATTGTCAAAAATGCCAAATAAAATGAACATTTCAGGGTTACGGTTATTTTTGCAGTTTATTTCACTGAGTTTGAATAGTCAAACTGTCAATTAGGTAGACAGACAATGTAAGCTGTTGAATTGTGAAGTGCTAACACCTAATTTTAAAACAGTTAACAGAATAGTTCAAATTTTTTGAAGTAGGGTTCTGTGGAGATATTATAAACAATTAATATCTTACTTGCTGTAGATTGTAAAGTTTAATGCTGCCGTCTTAAAACAACTCTAAGTCCAGACATTTTACAGCCCTTCATGTGAATCAATTTTTTTATAAACCTTTATATGACAATATAATATGTCAATTTTGAAATACACAGATATCCTGGCAGACATATTATGATGTTCCTGCAATAAGTGCTCCAAAATGCACCAAAAGAGCTACAACTAGCTGAGTCTACTATTAGCATTTGCAAATGACCATAAAATTCTATGTAAATAATGAGTGGCATTTCATAAATATTAATATAAAGCAAGACAAACATTAAAACTGGAAAAATGGCTTTGTTGTTGTTTGGGGTTCTATGCTACATGGCATTTACTACAGAAGTTGGAACTCAGAACTTGGAATGACATCAATCCTGACTGTAATGTGTTCCAGTTGCAACTCGGAAAACCAGTAGGATTTACTAAAGGTTGTGCTCTGACCAGGCTAATTGCTGTTGGCATTACAAGCTGATAACAATGGATTTCTCTGCATTCTGTGCATCCAAACAAACAGATGCTAATGCCACTAAAGGTGGTTGGAAAGTATGATGTGTGCGACTGGATTTTTGAGATGCAAGCTGACAAAGGTTTATCGTTGAAGCTATTACAACTTTTCAACAGTCAGTCATTTTGGACGTTGAGGTCAGGAATCTCCGTCTTTTTGAGTCAGAATTTCAACTTTGGGGGGCATTCCAGATGACTTTTCCGACTTAACTTCCAACTTCTGAGTAAAAATAGAACAAGAAAAGTGAAACAGGCTTTTACATTAATGTTTCTCAAAAGCTCCTTATTTTGAATACACAAGGACTTTTTTAAGGTCAAATTTTCCTATTAAAACTGCATGGGCACAAAAGGTGCAAACACAACAGAAAATCTCTGTTATTGTATGACTTATTGTACGACTTAATATTTCCATCATTCTACATCTTGATATACCTTAGATTGGCAGAAAAACAGAATAATATATATTTTTTTTTCTGAAAAGAAAAATGTTGCAGTAGCAGTGGTTGTGAAATTTAAAACGTGTTCAGATAGTAGTTTGCTTTACCCTTCTCCTCCTGGAGCTTGACACATGTTTGCTGGATCTGCATGAGAGATTTACTGGAGCAATATGAGCCTGGGTGTTATAATTACTGAGGTAAACAGGAGTGCTGCTATCAGAACAGTGTGACGCCGGTTTGTTAGAGCTGATTCATGGCTGTGAACACATTAGGCACGCACATTTGAATGGAGGGCAGGTGCAGATAATGCAGGCAACACTTTATCTGTGAGGTTGGAGGGGAGAATAATGAGGTCACCTACGAGCCAGCACTGTTGTGTTAAGAGTAATGGGGCTTCTGTCCACCACAGTGGCCAGCTACAAGGACACACACACACACCTAGCATTATCTGTCCTCTGTCACTTGGCCTGGCACTCATACAGATCTGAAGAAAAAGTGTAGCAGAGTGTAGAGCAGACTGTAGCACTGCTCCATTTCTCTCTGTAGCTCGTGTTAGACTCTCTGACAGCACAGCATTGATTTATGACTCTTGCAAACAAACACAGCCAGCAGACACGATGAGTGTGCACGTGTCCATGTGTGTGTGTGTTTTGAGCTCATGTGATTGATTATCCTGTCTGTCTTGTCTGTGGCATTTTTTTTATGCAATCTCTCAGAGCAGCATGAAAGGTGTGAGACCCCAGAGAAAACCAGCCTTCACACTGCATCTGTGCAGGCTCCCGGTGCATCGCAGCCTGTATAGTATTTGCATACCTTTGCTCAGAATTACTAGGAAATTGAAATCCCCCCTCTTCCTGTAAAACTCTCCCTGGGATTAAACCGTCACTGTGTGATTTACTGTAACCTTGCTATAAACAGCACCCTCCCCGGCATCATCGCGCCACAATTGATGCTGCAGCAGGCGCTTCGTGTTGCCACATTTTCACACCATCAGATGTTTCATTTTGCTTGCTGCAGAATTACAGCAACACTGCACGCCATGTGGGATGTTTGGGAAGCAGTGGTGAAAGTCCAGGCATTCAAGCGTCAAAGATGGCTGGTTGAAGTCAAAACCTGTTTTCAGTGTTCTAGAGAACAGTTATTAAGAAGAAGAAGAAATTTTGAATGGTGTCAATGTAGCTACTGCCCGTAACATTTGGAACTTCCTTTTGTAATATTCTAAGCTGACAAAATGACAATGTTTTGGTGTATAAACTGTAGAAGGAGTTAAAGAGAACCAAGACTGAATGAAATGGTAAAGCTGCTGCTAGTGGTCCATTAGGGTCATCATGGTGTCTGTCACACCTGGGTCTGTCATTCCCTGACAGCTCTCTTGATAAAACAGGCAGACAGAAAAACAGAATAAAAAATTAAAGGCATATCATTCAACACCTTTCATGCCAGATTATATCATGAAGAGAAATGGAGTTGAAGCTGTTTTGGTCAAACCTTGAAGATAAGGTCTTGTGTGCTCTCATGCGATATTGTGAGATGTATGTGTTGTGAATGACTCTTAGCTACTACCACATTAAAGTTTAGCTCAATATATGTAAAATTTTCTGCGTTATAATCATTTTCCTGTTGCCTAATGTCAATTAGCTGTGGTGGTTGTCTTGAATTGGGTAACCAATGAATACTTTCTGAAAATCTCACTCCAACTTGTCCAGTGGTTCATAAGATATTTTGCTAAAAGAAAATCAGGATTGACTCCAACTGTTAATGTGAAGGTTTTAAGCAAAGATCTTGTGCATTGAGTAGAATTTGGAGCATATATTCTAGACGACTGTCAGCTACAGACACACCAGGTTTTAGCACAATATCTGTAAAATTGACTGAGTAATAGCCATTTTTGTGTTTTCTAAGGTCAGTTGGCTGTGAAGACCATCTTGAATGGTGGTGGCTCTAAAAGTTATTCAGTTGTAGATGTACATTCAATGAATATTATCTTAAAGGTAAATTTAAATCTCTTCAGTGGTTCATGAAATATTTATATATTTATATAAAAATAGTTTTATTGTAAAGCAAAAAAAAAAAGAAAAGCTTCCATTTTCTGCAGAAATGCAGTGAGAGCTGAATGACGGCTGAAATTTGTTGAAGAAGCTGAAACTGTGCTGTGAAGTGTTTAAGTTAAAATAATTGGCAAAAGACTAGCTAAAAGCTAAAACCAGCAGAACAGTAGCTCCAAGCTAATATGAGCAGAACAGTAGCTAAAAGCTAAAATTAGTAAAACAGTAGCTAAAAGCTAAAATAAGCAGAATAGTAGCCAAAAGCCTAAATTAGCAAAACTGTAGTTAAAAGCTAAAATTAGCGTAACAGTAGCTAAAGGTGAAATTAGCAGAACAGCAGCTAAAAGCTAAAATTAGCTAATAAAAGTAGCAAACCTGTAGCTAAAAAGATGCTCAGCTATACTGAATTTTAGCTCAATAATTGCAAAACTGACAGACTTAAAGCCATTTTTGTGTTTCCTGAGGTCAGCTGGGTGTGGCAACCATCTTGGTTTTGGTTGACTCCAAATATTAGACAGTTCTAGATATACATCCAGTGATTACTTTCTTAAAGTTTCATTGAGAACCGTCCAGTGGTGCATGAGATATTTTGCTAACAGTCAGACAGAGCTAACGCCACTAGTTAATGCCCAAGTTTCATACGAAGATCTCATGAGCTCAGCTAGTGCTCAAAGAACAGGTTTGGGTTGATTCTTCTGCCTCAGTTTACTCCATATGACTTCATTAATCTGAAGTATGTTTTTGTAGAATTATTACTTATATTTAAAAAAAAATCTAATTAAATTCCAGGTTGTAAAGCAAAGAATACCAGGGAAGAGAAACACTTTTCCAACTCGCTGTTTTTGGTGTTCTGACATGGTTTTAACTTCTGATGGATTGTTAGGTTTTGTGTTTCCTGCCCCCATCAAACTGCTCAGTGTTCACACATATCAGTTCTAATCAGTGATAACAATGATGATGACAAACCTCCAAAGTAACACAAAAGTCATAATAAATTTAAACGACCCTTTAAAGCTTCTGGAGTGATGCAATCCCAGCAGCAAAAAGCTGCTCATTTTTCTTTTTTCTTTCATGTGTGTTCCTACTGCTGTGTAGCTGTGATGATAAACGAGCTCGGCGGATCTTGAGAGAGCTTGCAGAGGAAAGAATAATGGGTATTTAAGCACACTTGTAAATTACCAACACATTTGTCTTCGACTGTCCCCTCAGGGACGTCTGACAGCGCAGCACAGAGTATATAAAGCTCACGTACATCTGTTCCTCATAGCCTTATTGGATCTGCTGACATCACTTAAATACAAACTGTCACGTTATCTTCCATAATTCATACTTTGACAAAGCGCATAAAGCAGTCTTTGCTGTCTTTGCACCTGCATTCATGTGTGTGTGTGTGTGTCAGAGAGCGTGCCTCAGCAGGTGTGTGTGCTGGGTCACCTAGAGTGCACGATGATGTTTATCTCTAAGTGCCACAGACAGACATGTTGGCTTGCCTGCTGGGAACATGGGATTACAGCTATCTGTTGCTGAGCTCCGAGCTTGTGATTCTGCAGAGCATGTTTCCATCAGCTGCACGCACGCTGTCTGAGGCGTTAGTTGTGCAAAAGTGTTTGACCCTGAGCACCAGCGGGTCACGTGATTGAAAGAGCTGAAAGAAGACCTAAATGTTTGGTATAAAGAGTTTGATAAGACTTTTAGGAGCTATTATTGCTTGCCCGTGTCTGTGTGTGTGTGTGCATGTGTTTGTGTATCTGTATGTTAGCAAATTACTACTTGATGAAATTTAATAAAACTTGTGGAAAGTAATTATTGAATTATATCTAAAACTAATTATATTGACTGAATTCTGTCTGTCTATTAGCAAAATATCTCAGGCAGCAACAAACAAATTTAAATAAAAATTTCAAGAAATAATAATCGGATGTACATCTACAACTGATTAACTTTTGGAGTCAGTCCAATTTAAGATGACCTCCACAGCCAACTTATCTGACAAAACACACAAACATGACTATAATTCAGTCAGTTCTACAGATTTTACGCAAAAATGTGGTGTGGTAGTAGCTGAGAGTCATTTACAACACATATTCCAAGTGCTACTCATTCTGCAAGTTCTTTTCTTAAAACTTTAGCATCAACTGCTGCATTCAACCCTGTTTGCCTGTTAGCAAAATATATCAAGAACCAGTGAACAAATTTTATTGAAACTTTCAGAAAGTAATTATCTACAACCAATTAACCTTTGGAGTTGATCCAAATCAAGATGGCCACCACAGCTAATCCACATTAGCCAACGCAAAAATGCCTATAAGTTGATAGGTTTTAGAGACAATGAGCCAAAATTTGATGTGGTAGTAGCTGAGCATCCTTCACAACACATACTGTGAGGATGACATCTTGCGATATTGCATTGTGATATTGTTTGGACATAATGTCATTTTCAAGGGTTGATCAAAATGTCTACAACACCATTATTTCTCAAAATGAGATGATCTTAAACTCTTGAATAAAAGGCGGCAGACAATATGCATTCCTTCAATATTTAATCTTATTGATGGATCAATGGATTGGGGATTTTAATGTTTAGGAAAAAACAAGTCCTTGTTTCTGAACTTGGTAACTTTGTTTTGACTTCTCACTGGACTGAGTCCTGCAAAGCTCTGTTGTTTTGAGCGAGCTGCCAAATGTGGAATCATAGCAGAAATCTGTGTTTCTCCAGCCATATCCTGCTGAACGGCTTCCAGAGGAGCTTGAACTCTCTGATTCATCATCGTCATTCATAAACAGTCGTTAATGTTTACGACAGGTGTTGTGACATGTTTATGACAGCATTATGTCTGCTTTACGAGACCCCTGTCAAGTCAGGTTTTACAGCCATGGTGCTGGGAGGCAGCAGAGGGGACCGCTGGCAGAGCATCCAAAAGGTCCTGGGATGTTTAATCAGTTACTCGAACACACTCACACATAAAACGAGAGCACAGTGTTTGGCAGGGAAGTGGGCCTGTTTGACAGGGGCAGCCATCAAACCTTCTCATTAAACTCTCCAGGCTCCAGGCTCTCCTGTTCTTCAGAGCTTTTATAGGAAAATCACTACTCTCAATTTGCTGGCTGTTGTAAATGTGTGTCCCAGGCATCGGTTGTGGGTTCTGCTGGGGCTTGAGCAACACCAGCCCTCCTCCTCCCCATCCCCCATCCTGTTATATGGCACGCTGTAAAGCTGCTGGCAGGCCAACAGCAGCGGTATCTTTTTATCTGACTGCTAATTTAAGGAAAGGGATTAAGGTTGTGAATTACAATCGTAGCTTTGGATTTTTCATTTATTTTTTGTATTTGTTGATGATGACAAAGGGTTTAGTTTGAAGCATGTGCAGCACACCAAACACTCCAGCAATGTTCTTGCTTTTATACCAGCTTTGTTTATCAGCTCCTTCCACAGATGTTCAACAGGATTTAGATCAGGGCTCAGAGACCACTACAGAATGGTCCAAGCTAAGAACAATTAGCTGGCAAGTGATGATGAAAAATGAGAAAAGAAAACACACAACAGTGAAATAAAGCAAATATTATTTGTTTTATATTTAATTTATGTTATAAACGTAATTACCATTGGTCCTGTATTAGTTGTGGATTTATTACATAATTAATCATTTTGATGTGATATCGAAGTGTATTGAAAAATCCTTAAATGAGACAGTTTCTCTGATGGGAACACCTGTGAGCTCACCACCTAATTCTTCTTCTGTTGTATTTTGTGCAAACAAAACTTTAGCTGCTAAAAGAAACAGAAAAGGATCTGCAGTCCATCATGTTATGTTCACCATAACATAATGGACCACCATTGTGTTTTACTCTGACTGCTAAAATGGAAGATTTTTTTTTTTTTAAAGCTTTAAATTCTTTCAAAACTGGACTTGGAATCAAAACATTAAGTGATTTGCATCAAACTGCAAAAAGTTCATGGAGTATTTAACCTCTAACTTCTTCCAATGGAGGCAAATCCTGACCAGTAAAGCTCACACACCTTAAGGTAAAATGATTTTTGCATTTTGTTTGTTCAAACTGAAAGCTGCCTGGATCTGCTAGAGTTTGGCACAGAATGCAAAAAAATGTTGATGCTGGCTAAATCATGATAGTATATTTTGTTTAAAAATGTATGGTTAAAACTTAAAATGAACTAACAGAGCTCTGAAGTGGATATGCTATTTTTATAACACACAGAAGCATGCACTGCCAAATAAAAAGACACAGAAGAGAGACAGACACCTTCTCCTGCTCTGCAGACTTTTAAATTGAAAGTGGTTAAAGTTGAATGTATCACTGTAGGTAAATGGACTGTACTTATATAGCGCCTTTCTAGCCAACCAGGCCACTTAAAGCACTTTACATCACAATCTGTGCTCTCATTTCCCCATCCACACACACAGTCATACAGCATTGAATCTCTACAAAGCTAATCTGAATAAATCATTCTATAGAGTCTAATCAGTGCTTTGAAATCCATTCATACACCGATGGGGCACACATCTGAGGCAATGAGGGATTCAGTGTCCTACCGAGGGACACTTTGACATGTGACTGCTGCCAGGAATCGAACCTCCAACTTTCTCATTGGAGGACTACTGGTCTAACCATCGATCCACACCCACCTCAAGTATAGGGTTCTTTGTAAGTTTCATTTTTGAGTCTGTAAACGTACAGCTGATGGGACTTGTTGCTAAAAAGCTCCAGTTTTGTCTCATCTGTCCAAAAGACATTCTCCCAGAAGCTTTGTGGCTTTTCAATATGCATTTTGGTAAATTCTAGTCTTGGATTTATTATGATTTGGTGTCCTCTTCAGTTGTCATTAAATCTGATTTGGCTCCAACAATGACACTGATGTATCTTGACCTTGGAGTTCACCTCTAATCTCTTTGGAAGTTGTTCTCTTTGGTTACCATTTGTATTATCCACCTTGTCAATCTGTCAATAATTATCCTCTTGTGTCTACATCCAGGGAGGTTGGCTACAGTCTTGTGGACCTTAACCTTCTGAATAATCTGTGCAGCTGTAGTCACAGAAACATCCAGTTGCTTGGAGATGGTCTTACAGCTTTTACCTTTAACATATTTCTCAATAACTTTCTTTCTAAGCTCCTGAGACATCTCTGTCCTCAGCTTTCTGTGCTCCATGTTCAGTGTGGTACACGCCATGATACCAAACAGCACAGTGACTACTTTTCACCCTTTAAACAGGCAGACTGACTGATTATAAGACTGAAGACACCTGTGATGCTGATTACAGGACACACCTTAGTTTAACATGTCCCTGTGGGAAGGTTAGTTTCTAACTTTTCTTGGAGAACCATTCTTTTCATCAAGGCCATTTTCACTAGTTTGTTTTTTCAAATATTTTTTTTAACCAGAATTTAAAATCAGTGACTGATTTTCATTAGTTGACTTTTAGTAATTTTTTCCTTTTTAATGTTTTTGTCAGTTTCACATCCTTTCATTGACCTTTGTGGGTTTTTCTGTCTTTAATGAAAGGGTACTTGAATCCCAATCATTCTTGGTCAGGCCATCTAAAAAAAAATGGGAGCAAAAACAAAAAGTTAAAACAAGGCAGAAAGCTTTAGTGAGAATCTCTCTAGTCAAGACCATGTTTACAAAACAAGTCCTTGGATTTCACACACATGTTCACATTTATTCTTTGTCAGACAAAACATGCCTTTGTTGCTCCCAAGAATAATGTTAGCAACACATTATGTTAGTTTTCTAAACTTTGGTAACTTTCCTTACAAAACAAGAAAAGGAGAAACAAACTTTTACTGTTCAGAGGTGACTTGAAGGACATCTGGTCTCACAGATGCAATTTCCTTCTGTCCTCTAATGTTTTATTTGGTTCCCAAAACAAAATAAATCCATGCAAGGAGGACCTCGGTTCTATGCAGCAGGAGGTACCAAACAACTGATCAGCCAAGGGGGGAAAAAGCCTTCCTCTGCGCTATGAAGCAGGGAGTAATAACAACCAATCACCTGAAATCCTCCTGCAATAGAAACTGCCCTTTTCTGTGTGTAACAGCCATGTACCTGGAGACAGTCAAACTAACCAGAAGTTAATTAAAAGTCTCACTCCTATGCCAAAGCCACATCACTACAGGGACCAGCTATGTGACCGGAAACAATTGAACCAATTAAAAATCAATTCAACCCCAGCCCCACACCTTAGGTGCATCTCCATGTACACCAGATACGTGGAAACAGTTGAACCAACCAAAGATTTATTCAGCCCAAGCCAAAGGCGCATCACATCATGACACGTCCATCTTATCCCACATGTGCCAGAAAATAGGCCTATAGCTGCTTGACAATTCCAGCAGTGGCTCCACTGCCCTGTTTGTTGAGGCCCTTTTAATCCTTTTTTGTAGGGGAGGCTGTTGTCTGCTACGGCCATAGACGTTAGCCTCAGCACAGGTACAAGATCCACAAGAGGAATCCCACCGCTGCCACCAATTTGTCGTGGCAAAAAGATAAGGGAGACAGATTCTACCCTTTCGATGTGTCTCATCACTGGGATGTTTTGCTTGAAGTAATAAACTGTTAAAAATCAACACGCTGGGTCTTCCTGTGTCTCTTATCCTTTTTGTACAATGGTAAATAATAAACATAAAAAAAAAGCAAGCAATGTGGGCAGAGGTAGGCCACAAGATAATGTGCATGGCCTAGAACATAGTTTTGAATGCCTTGCACATGAAAATAAGTTGTGATTTTCAAAAATTGGACATGCAAAATGTGACTGCACTTTTAACTTAGTTGCAAACAGAATTTACAACAAAAAATGAGCCATTTTGAATCACCAATTAGTCGCCAACAGTCTCAACCCAGTGAGATACTGGCTTAAAGGACTGTTAACAGCACACCAACGCAAATGTAGCAATGATGCAGCGACGACCTGACAGTTTAAGTATAAAATTAGGTAATTTTTCATGAGTACCTGTACCTTAACAGAAATATACTAACAGAGGTTGACAGGGTAAGACAAAAACACTGTCTTCTGTAGGACAAAACTAATGTTACTTGACTAGGGCTACACAAAGGCTCACTAAATGCAAAAGACTGATACAAAAGGAAACAAGAAAACAATTAAAAATATTTTTTAAAAACAATAATTAAAATGTATACTCTTAAACTGATTTAGAATATTGGGCTTAAGTTTTAGACCATACCTTATTTCTTATCACCAAGCAGCCAGATTTTCCTGTAATCCATCCATCCATCCATCCATTTTCTTTAGCCGCTTCTCCATTCCGGGTCGTGGAATGGAGCCGGTGCCTATCTCCAGCAGTCACTGTGCGAGAGGCGGGGGACACCCTGGACAGGTCGCAAGTCCATCGCAGG
>JAOXNZ010000038.1:3874796-3884894 GCA_028566095.1 Kryptolebias brasiliensis
TATTGCAGAGTTGCGTTAACCAACACAACCCCACAACATCCAGAGCCTTAAGGAACTCTGGGTGAATCTCATCCACCTCCGGAGCCTTGCCACCGAGGAGGTTTTTAACCACCTTGGTGACCTCAGCACCGGAGATTGGAGAGCCCAACCAGAAGTCCCCAGGCTCCGCCCCCTCAATGGAAGATGTGCTCGTGGGATTGAAGAGGTCTTCGAAGTATTCCGACCCACGACGTCCCGAGTATATACTTTCATTTTATAATTTATTCAAATATAGCTTATGGTGTCTAAGTTTAGGTAAACTCATTCCATTTGACCACAACTAATTATTTTTTAATTAACTCACATAATTCTCAGCAAATATGAGAAATATGGTGAAAAACTTGAATCCACTCATAGGACTACATTTTCCACTTTGCACCAAAAGCTGATGTAGACTATTGTACAAGACATCGTTATTAGAACCATAATTTAAACTGATCATGCAGCCTCTTCAAAATAATTGAATTATCACTTTAATAGTCAGACTGCTGCTGATTTGATGTGACTGTTAATAAAAATATTCCTGTTCAAACTTTAATGGCTGGTTATTTCACTAGGACATTGTTTCCCAACTTAAAAAAACAAAAAAAAACAATATTCAACCCCTGCTATGGATTGAATAATCAGCTAATGTGTGAATACAACTGGTCTCCTGAGATGAGCAGGTTAACTGTAACTACAGTTATAATATAAAGAAACTATTTCTATTTATTCTCAATAGTATTATTTTTCAACAGGCTGGATGTTTTAATTAGAACAGGTCCTGTCCACTTATTTATTCTCTGACATGTTTTCAGACGTGATTTTGGGTGATGCTCTCTGTTTTTGATCAGGTCAGGTTAGAGCATTTACTTAACTAGTTACCAGTCACTACAGAACTAACCAACATTAGCAGTCAGCCACTGATGTCTGACTAATTTTCGCAAAGCTTCTTATTAAACTGTGAAAGCCTTGTTTTACCTTACAAAACATACAAATGTGTTTTAAACTCATCACAACATGAAGCTGCAGGTCTGAGCTGAAACGGCTAACTGCAGAATCAAGCAGTTTCCTTCCTTTATTTTTGAGCTAGAATGTCTTTTAAACATGGCCAAGAGTTCATTTAATTATTTTTAGGTAATAAAATATACGTTATGTTAGCCTTTAAGCCCATATGATTTATTTTAAATTCATCTGCTATTTTGAAGCAGTTGAACATGGCATCTTACTCTGAAAGAGTTCATGTGGAGGAAAAAACTATTTAACTTGTGCAGGTGTGGTGTGAAGTAGTTTCAGACTGTAGGGTCCACGTGTGTCCAGTTCTCCTCCTCCCCTCTATGGGTTTTGATGCGCCAGCCTCCCGTCGCTAACAAACACTTCACAGAACTCCATCAAAGAAAAATAACAGATGAACAGAAGAGCTAAGAGGAAAAACCAAGTGGTGAAGGCATCAAAGGCCATTTCTCCCCACTGTTTGCACATGCTGCATCGTCCCAGTGGTAACAGCTGACAAGCTCCTCTGTAAACAGCCCACTCAGATCCTGCCAGCAGGATATACCCATTCAAAAGCATTTTGCTGCCTCGGCTTTGTTTTGTGAAGAGCTGCAAGAACAGCAGGGCAGTGTGAAGAAAAAAAAAGGGTAGGATAAAAAAAACGCAGGAATTACAAAGGTCAGGAACACAAAATACCCTACTTAGCTTACCACTACATTTCGCATGTTCTCCTGATGCATGTGTGTGTTTTCTCTGGGTACTCCAAAATCTTGCATATTAGGTTAATTGGTAATTCTAACTTGTCTCTAGGTGTGAGTGAGATCCTGGATAGTTATTTGTCATTTGTCTCTGTGTGGTCCTGTGATGGACTTGCCATCTGTCCAGGGTGTACCACGCCTGGAAAGGAAAGAGCGGGTAAAATAAAATGAATGGATGAACATTAAGCAGGTGAATATAGTTCAGACTTTAGCAGATGAAAAATGTTGTATTAACCTGATTCTTCAAATAAAACAACACACCTCTATACTGCCAAGAGAGAAACTAAAACATCCCTCTCCACAGTGACACTCTCCAGCTCCACCTGGGGGATCCCTAGCGTTCCCAGGCCAGAGAGGATAAATAATCCCTCCAGTGTATTCTGAGTCTGCCCTGAGGTCTCTTCAGAGTGGGACATGCCTAAAAAACCTCCAAAGGGAGGCATCCAAGAGGCATTCTAATCAGATGCCAGAACCACCTCAGCTGACTTTTTTGGATGCAAAGGAGCAGCGGCTTTACTCCAAGCTCCCCCTGGTTGACAGAGCTCCTCACTTCATCTCTAAGGCTGAGCCCGGCCACCCTATAAAAGAAGCTCATTTTCAGTTGAGAGCCATGACCTCTACCTTAGAAGAACTCCCCAACTTCACACTCTGCGAACACGCTGCGAACTGTCCCAATGCATGCTGAAGGTCATGGCCTGAAGACACCAACAGAAACACATCATCCGCAAAAAGCACAAATGAGACCCTGAGGTTTCCAAAACTGATCAGAGCCTCCCTTCCAACATGACTGGCAAACCTGCAGCTTTCGAGCCAAATGTGGCTCTTTGATGGCTCCTTTGTGGCTGTTTTTTCTTCAAATTGCTGTTTTGCTCTTTAACGTAATGATGGGCTTAATTTGGCTCTTAATGCTGAACTGGTTCGCCACCCCTGCCCTATAGTAAACATTCCTGGGAAGCCTGAGAAGTGTGTTCCAACCCGATAGTTGGAACACACTCTTCAGTCCCCCTTTTTAAAAATGGGAAGCAAAACCCCCAGCCTGCCACTTGGCAGGTGTTGTCCCTGTCCTCCATGCAACATTGAAGAGACGTGTCAACCTTGACAGCCCCACAACGTTGAGAGCCTTCAGCAGCTCAGGGTGAATCTCATCTACCCCTGGCGCCCTCCCACTGGGAAGCTTTTTGACTATCTCGGTGACCTCTGACATGGTAATGGACTTGTCTTCCCCTGAGTGCCCAGACTCTGCTTCCTCAAAGATGGACATGGAGGACAGATTAAGGAGATCCTCAAAGTGCTCCTTTAGTGCTGTGCCCCTCTCTTTACCAGAGAATCCAAAACATGGTGCAACAGATCTGATGACATTGACCTTTGGCCTAAGGTTGTTTGGTACCAATTACACTCATGAACCACCCTGTCCCTCGAACATGGTGTTCATTATGGACAGCCCATGCTTAGCACAGAAATCCAATACCATTCAGGTTCAGATGAGGAAGGCCATTCCTCCCAGTCACCCCCTTCCAGATAACCCTGTCATTGCCCACATGGCCATTGGAGTCACTCAGGAGAACAACCCCAGATGGCACCCCTTTCAGGACACCATCCAGATACTCCAAGAAGGCCGGGTAATCTGAACTTCTGTTTGGAGCACAAGCACAGACAACAGTCAGAACCTACTCTCATTCACCAGTGACAACTTTAACATCGAGGCACTCAGGCAGAAGCTTGTGAGTATCCCCACACCGGCCTGGCACCTCTCTACTCAGACAACTCCAAAGTAGAAAAGAGTCCAGCCCCTCTCCAGGAGTTGGGTTCCAGAGCCCAATCTGTTGTATTATGAATAAATGCTCAATTGTATTGTAACTAAAGGGTGAATCATAAGGCTCTTTCACAAGACATCTCAAGCTGGGAACATGTTCTGGAAGCCTCAGTGTAATTTCTGAATGGACTGAGGCGGCAAGGGGGGCGCAAAGTCAACCCACAACTGATGCGCCTTTGTGCCACAAATCAAGGTAGTAACGGAGGTTGAAACAGTCAACAGGTCAGGGGCAGGGCTTGAGGGGGGGCTGGGAGGACGGCACGCCCCCGGCCTGGGGCCTACATAGGAAATACGACTTATGGGAGCTGAGCCTCTACCACGCCTGAGGAACTGGAGAAGGCAGGCCCTCACATGATTGTATTCAGAGGAATCTGGAGTTTGGGCACAGGTACAGGCTGCTTAACATCACCCATCATTCACATTTATACAGGGGTTATATAAGTTGCCCCAGTCAGGATTGAATCATGGTTGCTAAAAACTTTACAAGACCGACTGACTTTAGCGATGTAGGTGTAAAATATTGAATAAAATGTTGTGCTGCATGACTGGCTTTATTTTCACTCTTACATTTAACTTTATGACACACAAATTTACAAGTGGATCGCTGATATTGTCTCCAAGTGTATTTTGGGTAAAACTCGTCACTAATTGTCCACCAACGTCATCATCATTCACTTGGCAACAGATTGCAAACTAGGTGGAGCATTTTTACAGACTGAGTTAATATGAGTGGCACTTCATATAAGCATAAAAGTGGAGCGGCAAAGCGAAAAGAAAAGGAAAAACGAGAGTAAGGAAAAGCCAAGTTACAAAAACTGGACACATGTTTTGTTCGTCGCCCTGTAGATGAACCCAACTTTTTTGTTGGCAGCAATTCAGGCCCACCAAAACTGCCAGCACAACAGAGCATTGTGGACAACTTCGCAGAGCGCAAGGCTCGTCGTTTGCCCTTCAAATAGTGGTGAGTAGGCCTAAAGTACTTCATATTGAAATTGTGTTTATGCAATTGTGGGCTGCTGTGCCAGTTTTACTAAACTTTATAGCTACTGATACAGGCTTTGAGTTGAAATAGATAAAGTGAGTGTCAATGATCTGATCGCTATCCGTGGTGCTGAACTGCTTTGAATTTGTGTTGTTTTATCGTTAGTGACCATGTAGCCAAACGTTTTTGTTGTTCTTTTGGTTTGTTATACTTCATGTCCATTTGTTAGACTTCAAAATGACATAGACGCTCTCCATGGGGCCGCAGCTTGTAAGCCCCGCTGTTGTGGGCATGTTTATGTTGTAAAATGATGTTATCATGAGCTTTATTATTTGTCTATAAAGGGGCCGGTCATTAGCCCCGCCCCCGGCTCTGATTTGTTCCACTAGTGCAACAGGTGACAAGATAAGCTTGCTTTGCGGCTAAATAATGTGATGAAATGAGTATGTATGGTCTGTGCGACCACCCGGTCATGAGATTAAACAGCAAACTGATTTATTACACAGGGAAAATTGATGACAGCACACAGCAACTTTGCATTTAGTTTAAAAATACTGACTAGATTTTTGCAGACACTGAGCCCTGGGATTTCAGAGGAAAACTGTCGACTTTTGTCTGTGTGTGTGTGTTTTCTTAGCAATTGCAAATTGGGGCAATAGCAAAATTTGTGAACTTCTTGCTCTTCATGATGAACATGAAAAAAAAAGGTTTTTCGAATGTTATGACAAAGACATCTGTCAGACAGTTAATGCACAGTGCAATACATAAACAAAGATGAATTGTGCCCCATGCCTCTTTTGCTTTTGCACTGCTCGCTTTATTTATGAAAGCGTCGGTGCTGGACATGGCCAGCTCCATTGGTGATTTTTTTAATGACCAAAGGCAGCTTAAAGTCAGACTGGTCTGTGCAGCCATTTTGCAGAACTGTTTTATGAAAGAGCTTATACTGTGATTGAATGGTATCTGATTAAAGATTGTATTGAATTGTGTTTAAAGACTTAATCGTACTGTGATTAAAGGCTGAATATTATCATAATTAAAGGCTCTGTTGTATCGTAATTAAAGGCTGACTCTTACTGTGTATCAAGGCTGAATCGTATCATGAATAAAGACTGAATCGTATTGTGATTAAAGCGTGAATCAGATAGTAATTAAAAGGCTCAACTGTATTGTGATTAAAAGATGAATTGGGTCATGATTAAAGGCTGAATAATATTACGATTAAAGGCTCAACTGTATTGTGACTAAAGACAACTGTATTGTGAACTATATCATTATGAAAGGCTCTATTATATCATCATTAAAGGCTCAATTATATCATGGCTGAAGGCTGGATTATTTCATGATTAAAGGCTGAATTGTTTTGTGATTAAAGGTTGAATTGTATCGTGATTAGGGGCTGAATCATATTGTATCTGTTTTTGCTGCTCATGTATCTTTAATGAATCATATCGTTGGCAGTGTATCAATATATGCATTAGATCAGTCACAGACCAGAGGTGCATAATCCTAATGGAGACCTGTCTGCTTACGTAACAGAATTGATTTCCGTCAATAAACAAAAGTCTTTTGTCCAAATACTTACGTTTTATGCAGTGCTTTTCATTGTTAAGGCTTCTAGCTTCTAAATAAAACTACATGAGTGTTAATTAAACTGTCTTTGTAGGTGATCTTGGGCCATTTTCATAAATAATCCTACCTGTAACTGACAAGCAATATAGGATCTTATAATCCTCTGACTGAAGCAACCTAGCTTTCGAGTCTTCTAAAATGTTCAGTTTTCATTGCAATTGCATGCAACTTTTAACACAACAACCTCTGAACTTGAAATATTTTTCCAACGGCGAGTAAACCAGACAAAAGTGGGACATCATCAACATAGTTTCTTAGGGGCTGGTAAAGCTAAAAAATAAAACTAAAATGCAGTGAATAATAAACTACATTTTTTATGACCCTGTGTAAAATCTGGACACTGTAGTTCCCATGGCTGGAAGGTGCCTTGAGTCTAAACAAGTTAAAGTTGGTAGATAAATGCAAACATGACTTTAAATGATTGATGGTAAATTAATGTGTTCTTTATTTTATCTCCTTTTGGTTTTTCTGCTTCATCTTAAAAGAGAATTCCAGATAAATATTTGCTATCAGCCTGTGACATGATTCAAGTGAAACAAACCAGATGTCTTCTCAATTAGTGTAAACAGAATGAAAGTGTGTGTTTTTTTTCACCCTGTAAAGTGAGAGGTGTGACTTTACATATCCTTCCCATTAACATCAAAGACAAAGATGGGCTTTCCAGTTTTGAGCACCTCTCCTCAATGTGTCAGTGGAGTCCTCTCTTGGCTTTATTTTACATCCTAACTTCCTCCCCTATCTTCATTTCCGTCTGGGCTTGTGTATTGTCTTTCTTGCCTGAGGACAGATGGCTGAGTGGAGAAAAAATAGTGTCAGAAATACACAGTATAAAACAAATAAGCATAAAACTCCCTCTACTCCCTCTATTTCCACCTCTTAATGTAGATCCTTTTAACTTAACAGATCCAGATATTTATTTCTGCTGATGCTAATGTGTGTGAGCTTCTACTACACCTAAAGATCAAAACAGTGGATATGACAAAATGAGTTGCATTCCTTTCAGGTGATGACAGTGATAATCCACAGGTTGTCTGGATTCAGTTGAGCATAAATGACAAGTTTGGAGTGACATTCTGAGACACATTGGCACATTATTACCTGAAACCCTTCCCATTGCCTCAGGCCTTGTATTAGAAAAAGTATGTGGGTCATGGGTGAATGCTATAAAGTGTTTTTCACAGCTGCTGCATACACACTCAGACACAGCTTGTGTAAAAATCTTTGAGTGTACAAGTGTATTCCTCACAGACAGACTTAGAGACAACAGGAAGGATAGATCACTGTATTATTGTGGTGGAGGGGTTTGAGTACCCCTGATCCTGGGGATTATGTTGTCTGTGGCATAACACCCCTGGTCAAGTTTTCCATGGCAAACTGGCCTCAGGAGAAGGGTCAAACCAAGAGCGATTCAAAAACGATGATGAAGAAAAGCTTTTATCAGGATAACTTGCCTGGAAAGGGGAAACCGGGGCACTCCCCTGAAGCCAAGCCTGGCTTAGCCAAGCCAAGCCTAGCCTTATAGTTCTAATTCAATAAATAAATCAGGATTCTGACTTTTTCTTACTATTTTTTAAATTCACATTTTGAGTTAACATATAATGCAGGTAACACCTCATCAGTCTGCTTTTGTGGGTTATCCTTTAATCAGTTATCTTACACCGGTTAGTTAATTGGTCAAAAGACTCTTTATTTTCTTTACCCACAGAAAGAAACTTTCACAATCACTTTAAAATTCTTCAGCAGACAACTTTTTTTTTTAGGATTGCTGCTGTCCTTACCCAACAGCAAGTGATTTCCTGGAAACAGCAATCTGGGAATAATAAAACCCGTGACGGCTTCAGTAAAACATCAGTGCTGGGAATCACAGCTCCATAATACCTTCTGTAGTCTCCACATGGGCTGAAGTGCCAAAGGCAACACCCTCATTTGTCACTCAGTCAGAAAGATGTGCTGCAGCACTAGCATATAAAAGCAGACTGGATCCCTGGATGGAGCAGTCTGGAACAAGCAGTGCCTTGTTGGATAAGCAGATCAGTGTCTTCAATGTACGCCCAGTCTTTAAGTTTGGCAGAATTTAAATTGACATCATCAAATATCAAAACTAGGATATAAGGGTTAGTTTTGCCTGCTATTAGCCTTTGGTTTGTTTTTTTCAAAAATGCAAAAATGGAAGCAGCATCATGTATTACTGATTTATTTTAAATGTTTTATGTTTCTGAATGTAATTTCCCAATAATGAGATTACTGTCAAGACAGATAAAAAAATATACATTTGAATAGTCAAACAGGCACCGTACACGCCAACACACACAGCAGAAGCCTTTCTCTTTGTATTTTGGCTGCCCCCCTCCTCCCATCATCTCTTCTCCTCCTGCCAAATCATTTCCACCAAATCCGTTTTGATACGACATCACAGCGTCCCGCAAAGTGAAGATAATCCTTGACATTTTTATCATTCACCCCCTTTTTATTTAGTCGGTGCTGTGCAAGCCTGTCTTGTTTGCTGATAAAATCTGCCAACCGATGCAAGCCTTAGCGGATCGCACATCAAAAGGTCGGTTTCCCCCCGGAGGGTGACAAAGTGTCAAAATAATGCTCCTCTGTGTGCTCTGGGTGGCAGCCTAATTTAAAAACTTCATTTGGTGATTGCAGCCATTCACATGTCGCTCTGGGCTCGCTAAAAATGTCTGGATTCCCTTGTATTCTTTTTTTTTTATTATGTGAAAAATAGAAAGTTAGCAATGCAACACTCTTTAGGCATTTTGTGAAAAGGCAGGGGAATATTCTGCACAAAACTATACACAACAAAATAAGGAACATAAAATACAATGGAAATTAAACTAAAAGAAACAAAAGCAAACAGAAGGTGTGGTTCTGTATGGAAGAGCCATTTTATTACACTTTATAGTTATTAAAAAACACTAGAAAATAAATATTTGCTTTGTAAATAGAGAAATGAAACAACAATAAAAGTAAATATTTTCTGTTTTACCCCTGTAAAAACTGCAGATGTTATGTTTAGGCCCAGAATTCTTAATTTGATTAACAAGACTGATTAGTCTGACCAAAAACAAGAAATCAGCGATTTTTTAACTAAACAGTAATTGTGCTAATAAACACTTTGGGGGAATCATGATTAGCCATTCTGCTTCATTGTTGTGATGAATGCTTTTGTTAATTTGTATTCAAGTTATCCATGCTCACATACATGCTTGCCTATTAACAAAAGTAAGAACATGCTGAAATGTTTATTTCATGTACTCTGCATTGATTTTACAAATGTTGATCTGGCTGTAATAGTCCTGGGTTTCAGCGGTATATTAAGATGCAAGACTGTAGGAAACATTGACATTGCCTTTCATGTATCTTATACTCGAGCATACGTAGTGATCAAAAGTGATCTCCACCAGGTTGCCACAGTTTTATTTGTCATGTTAAAAAATTCTGTAACATGAACATAGCCTTCTTTGTCCTGAGAGCCAGCTTCTGTAGCCAAGGATCAGACCGCCAAGGTCCCTGCCTTCGGACACTACCCAACAGGGGTCTTATTCCCGAATGAGGGAAAAAAGGAGTGGGAGATTAATAGGCGGATTGGTGCTGCGTCTGCAGTGATGCGAGCGCTGTACCGATCTGTCATTGTGAAAAGAGAGTTGAGCCAAAACGCAAAGCTCTCAATTTACCTGTCAATCTATGTTCCTACCCTCATTTATGGTCATGAGCTTTGGGTAGTGATGGATAGAACCAGATACCGGATACAAGCAGCCTAAATTAGTTTTCTCCGCAGGGTATCTGGGCTCTCCCTGAGAGATAGGGTGAGAAGCTCGATCATCCGGGAGGGACTCAGAGTAGAGCCGCTGCTTCTCCGTGTCGAGAGGAGCCAGTTGAGGTGGCTCGGGCATCTG
>JAOXNZ010000038.1:3889104-3900096 GCA_028566095.1 Kryptolebias brasiliensis
TGTTTAAGTCATGGTCTTGTAGGAGTCGTTTTCTGACGGTTTCCACTGCTTCTGATGTGGGTATGCAAGTGAAAAGAAAAGTGACATCAAATGATACCAGAGTTAACCAGTTAGCTTCAAATGTTGAACTTTATTGGCAAAGTCAATGGAGTTCTCTATGTGATAAGGTGTGTTTCCGACAAGAGGAGCCAAAATACCAGCCAGATGTTTTGCAATATTATATGTCACTGAGTTATGAGTTGCTTTTGTTTTAAACCTTTTTTGGATTTACCATGTCCTGGATGACTGAGAATCTACACCAGCATATCTACAGTATAAACCCTGGAGGCTGATAAACTGAATTTTAGCCTGTAGTTATTTAAAATGTTCCTGTGAAACCAGAAACAAATACAATTTGTATTTCCTTTTAACTATCTTTATACTAGTCATTTGCTAATACTTCACTTTCTATTGTTTTAATTGAACCAGATGTGTGAACCAGATGTGTCTTTGAGTTTTTGCTTCTGCCAACAAGCTGAGTGACACTGAAGAGGAAAAGAACTGAGTCAACATCCTGTATGGATATGAGTAACAGACAGCAAGTGGGAGTGAAATATCTGGCAGCGTAGAGCCTCACAGATATCAGACATAATCTGTATTTATGATTCTGTGGAATTTTTGTTCACCTTCTAAAGTTTGGTATGCATTTGGAGCTGGAGGGGAAATTGTCCTACTTGCAGAAATCTGAGGTCAGCGCAAGAAATATTTCACAGGATGTCAGAGCGCTCAGCACACAGTGAATAATGCTCAACATGACACTGTAATGCTTGTTCAGGTGAAAAACGGTTCTCTCTGCAACTTTCTGGGGCAGCAGTAACAATATTCCTTTCTATGTTGGGGCTGTGTGTGAAAAATGGCACTACTTCTCATTCATGTATTCATTCTGGGGAGATAAATTAGGCCCCAGACATTTCAATCTAACTTCCTAAAGAGAACACTTTGTCATCACTAACTAAGAGAGAGAAGGTTGTTGGGTGATTGGCAGAATAATGTATGTTGGTGGTAATACATAATGGTCAGTGCCGCAGTCTTGGGATCCTGAGGTTGCAGGTTCGAGCCAGGGTTGCAAGAAGGGCATGCAGCGTAAAACAATTACCAAATCGTTCGTGCAAGTTTGCTCGCTGTGGCAACCCCTGAAGAAGGGAGCAGCCGAAAGAACTTACTTACCACAGTACGGTCCAGGTACATAGCTGGCACTTCCCAGGTACCTACAGGGGCAGGGCTGTTAGTCCTAAGTAGGTAAGTACCCATTACATACCAGGTAAGTACCAAATACATAATAGGTAAATACCAGGTACTACCTGGTACCTGTGTGTACCAGGTAAATACCTGGCAAGAACTAGGTTTGAACCAGGTTCATACTAGGTACATACCAGGTAAGTACTGAGTACATACTAGGTAAGCACCCATTACTTACCAGATAGGTGCCAAGTACATAAAGTGTAAGTACCATCCACCTACTCTGTAAGTACCAGGTACGTAGAGTTTGTATTATGTATTCCTGCTTTTATATTTCTTTCCATTCTGAACACCAGGAACAGAGTGAGACAGGTGGTCTTTAAATTAGTCATAAACAATGCTGCAAATAATCTCCATTTCTCTGATGAAAACGGATCATTTCTTTAGATTGAAATAATTTCTCATCCTCTTCAGTGTTCCAGCTGAGCAGTGACACAAACCGGATTCTTTATCTTGATCCCTGCAGTAAGATGTTGTGCAGAAAATAAAGTGAAGCAGAGCAGCCGAGTAAAGATCATTTGTTTAAAGTGACAGAGCTGATAGGGCCTGATTTACTTGTTCAATAATGGCCTTTTAATTGAGCTCTTCCATCCTTTGTAACATCAAGCCTGACAAGTGGTTTGACAACATCTTCTGTGCACCCCACCCCGACCCCCACCCTCCTTCTCTGTGACTGACAGGCACAATATGCTCACCCTCGCCCCACTCAGCTTCCTTCACCTGTCACAAATCTTGTAACAGGACACCTGAGCCTGAGGGACAAACTGTGTGTTCAACAGAATTTGAAATAGAAGCGGTTATCCTGTCATGAAAATGCAGAGTAACTGCGGGGCAGTTTGATTTTATTTGGCTTTGCATCGTTCGTACTGTTCAACACGGGTGTTGTTGGTTTGATTTATTCCTAAAGACAGAAATACAAATGAAGAAAGCAATCTCATTTAGCAGCTTCCAGTGTTGCCATATTCTGTTAAACCACAAGTCAAGTGTTATGACAGACCCTGTCGACGTTGCTGCATGTCTTCAGGGGGAGCAGAGGGGGCGTGTGGTGTTTGCTGAGCGATGACAGATGTGGGACGAACGCTGAAATGCATCTCTTATTCTGTAATGGTGCGTTTTGGGTTGAGGCTGCTGCTGCCGACCGGTGATTATGTGGCTGTGTGCATGCAGGAGCCCAGCCTATGTTTGGTTTGACTCACATTCAGGTTTCTAAATGGTCCATGGATTCATTTCTGACATTTATGAATGAGTGTTGTGCCTAGGGTTAAGTAAATAAAGCCATCAAAGTTGGGAGAATGCGAGGGGCAATGAGTTGCCTCCACAGCTTCTCATAATGTTGCTGTGTTTTAACAACCAGCAGGTTTTTCCATTGAACAGAGCAGATCGATTGGAGATTCTGGTCCGGTGGTCTGTTACAGCTAACTGCTTTTAATTTGATTTTATAGACAGGCTCAGAATTAATGGGGATGCACTCAGAGAGAAATTGACTGCAGTGTCACCGTTCTTCTTATTATAAAAACATGAAATTTGTACTAATTCCCCCAAAAAGAGAGTAACGAAATACTCTATGACTGTGTGATGATACAGGTATTTCATTATTATCATTCTCTGCCGGGAGTCAAAAGGTGAGCGATAATGTTCCCATGTTTATGTGTGTGCATTTGTGCCTGTGGGTGTTTGTCTGATGTTACCAAAATATCTCATGAACCACTGGACAAACTTTAATTAAACTTTCAGGAAGTAATCATTAGATGTACATCTACAACTCATTAACTTGAGCTAAAATTTGGTGTGGTAGGAGCCAAGAGTTATTCACAACACATACTTTGAGCACTAACACATTGTATGGAACCTTGCAATATTGCAAGACATGACTCCTATTTTAAAGGCTTGACCAAAACAACTATTTTTCCTTAATCTGTCCACATAAGATAATCTTACATTAAAACTTTAGCATGAAAGGTGGCAGGCGATATGCTTTCCTTCAAAGAATGCTCTGTTTTAATCCATACGATTAATTAAAATTCAGAAAAAGGGAGCTTGCTTCTTCAGTATTTTTTTAAACACTACTCTTACAACCACATTTGAGGAGCTTGGTTTCCAACAGACAAATATGACTTCCCCAAAAAGTCAATAAACTCATTGTTTTTCAACAGAAACATGCATAGACATTTCATTTATGATTTTCATGCTTTTAAATTTTGCTTCCCCACTTCAGCAACACAGTTATATCTAAAACTTAATAAAACTATAAAATGTAACAACAAAAACAACTGTGTGAAAATCCTTTTCTTGCAGTGGAATACAATACTTCACCAATTCTGAGTCAAAGCCTAAGTTAGTTGCTGACTTTATTCTTGTGTGTTTGCAAGTAAGTAAATATGACCTACTAGAATGTAAGCTGGGTGGCTGTCTTTCTAATCCCTACAGAAAAACATTGTTGTGATTTTATCAAAAAGAATAAATATTTGACATGATTTCTGACAAAGGTGATAAGCCTGACCTTCACTTTACAACTGCAAAAAACGGGAGGTCTTGTGGGAGGTATTTTCTGGTTTGGGTCCTCTTGTAAGAGCCATTTGGTGCCTGTACAACCAGAGTGAGAGTTTAGTTCCCATTGCTGGCAATAAGTCAGACTTGCTCCTAGTGAATGTTGGATTCTGCCAGGGTTGGTCTTTGTCATCACTCAACACAGCCAATAGACAGACGATCTCTGGGTTGGGGGGCTTTGGATGGCTTTGCTGCTATTTTTCAGTTGATGTTGTCCTGTTAGCCTCATCAAACTGATACCTACAGTGGGCATTGGATTGGTTTGAGGCAGAGTGTGAAGCTCAGCACCTCCAAGTTTGAGGCCATGGTCTTCTACCAGAAAAGGGTGGTTTACCAACTTCAGGTTGATAAAGAGCAATTGCCCCAAGTGGAGGAGTTCAAGTATCTCAAAATCTTGTTCATGAGTGGGGGTAGAAAAGAGCAGGAGAATTATAGGTGAATTGATACAGCATCTGGATGTGGACGTGGATGCTGTACTAATCTGTCATGGTGAAGAGAGAGCTGAGCCAAAAGGCAAAGCTCTCAATTGACCAATCAGTGTATGTTCCCACCCTTACCTATGGTCATAAGCTATGGGCAATGACTGAAAAAATGAAATTGCGAATACAAGTGGATGAAATTAGCTTTCTCTGCAGAGTAGCTGAACTCATTCTTCGAGATGGCAAAATAAATGTTTGTAAGTTTAAAAGAACTTGGTTGTTATCTATAGGAAGGCATGTAAATGTGCTATCCAGCAAAGAAGAAAAAAAAATTGAAAAGTCTAATTTTATATGTTTTTTACCATGGGGTTCAAATACTGAGTTGAAAGAGCAGATGGATAAGGAAAGGTTTTACTGTGACATAAACCAGAAACCGTGAACATTGTAATCTGTAACAGTGACTGGGGCTAGGGTTAGAAAGTTTACAGGTGAGCAGGAAATTGATGTGAATTTTCTATTGATTTTGTTTAGGTCTTTAATTTGTTTTTTGTCTTACAGGGTTCCAAAGGGAAGAGAGAGGACAGGTAGGTCTAGTTTGGAAAAACTCTAGGTGGTGTGAGGCTCTTCAAAAACAGAATTAATCAGCAGTAGAGCATACTTGTTTTTAATAGTGATTAGATTTCAACCTCAATAATTGATGCCTGTGTGGAGGGTCAACAACTACAAAGAAAAACTCTCCACCAACTGGTGAAATAGACAAACAAATAACGCCAGCAGAGAGGGAATCCTGTATCTCTTCATAGTAAATGGTAAATGGACTGTACTTATATAGCGTCTTTATATCCAATGAGGCTACTCAAAGTGCTTCACAACACAATCTGTGTCCTCATTTAGCCAACCACACACACATTCATACAGCACTGAATCTCTACAAAGCTAATCTGAATAAATCATTCTATGGAGACTAATCAGTGCTTTATACTCCATTCTTACACCAATGGGGCACAAAATGAAGGCAGTGAGGGGTTCAGTGACTTGCCCGGGGACGCTTCGACATGTGACTCCTGCCAGGAATCGAACCTCCAACTCTTTCATTGGAAGATGACTGCTCTAACCACTGAGTCACAGCCACTCCCCATAGTGTCTCTTTCAGGTCTGGAAAGGTTGTAGAGGTGGTCTGAGGAGATAGGGGCTCTGGGTAACAAGTCAGTTGTGCAGTCATAAGGTGGGGAGGTAGAGAGAGTGCGTTTTCTTTGTTGAACACAGAAAGAAGATCATGATATATTAACATTCGAGGTGTCTGACATTTCCGCAGACAAACTGGGGGAAGGAAAGAAGTTTATGGCTGAACTCAAACCATTGGCTAGACAAAATACATTCCAATTATCAATTATTTTCACTGACCAGTTAATGGTGGGATTATGTTTGGCCTTCCAGGGGAACCCTAGGACCACAGGTGAGTGGGGAGAAGATATTATAAATAATTATAATTCAAATGTTTCTGGAGACAACAAACTGTATGTGGTAGGTCTGGTGGGTAATGACAGTCCAAGTTTATTCACTGAGTACTGAAACTGGCAGGGGATTGAAAAAGGGGTTTAGTAGACAATTGAAGTTGTTTTACCAGTTCCATATCAATGAGATTTTGTTCTGCTCCACAATCAATCAATGCCTGCAGTGGGAAATTAAGGTTATTTTCACAGACAACAATGGGAAGAAGCAAATGGGGAGCAGATGAACGTGGACTGACCCACCAGTATCCCCGAACCTACTGGTGAGCATTTCCATTTAAACGGTTTGGGCAAAAAGCAATGAGTGACTGGGTTTTCTACAATAGATGCACAGTTTAACATGCCCTCTACAGTGTCATTGCCCCAGAGTTAAATGAGTCCAGCCGATATGCTGTTTTGGCCGAAACCAGAAAAGAATAAGGGGTTTGATAGGCATTAGAGACAGGACTAGTCACAGATGCGGAAGTGGGAGCCCATCAGAATATGTAGTTTCTTTTTCGGTTTGTTTCTTTTAAGCAGTTGTCTATTCAAATAGTTAGATCAATCAGCTCATCTAAGGAAGCCAGCATTTATCTTGGAAGGCTAGTTGATTTTTTAATTGTTTTGACAGAGAACTGGCAAAAACAATATTTAGTTCATTTTCGTTCTATCCTGTCTTGACTGTGAGAATACAAAAATCAGTGGAGTAATCAGCAACAATACAATGACCTAATCTCTATTTTTGGAGTCAGTGGGCACCATCTTCTTGGGGGGGGGGTTGAAAACTTTGTGGAAATCTGAGATGAATGTTTTGAAAAAGAGGTGTTCTATAGGGTTTGTGGTTAGTATGGTAAGTTTCAGAATAGTGTAAAGCTCACCCTTTTAAGGGACTGATCAAGAAAGCAACTTTAGCATAGGCAGGTGGGGAGGCTCAGAGATTAAGACTGACGATAAGAGAGCAGTGTGAATCCACTACAGCAATCAGACTCACCTCATTTTTTGGATGGTGAGATGGAGATGTCGCTGGACATCGCTGGCAAACTTTCTGTTGGAGGAGGTGGTGGAGGGGCAGAAATCTGGAGAGAGGGTTGTGGAGCAGTGAACGTTTAGTCTAACATTAACAGAATGGTAACCAAATATTCCAAATGTTGGTTAATTGCTTGTTGGTTGAGTCCTTTTAGATTGGATTATTGACATCTTTGGTTATTCTATGTGAACTGAGAGTGTGGTGGAAACTTTCAGCATTAGTAGAACCCTGGTTTTGACTGTGGTTGGATCGTTTTGTCATCATTTTGTATGTATGAATTTAATTTATATAAAGGAATCCAGAATGGAAACAACAGATGGATAAGGAAAGCTTTTATTGTAAAATAAACTGGAAACCTTGACCATTGTAGACTGCAGTAGGTAACAGGGCAAGGGTTAAATTGTTTACAGGTAAGCAGGAAGTTCACTGGTAATTTTTTGTTGATTTTGTTTAGGTCCTTTTTTGGTTCATTGTCTTTTAGGGTCTTGAAGGGAAGAGAGAGGATTCTAGGAGTCCACTGGAGGTAAGTGTGATTCTTAGTATGAGGCAAGAGAGCAGACAGGCTGAATAGGTAGGAATGCTAAGCTGACTTCTTCTTCCTTGTATTCAGAGGTAATGCAGAACTTAGACGACCACAGAAGGATTTTTCCCAGAGTTTGGCAAGGAGTCTGAGGAAGACATGAAGGCTTAAATAACAAATATTATAAACAACTGAAAACATTCTTGCCCTGTCTTTTCAACTTTTATAATATTGACTGAGTGGTTGAACTTGGAAAGTATCACAAATAGTTGAGTGGCAAATGAAAAACAAGCTGGGATTTGAAATTGAACACCTTTAAGTGAACACCTTCTACCAAGTCTAAACATATGATTTTTTTTCACTCCATCTGACTGTCCAAAATTCAGCAAAAACATTTAAAAAGTAATTTTAATCCAACAAAATGTTACTTAAAGCTAGCTGTTGGTGTTGGTTATAATGGTATTCCTCAAAACACTCACTGTCAAAAAAACAAAACAAAAAAGAAACAAGGCACCTACCCAGACAGAGTAGTGTAAATAAAATGAAACTGCATGTGTTGAAAGGTCATGTGACTGTATTTCAGTGATTACAATATCAGATCAGAAGGATAACAGAGTTAGCAGTTTAGGCCTACTGATGGTCCCATGCCAGCAGGGTGGATAAAGCAGTGATTCAGTACAGAACAGAGTCATACGACTTGTTGTTTACTCTCCATTTCCACAGCTGTTGGAACTGGACTTCAAGATTCAGCAGATCAACACTTGGTTTGATGATGTCCAAGCTAATACAACACATGTTGGAATGAGAAATTATTGGGGGATATGGCTTACTCCAGGAGGACATCAGCATGATGCAGGCAGTCCATAGACAACCTTGTTGTGTGTGGACCGTTTTCTTGAAGAAAGACTGGGGAGGGGTAAGACATGCAGATGTAAGAATGACTTCACATACCATGATGTAAGGAGGAACACTGGTGTGTTTCTCTACATCACTGGAAGTATTGTATCTCGACCCTCAACCCTGCCATATGCATATAATGGTCTTCGGTGGTAATGCAGAACCAAGATTCATCACTGAACCTTTTCACTTGATGGCACCCTAAACATAGGACAATAACGCCATGGTTCAACTGATGCCAGTCGTTGAGACACAGAGCAGGATGACATGAGGTATTGTAAAGAGTCTAATACTTGTCTCCAAATGGCAAACACAGATATCTGTGGTTCTATAATGCTTGGCGCACAATGCGACAATTGGTATTGTCTGTCTTGAGCAACCTAAACCTTCACAATGTGTGTGGGTAACCTCATGTACTCGTTGACTCCAACATCAAGCAGTTTCATGACCCATCGTCATGTAAACCAACAATGTGACCCTTTACAAACTTCATTCAGTGCTCTTAGTTCTGCATAATATGTCCATGAGGCATACTCTGTGTCTGCTGACCTTCACTTCCTGTTTTGACTGTTGGACACTCCAGCAACTACGTGATATCACTTCACTTGTGATGCCATCAGATTTGCCCTCTGGTGCCCATTATACAATGTACATGAGCAACATTGCAAATTGCAAAATTTAATACCCATCACTGGTCTGCATGTCAGGCACCATGGGTGCATAACTTTGTCATGTGCGTACTTTCCAACCAGTCACTTATTTTTACAGTGACTTTTAGGTTAATATTTTATTGTTCCATAAATTTAAACTGGAAAAAAAAAAAATTGATCAACACAATTTTGTTTTTTGCTGCTCCAGCTATGTTATTTCAGAGTTCATAAGCCAGGAGGAAGCTCTGAGTTTTTGAAATAAAATTATCTAGAGACATATGAAGAACATATTTGATGTCAATTGAAATTTCACTGAGCTGCACAGCGCAAACTGATTGCAGTCTGGCATCTTCTCCTATGACCTTTGTGGATTGTTCCACCCACAGGACATGCAAAACACATCAGGGCCGTGTGTGTCTCTGCATATGTGTCTGTGTGAGCAAAGAGCTGCTTGGATTTTAGTTTCTGAAGGACAACTGATCCAACAGGTTTTAACAACAACTGATTAGGTACTAACAACACACAGGATCATTAACCAAATCCTAAGTACTGAGATGATGAGGATGGTATTCAAATTAATCAGCTAATGGGTTCAGTTTGACTGATGTATTTGCAAATGTGTGAGTAAGTACTGGATGTGCAGGAAAAACTGATTTCTTTAGGACAAGGGTTGACATGATGTTTTGTTTGTATGTTTTTAGCATAGTTAGGGAGTCCTCCTCTTGAATAGCTGAGATTAGGTTGTTTTCTTTGTTTCCATTGCAAAATTGACAGCAATACCAAGGTTTCTTAAACACCATTCAGATGAACTGCTATGATATTTTTGAGATTGGAGTTGCTTCAGAATGGCAGCAATCCACAATTAGATTTGCTGTTAGCACATCAATGCAATCAAAATTCAACTTTATTTCCTCAAACTGAGATTGTTCAAAAATCTATCTACAACAGGTAAGATATTTTTTGTGCATAACCTTTCCCCACAACCCCACTTGAAATAATCTATCCCATCCATCTTCTACCGCTTATCCGTGGTCACAGAGGCAACAAGTCCAGGAGGGAAACCCAGACATCCTTCTCCCCAGTGACACTCTCCAGCTCCTCCTGGGGGATCCCAAGGCGTTCCCAGGCCAGAGAGGATAAATAATCCCTCCAGTGAATTCTGGGTCTGCCCCGAGGTCTCTTCCTTGTGGGACATGCCCAAGAAACCTCTAAAGAGAGGCATCCAACAGGCATCCTAATCAGATGCCCGAACTACCTCACCTGACTCCTTTCGATGCAAAGGAGCAGCGGCTCTACTCTGAGCTCCCCCTGGTTGATGGAGCTCCTCAACTTATCTCTAGGGCTGAGCCCAGCCACCCTACAAAGGAAGCTCATTTTAGCCGCTTGTATCCAGGATCTATCCCTTTAAATTCAAATTTAATTTAGAAAATGGTCTTTCAAAGCTACAAAAAAAATCTTTGTGCTTCTGAATGCCACAGCATTTTTTCATTTAGGAGGTTTACCAAATTCAAGTAGCAGCAAAGTCTGCACTAGGAGACTGAAGGATTGTTAGATAAACAAACTTTAATCCAGAAAAGGGCGGCATGATAGAGCAGTGGTTATGGCTGTTGCCTAACAGCCAGAAGGTCACAGGATTGCCTCCTGATCTTTCTGTGTGGAGTTTGCATGTTCTCCCTGGGCACACATATGGGTTTACTTCAGATACTCCTGTTTCCTCCCACAGACCAAAAACATGCATATTAGGTTCACTGGTAACTCTAAATTGTCCCTAGCTGTGAGTGAGAGTGTGAATGGTTGTTTGCTTCATTTGTTTCTATGTGTCCCTGTGATGGACTTGCGACCTGTACAGGGTGTACCTTGCTTCTTGAACAGTGACTGTTGGAGACAGGCACCAGCTTCCACGACCTGGAAAGGAAAAAGCAGGTAAAGAAAATTAATTAATAGGTGGATACTCCAGAAAACATGTCTTTGTCCTATACTCAGGACCTGTTTTTTATTTTTTGTTCATATATTTAAACCACCCTACATACCTGATAAACTCTGATTAACTCTTTTGTCTGTCTGTTTGCACAATATCTCATAAACTAGTGGATAGATTTTAATTAAACTCTCAGAAATTAATCATTGGATGTGCATCTACAACTGATTAACTTTTGAGGTCAAC
>JAOXNZ010000038.1:4039428-4054230 GCA_028566095.1 Kryptolebias brasiliensis
TCCAGGGTGTCCCCCGCCTCTCGCACAGTGACTGCTGGAGATAGGCACAGGCTGCCCGCGACCCGGAATGGAGAAGCGGTTAAAGAAAATGGATGGGTGGATCGAAAACGAAAGACTGACATGGCAGCAAAAACAAAGCAACAAACACTTACTGAAAAGACGAGGGATAGAAACACAAGGAGTAAGTACAGAGACATGGACAACCAGGCAGAATGAACCAGCGAGGAATAAATGAAATGAGACCAGTTATAAAGAACTGAGGGTGAGTAGGACATGAGATGACGAGGAACAGGTGAGGTGGGCGTGGCAGGCAGAGCGGAGAATTACAGAGCTGAGGGCAGGTGAATAGTGATACAGGAACAACAAAAAACAAAACATAAATCCAAAACCAAAGCACCAAGGAGCAAAACTAAATCTCACATGAAAACACAAGAACCCCAAAAATGAAAAGACATACAGAAAAATAACACAAATCAACTCAAATCATGACAAAAGGAGGCAGGCAATATGCATTCCTTAAAAAAAAAAGAAAAAAAGATTTTTCCCATCAGCCATTGTATGTGTTTACAGTTGAGTACAAACATTATCATCCTAAGATGTCAAAAGAGTTTTCCTTATATTGTCTTGATGTAATAATAGATCACATTTTTTCATAGTTTCAGTGGCAGTGGCCTACAAATATTTATTTTTTTACCTAAACCAGCTGCACTGTTGAATGTGAAAAACATGAAGTCGTAAATAAAGCACATTACAGTGTGACCTATTTGCTTTGTTCCACCCACAGTTTCTTCTTCTTTCCGGCTTGACTTCAGACTACATCCTGGTGTCTTGCTGAGCTCAGAAGATGATCTGATTTGATGAATGGTGTCAAATTTTAAAAGTGTATCCTCGTTTTTGACTGAAACCTCCACAGCAAGTGCTTGAATTCTGCTTCAGCCGTGCAAATATATCACAGTTTTGCAATAAAGAGAAGCGTTTCTCATGTGTTAGAGTGAATAATGTCAAAAAATCTTTTTAGCTCTGTCGTCATTTGACAATTCAAGATTTTCAAGGGACAAAGAACGTTGAGCACCCAGACAGATGGTGGAAATAAAATGAAACCATATGTGTTGAAAGGTCATGTAACTGTGTTAGAACGATCACAGTATCAGATAAGATGGATAACAAAGTCAGCAGTATGAGGACATTGCTGGTTTCAAGTCAATCATATGCCTTTCACCACCCTCAGGTCTGGATACAAGCAGAGATTTGGTGCAGAACAGAGTCATACAGCCGTTGCTTCCTCTCCTGCAGCAAGCTGGCCCACAGCTGTTGGAACTGGACCTCCAGATCTAGCAAATCAGTACTGGGTCAGAATTGATGTATAAGATGATCCCACACATGTTGGATTGGAGAAAGATCAAGGACCTCAACATTGCAGGCAGTCCATAGACATGTGTTGTGTGTGGACAGGTGTTGTCTTGTTGAAAGACTGAACGAGGGTTCTGTCTCAGGAAGGGTAAGACATGCAGATGCAGGATGTCACTGATGTAGCTCTGTGCCTTAAGAGTCCCTGAATCAGTAGCAGGGGTGACCTGAAGTCAGACCCAGTGGCTTCCCACACTATGATGCCAGGAGGAACACCAGTGGGTCTCTCCACATCATGTGCAGAATTGGTCCTCTACTCTAGACCCTGCCATGTGTGCACAATGGTCATCCGTGGTAATGCAGAACTGAGATTTATTACTGAACACAATGCAACACCTCTCATTGCTAGTCCATGTATCCTTGTTCTGGCACCACTCCAAATACAGCAAATTAACTTTGGTGTTAATGGCAGCCTACGCATGAGACTGTGAACTTGTTGTCCAGTTGATCCCAGTAGTAGAGACACATGCAGGATGATGAGATCATCACATTCCTTGTTTTGGTCATGTAATGTCCTGCTCAGGATTATCAATCAATCCAGTTTATTTAATCAAGGACAGCACAGTAAACATGATACATGATAAAAAACAATGCAACGGTTGATTTGTACAAAGGTTTTCTAGCCACACGCTAATTTGCAAACCCAGTCCTTGGTTGGACCTTTGTTAAGAGACAGCAAAATTAGAATTAACAATTGCCATTACACACACACACTCACACACACCCACATACACTAAATTACTGTAACTATTAACAAGAAAACATGAAAATGCATATTAGAACATCAGTGTTAACATATTTGTTTTTGTTTAAGCCATTGTTTCACCTGATAATTAAAAACTCTAAGATCTGTTAACATTTTTATTGCTGATGGTAAACTGTTCCAGGTATGAGGACCTCTAAATGAGAAGGAACCTTGACCAAATTATGTTTTGTATTTTGCAGGTTTGCAGTCTCCGTGAACTGCACCTCTAGTTATAACTTCTGTGCTGCTGCCTTTTATTATCATTCTGCTCACTGGCTCTGGAACAAGGCCGTTAATACATTTAAAAGTCAATTTTAAAACGAAACAATTTACAAAATTATCAAAGCTTAAAAAATTATATTTCTCCAGTATTTTGCAGTGGTGCCAATTCCTTGTTTTTTGGTCTAAAACTTTCAGTGCTTGTTTATACAACAGCATCATAGGTTTTAAAGCAGATTGAGTTGCTTGGCTCCAAACAGTGACACAGTATGAGAAGAGAGACATGAGAACATGAGACAGAATCATGGCATGCAGATACAACTGGGCAGCTTTTCCACATAAACATCTTATAAAATGAAAACAGTTTAAGTTGGTCTTAATGATTTTAGACACTTTCCTGATGTGAGCCTTAAAGTTAAGATGGGAATCCAAAGTGACACCCAGATATTTAAACTCATCCACATTTTGAATTTCTCTCTGATCAATCATAATGGAAAAGTTATTACAAACTTTATGCCGGATTGTTAAATACATTGAGACCATTTTACTGCAGTTCAGAGTCAGACAGTCCTTCCTAAACCATTGAGACACTCCCACCAGCTGCCTGTTCAGCAGCTCTGCTACCTGTTGTGGAGTCTTTGCCAATACATAAATGATGGCATCATCTGACATTTGGCATCTTTACAACTGTCCAGTAAGTCATTGATGTATAAACTGAGAAGCAGTGGACCTAAGATGGAACCTTGTGGAACTCCCAATTTTACAATTTTGAAAGCTAGATTTCATTCCATTAAATTTGACACACTGTTTTCTATTTTTTAGATATGACCTAAACCAGTTGATAGCTATCTGGGAGAAGTTATATCTATTAAGTTTATGTAGGAGCATGTCATGGTTCACTGTATCAAAGGCTTTTTTCAAATCTAAAAACACTGCTCCAACTACCTTGCCATCATCTAGAGATCTTTTAATATTATCCATAAGGTAGGAGATAGCCAGTTCTGTTGAATAACCCGCACAAAACCCAAACTGTAGTGAACAAAGAAGCTGATACTTATCCAAGTAACTAATCAGCTGCTCTGCCACTGTTTTTTTCAATAACTTTTGATATAGCTGGTAGAATAGTTATTGGTCTATAGTTACTAGCATGCTCAGAGTCGCCAGATTTCAAGATTGGAGATAAGTGTCTGGAAATTTCCCTTTTGCAAATTATACATTTATTAGATGGGTTATAGGGTTTGACAAAACAGTATGTTTCTTTATAAGTTCAGTGTCTATCCCAAAAATGTCTTTAGCTTTTGATGTTTTTAATTGATTAATTATTTGCTGAGTTTTACAAGGATTAATCTTGTTAAGAATAAAAGGAACAGTTTTATCAATGACTGCACTCTGTTATATCTATAGGATTAAAATTTATTGCCAATTCTTCTACTGATTTAATAAAATAGTCATTAAAAGCATTTGCCATTATTGTAGAATCAGATATTATGTGTTAATATTCAATCGAGTTATCCTTTTTTCTGGTTTACATCTTTTTTCATAAGTTTGTTAATATGTGACCAAAGAGAAGAGCTCCGACCACCTGATTGGGATATCAGTTCAGTAAAATATGCAGCTTTTGCTTTTCTTAAACAACTGACCACTTTATTTCTAAGAACTTGCAAAACCCCTATTTTTCATCAGCTGGTGTAACTCACTATTAATCCATGGCAGTGAGGGCTTTTTCTGGTTACTTTTAATTGCCTTTGTAGATTTTTGAATAATCTTTACAAGTGATTCTGTAAGAATGTTACGGCAGGTATTTGGGTCCAGTGCTTGTAAAGCCACATCCCAGTCCATAGCCTGTATTTTGTTGTGAAATAGCTTGATCTTGCTCCTTCTGATCCCTGTGTGTTGAACAACAATGTCTGATCGGAAGCAAAATTTCAGTAGACGCCTTTTTGTCAATTTTCTGATAATTAAGATCAAGTTGTGATCTGATAATCCCGTAACAAGATTATAAGTTTTTGTTACACGCTCAAGTTTGTTAGTAAAGATTAGTAGAGTGTACTACTTTTTTGCGTTAATCTTGTGGGAGTTTTGATCACTTGATGTAAAGTACACTTAGATACAGTTGCTTTTAATTTCAATTTACTTTGTCTATCCAGCCAGTTTGTATTGAAATTGCCAAAAATAATGATTTCACTTTTCCAGTTTAACTGTTTTAAGAAGTTCATCTAAATCTTGATAAAATGACACATTAAAAGTTGGGGGGGTTATACAGAACAACAATAGAAAAATTCATCTTAGGCGATAAAACATTATTCACAGCCAGATATTCCAATCCATAAGTGTGTAAGTTGATTTTAGAGCACTTGACGGTGTCCCTAATATAAATGAGAACACCCCCTCCTTTACCTGATTGTCTGTCTTGTCTGAGGCAGACATATCCAGGAACATTAATTATGTGAGTTGGCACATCATCATTCAACCAGGTTTCACTGAGAGCCAGAAAGTCCAGGTTGGAGTTTGTTAGTAGGTGTTGAATCTGATCTACCTTTGATAAAATGCTCCTTATGTTTAAATGTCCTCCAACATTTCCTTTAGGTTTAATGTTTTTGTCCCAAATTATTTTAGCATGATTACCAGTTTGAAAATACCTGCAGTGTTTTCCTGCATGAGAAGTGTTGTTTGCTGTTGTCTTTCCTCTCACCCGTGGAAGCTCTGAACCGGTGTGTTGATACTCCATTGGCTGATTGCAACTTGAGATGTTCTGGCAGGATGAGGTCCCATTATTCCATTTCTCCATCAGGCCAGGAAAACCTTCCAGCGCCACTGGGGGGATATCAAGCAACTGATGCCACCAAAGTTGTTTCTATCTTCAGTGCAACAGGGGTATTCCCAATGACGCAAATGTCAGTTGCAGAGCGGGGAGTCCCGTCCTGATATACAGTCACGGCTCCACCATTAAGTTGGGTTATCAGTCCTGGGTTGAGGTGTATGTCCCCACTCAGCAATAACAAAACCATTAAGATATTCAACAGGTGCCCCTTGGTGTTTACCTTGTGACGACAGTGCTGGTCTGATGGATCGACTCGGTTCGCATTTTGCCAGAAGTTGGAAAAAATTACTAAATAGTCATGTCCAAAAAAACGAAATTGATCTCTGTTCATGTGTGGAGAAGTTATCGTCGGGATCGTGTGGCTCTGGCTTTGCCTTAACGGCATAAGCAAAAGCCAAAAACACAGCAAACAAACACCCACCACGCCCCTTCTTTGTTGTTTGTTATGGCCTTTGCAGCTACAGCTGATCATATGGTCCTCATAGCTTAGATATTGCAACGCCCCAAAGTGTTGAAAAACACTTGCCACAGCAGAGTTAAGTGTAAAGAGAGCATCCAGGAGAAATAATGACAAATAAGTACAAAGTCACATTGTAACATGAGTAGAAACAAACCGAAATGCTGGCTGGAATGTGGAGCCCAACAAAACCACATCTGCTACCAGCAGCCATCTTGGAAAACTTTCCAGAGTGCAAAGTCACTTACTAGTTACTCAGGCAAATATTCTAAAACATGGATCTGAATCTGTCTCCTGTAATTGTTTTGGCTGGAAGGGGACCAGACAAAATGTGATTTTGTCTCCAATAATCCTGGATACTTGGCAGTGAAACCAACATGTAAATCAGAAGACAAAACATTTATACAAATCTTTCATGTACATGTCAGTCTATATGTATTTTTTTTCTTGCATTTTTCCCAGATTCTTTATTTTTTTGCTGCCTTCTTGTTGGTGTTGCTGCAGATTCTTCAGTGTGTCTAGCTGGACCCCTGGTGTTCGCCATGGCTGGAACCTGTACCTCTGGGGCAACATCAACATCCTACTCAGTTCTCCAGAGCTCAGAGCTGATGCTTGATTCTGGTGGCCCAGCCAGCAGGTTCTGGACCAGGTGGGCGTGCCGCAGCGTTTCGTCCTTTGCAGACCTTCAAGTGGTGCGCTGCTCCTCTCTTTCCTCTTCTAAAACAAATAATGGATTGCCTACTTCATCAACAGAATCCTCATTATCTGTCTCAAACTCAGTTTTTTTTATTCTCCATCTCTGCCTCTGAGCTTCTCCTTCTGTCTGAAAAGGCTCTGACTGTGGCTCCATCATCTCAGGGTCCCAGCCTCCATCCTCTCCCTCAAACAGAAGCTGGAGCTCCACTTTCAAAAATCGCCTCTCTTAACACTAAACACACTACACCACACCCTAACTATAAAATGTAAACACACTAAATGTCACAAATCTAAAATCTCATTACACTCCTGTGCTTGCTATTTTTGGTTTTTATTGTCACCGCCGAACTTCCTTCAACTTTTGCACCTCTTTCTTCTTCTTCCTGTAGATTTTTAGGCACTCGACAAATAACTTTGGACCTCAGTCAGAATGGAGGGGGGAGGGTGTTTTTTCATTTGGTGAAGTTGGGGGTGAAATCGGATGAAGGATGGGCTGTTTTCTCCCAGAGATTCTTTGTTTTTGCTGTTTAATTCTCACTCTAAAGTGCTTCAGACATGACGATGATCTTCAAAAAAAGATGCAGCATGAATTATTTATCATAACTCTAAATTTACTAAGTCTATCAACACAATTTAAAAACTGGTGTGTAGTTCGAAGTCTGTACTTTTGATACAAATGGAAACAGAGTCTTAGAGAGGGCGCATCTTCCCCTCTAGAGTGATTTAAAGCAGTAATGTGACTAGGATACACTAGTGTGTCCATCAACCACAGAGGGCGTAACAAACTGGCAGATTCTGCAGCAACTATCTGATAACACTATGACTTCACTTTATGATGTTGTTTTTCTTTTGGCCCTTTCATTCTGCAGGGGTTGCCACACCAAGCAAACTCACATGAAAGATTTGGCAATTGTTTAATCCTGGATGCCCTTCTTGATGCGACCGGGGCTTGAACCTTCAGCCTCAGGATTATACGACTATGGACTGACCACTGAGCTACTGATGCCCTTTGGTGCCTGTTCTAGACTTGCAAATCAAATTCTTTATAGACTAATCATTGGTCTTTGTGTGGACCAAATTATGTCCAAATCATACCATTCCAGCTAACTTGGTACTGTAACAGTTCTTTGTCAGTGGATGTACTGGAATTTATCGTTTTGACGATCGTTTTTGAGTTATCGGTGTGCCTCTTTTTCTGTTGTGTTTAAAAAGAAAGTAGACTTATTTGAGATTAAACAGTTTGATTTAACAGTTTGATTTCATATAAAAAACAAGCTGCATATCCTATCCCACCTCCCAGAATCACTGAAATAACTGAACAGATTCCTGCTCTATCCTCTTCTGAGCAGATTCAGAAAAAAAATTAGAATCTGTTTCTGTACGATGATGTATCACATGTTTCACTAGCTGAGCCTCTAGCAAATTCGCAATTCATCATTTACATTTGAGGTTAAATATTAAATATATGGTATATGTTGTGCAGCAGCTTGCTTTTGTTTTAAGATTCATGACAGCTGGGATGTTGAAAATGAGGAATGTGTCAGTTTCCTGCTCATCCCATCTGTTAAAAGTAGACATGTTTGTGAGCATAAAAATGTTTCCTTTATAGAAACGAACACATGATGGATTTTAGTCTTACTTTTCTTGATTTACAGATTTCTAACAGAACATGCTGCATATTTGTGGAGTTAAAGCTTCTTTAACTTCACCTTCTGTGACAGAGTTTTTAAGGCCCACAGACAAAAGGCAAAGGCAGGCCATAATGTTTTTGCCTAGCTAAATATCTCATAAACCTATGGACAGATTTAAATGAAATTTGCAGGAAGTTGGATCATTGGATGTACTTCTGCAACTGAATAATGTTTGGAGACAGCCCAAATCAAGATGGCCGTCACAGCCATCTGACCTAAAAGACCAAAAAAATAACTATGCCTTACTCAGTTTTACAAATATTGATCACAAAACCTGTGGTGCTTGTAGCTGTAACAAAGGCAAGACCTTTGTTAAACATTTTGCTTGCAGTCAATTCTGTAAGTTAAAATATTGCACAAACCATTGCACAGAGTTCACTGAAATTTCTAAGAAATAATCATTCAGTGTAGACCTATAACCAATTGATGTTTGAAGTCAACTCAATTCAAAATGGCCACCACAACCAATTGACATTAGAAAACACAGAAGTGTCTATAATTCAGTCAGTTTTACAGTGTGCTAAAATTTGATGTGGTTGTAGCTGAGAGTCATTTGCAACATATACTCCAAGTGCTACTCATGGCTCAGATTTTGGCTTAAAACTTTGACATTAACTGTTGGAGTCAACTCTTATTCAACTGTTAGCAAATATCTCATGAACCACTGGATGGATTTTAATGCAACTTTCAGAAAGTAATCACTGGATGCACATCTACAACTGATTACCTTTTAGAGTCAGTTTAGTTCAAGATGGCTTCCACAGGTAATCAAAACTCTAACTCAGTCAGTTTTTACAAATATTAGGCTAAAATTTGATATGGTAGTAGCAGCGCATACTCTGAGCATGACATCTTGCAATATTGCGTGAGATTGTGCATAACGTTATTTCCAAGGTTTGGCCAATATCATTTCTCATCATAGGATGATCTCAGTCTAAAACTCTAGCATTAAAGGAAGAGTGTGATATGCATTCCTTCATGGAATACTAAGCCTTTAGTATTAGGCTTGGAAATGAACAGAAATAACATACGATTTGGAAACTGACAATTTGTGGTAATTTGACAAAGATTTTGCATCATTTCGTTGCTTTAATCATGCAAGAGAAAAACACAAGTTATTACAGTAATTTTGTTGAAGACACACGTCTGCCTGCTGTTTGTAGTCTTACTGGACTTTCCTCTCATTGCTCGGCTCTCCCTCTCTAATTTTCCTGTGCTGCTCCTTCTGTCATGGCTCCCAGTAACAGTGGCATCTCATTTAAAGGCAGCAGCCCAGCTCTGCATCCATTAGTTCCAGCAGAGGGAGGGCAGACGTGGCTGTTGGAGGGAGGGAGAATGACGGCTATTTAAGGGCTGGAGTTTAAAGCAATGGGTGTCTGACCTAAACACCCCTCAGGCTTTTAAAGACATTTCCTCCCACACTCACTCTCTGCTTTTTGACTCGCTCTCTGTCAGAAAGGAGCTGAGCGCCTGAGTCTGAGCTGTGAAGATAAGGAGCTGGATGAGGGAGGACTGACGGAGTTGCCACAGAACAGAGCGAAGCATCCTTTTTCCTGACTTGGCTGAATTTGTGAAGAATTAGAGAAGCACCATATTTTACTTGCAAAAGAACAACTTAATACACTAAAAAGGTAAGAAAACCCATTTATACATTAAAGGGCAAGCATTCCTTGAGGGAATGCGTTTTGCCTGCAGCCTTATGTTCTTTATTTCTCATCTTATGTTGAGAAATAAAAAAGTTATATTCAGTTTGGTCAAACCATAAAAATAAGATCTAATGCAAAATTATGATATCTTACATGATCTGTTAGCGCTCAGAGTATATTTTGTGAATGACTGTCAGCTACTACCACACCAAGTTTTAGCTCAAGATGTGTGAAATTCCCTGAGGTATAACCCTTTTTGTGTATGTTAAGTGTGATTAGCTGTGTCAGCCATTTTGAATTGAGTTAACTCAAAAAGTTAATCAGTTGCAGACTTACATTCAGTAATTACTTTCTGAAAGTTTCATTAAAATCCGTACAGTGGTTCATGAGTTATTTTGCTAACAGACATACATCATTAACTTCAACAGTTCTTTGCAAAGTTGTAAGCAAAGATGTTGTGCAATTTGTTGTACTCAAAGTATCTGTTGGGGACAATGCTCAGCTACAATCACACCAAATTTTAGCTAAACATCTGTAAAATTGTCTGAGTTATAATCCTTTTTCTGTTTTCTAAGGTCACTTGGTTGTGGCAGCCATCTTGAATAAGATTGACACTAAACATTAAACAGTTGTAGATTTTTATCCAGTGATTCTTTTCTAAAGGTTTCTCGGCCAGAGATTCTCGAGATAATTTCCTAATTGTACAGACCAACAGTCACAGACACGGGCAAAAACATTATTGCTCTATCTTTGCATTTGGCGGAGGGGGATAATTAAAGAAACAGCTTTCTACTAATTTGGTGCAACAGATGTCATGTGTTTCATATTGTGTAGTTTGGTTATTGTGGCAAAACTTGCAGGGACAGCTTGTTTGTATCAGTGCAGGTTTCTATAACATCGGAAATATTTAATTCAAAGTGCAGTCTTGGTGCAACTTCTTCCTTTAGACGTACAAAACAGCCACTGAAGGGGTCAGAGGTCATGACTATTCTAAGGAAGCATGCTTTAATTCAGTCTGATTTACACATATTTTGCAAAAATTTATTGTAGTTGTAGCTGAGAGTCATTCACTGAATATATTATAAGTGCTACTTATTGTGTGAGATCTTTGCCCAAAACTTTAGCATTAACATTTGTAGTAAATCCTGTTTGTCTGTTAACAAAATATCACATAAACCATTGGACAGATTTTAGTGAAACTTTCCAAACTAAATCACTGGATTTGCATCTACAACTGATTAACTTTTGGAGTGACTCCAGATCACGATGGCAACCACAGCTAATCAACATTAGACCATACAAAAGTGTCTGTATCTCAATCAGTTTTACAGATATTGAGCTAAGGTTTTCATATGGCAGTAGCTGAGAGTCATCTACCACACATACTCTGAGGGTGACATATCAAACTATTGCAAATATTGTTTTTTTTTTACAAAGTTAGACAAAAACAGCTAGAACTCTGTTCCTTCTCATCATGAGATGATCTTAGTCTGAAGTTCTGGCATGAAAGGGGATGAGCGACATGCTGAGCATTGTAGGAATGCTCGGCTTTTAATTTCACAAAAGAATCTCACAAACCCTGTGATCAGGTTTTACATCACTACTGGAAATGTAAAAATAATAACAGTCCGTCTGTGTCTGGCCGTACATTTCTATTTTTTTTAGCTTGGTGATTCATCGCTTTACCTGAGGCAGAGCAATTCAACTTTTATTGTGTGAATGCTATTGTTTTCTTGTTTATTGCTTCTTCCTGACATTTTTTGGAGTATGACTACTTCAGCCTACTTTAAGCCATTTTTACCATTCATATATCACAATGTTTGACTTGTTCAAGATATGTTATACATTTTGAAATATTAAACTTTATTTACATTTTTTGAACTCTCTAAAATACTTTGTGCTCTTTAAAATCTACTTTGGCATACTTGCTTCATTTTTAGCTTTTAGCTACTATTGAAATAATTTTAGCTTTTGGCTACTGTTCTAATAATATTAGCTTTGAGTTACTGGTTTGCTCTTGTACTGATTTTAACTTTAGTTACTTTTTTGCTTGTTTTATCTTTTAGCTACTGCTTTGCTAATTTCAGCTTTTAGCTACTATCCTCTTCATCAAGGTTTTTAGCTACAGTTCTAGTAATTTTTCCTTTCAGATGCTGTTTTAATTTTAGCTTTTGACAACTGTTTTGCTATGTTTGATAACATTTTGATGAATTAAACTTTTAGCTATCGTTTTGCAAATTTGAACCTTTACCAACTGTTTTGCTAATAATAGCTTTTAGCTGATGTTTAGCTAATTTTAGCTACTGGTTTGCTGATTCTAGCTTTTGGCTATTGTTTCTTGTTTTGGCTTTAGTTACTATTCTAAAAAAATTAGTTTACGGCTACTGTTCTGCTAATTATAGTTTTCAGTGTTTTTGTAATTTTAGCTTTACCCTACCATCTTGCTAAATTTAGTTTTTAGCAACTGGTTTTCTAATTCTAACTTTTAGCTTTAGCTCAGCTAGTTTTAGCTTATGTTCCATTTTAACTGTAACTTTTCAGTTTCAGTTTCTACAGCAGATTACAGCAGTCATTTAGCTCTGAGCATTGTCTCTGATTGTTTCTCTAGCTGAACTTGGTGTTTTTCCATCATGAAGTGTAAATGTAGCGAAGAATAGCACAGGATTTGCCAGCAATCAGACGGAAACAGTTCATCCTTCCAGCCCGTTAGTTGTGCCTAATTGAAACGCAAGTTGAGGTTTATTCCTTGTGTGGAAACTTTGAGTCACCGACTTCACATTCAGTAAAATATTTCAGATTATTATCATTTCTCTTCATCTGTCTACCCCCCAACGTCTTTACCTCCTATATGCCTCCATACTGCAGTTCGTGGTGAGATCGTCGATGTGTGAAACAGGTTTCAGTGAAAACATCACTGACAGACGGACGGCTGGTTCTCAGCTCCTATAGAAATCATCCCACACATTTTCCTTCTGCACAACCCCGACACAAAGAACCAGGGGTTGAGCCTCGGGCTTTTTTCTGATAAAAAAATAGGTTTCCAGGCTTCCGGTTGGAACAGAGGCTCATGATGTGCTGAGGTTAGTGGGAGCTTAATGTCTGTTACTTTACTTTACAAAACGTATGAACAGATCTTTTAAGGTTCTGTGTCAGCAAACCTTCAGCTTTGTGTTTAAAATGAAGTGTGCTGGTGATGGGGGAGACACAATACTAGTAAATATTCTTCACTGTGAGAAGATGGACACACTTCAGTCTGTTACACAAATGAATTATTTTAGCAAATTACTGTTGTAAAGTATTAAATGATGCACAGCTTAATTGCTTGTTATGTTATGTTTTTGCCTGTGTTTCTATGCGTTCGTGTTTGTTTGACTGTTTGTCTGTTAGCAAATTATTTCATTGAACCAGTGGATGGATTTTAATTAAACTCTCAAAATGGATATACCTCTATAATATACCTCTATAACTGATCAATGTTAGTAGTCAATATAAGTCAAGATGGTCACTACAGCTAATCAACCTAGGAGAACACCAAAATGGTTATAGTTTAGTTAATTTGACAGATATTAAGGTAGGATTTGGTGTGGTGACAGTTAAGAGTCATCCCCAACACATACTCTGTGTGCTAACAAATCACACAGGATTTTGTTTAAAACTTTATATATAAAAATCAAGTCTGTCAGTCTGTTAGCAAAATATCTAAAACCCCACAAGACAGTTTTTAATGAAAATCTCACAAAGTAATCACTGAATGCACAGCAGCGACTGATTTACTTTTGGAGTCAATCCAGCTCAAGATGGCCACTACAGCTAATTGATTTTAGACAACACAAAAAAGTCTATTACAATTCACAGATATTGAGATAAAACTTGATGTAGTAGCTGAGAGTCATTTCCAACATACTCCAAACGCTACCGATCTTGTGAGATCTCAAACAAATTCTTACATGAAAGACTCTTAAACTAGTGGCTGTGGTAGCTCGGTGGTCAATGTAAAAAAGTTGCCAAATCTTTCATGCAAGTTCTCTCACTGTGGCAACCCCTGCAGAAGAGAGCAGAGAAAAAGGAAAAAAAAAAGAGACTCTTAAACTACAAGCTTTTTTGTTTCTGTTCCAACCTGTTTGAAAGAAATAGCTCTGAAGCTTCCAGAAAACAAATCCCTTCACAGGAGGACTTAACAGTTTCCACTGAGTATGAAGTTTGTGTCCTTCTCACTTTAACCCGAGGAGACAAAGTTTTAGACACACCTGAGGATGTCAGTCATGCAGTCGTGAGAGGAGGTGTTATCTGTTAATGACGTGCTGCATATTTACCTCTGCCAAGGAGGTTATGTTTTCAGTCGTGTTTGTTTGTTTGTCTGTTCGTAAGATTACATAAAAACTAATAATGAACAGATTTGAATGAAATGTAACAAAAAGCAATTGATTAAATTTTGATGGTGCTCTAGATCATGATCCATGATTCTTAATTGACACTATGGCTTTGGCGGAGGTTTGCAGTCTCTGAGTGCTTCTAGTCTATCACTGTATCAGCTACAGAAGCTGTTAACTCATGAGTGATGATTTCCAGCTGTGCCAGATGTTTTGAGAATAAGGCATTGTTCTTCAGAAATACTGGAAAAAAAATGTTCAGCCCTAAAACACAAAAAAGCTCATTAATTTACTGTGTGAATGCTGAGTCAGTATTCACACTATTGTTTTCCTGAATATTGTATCTTCTGTATGTGTTTTGGACTGTAATAACTTTCATCTATTTTTACCGTTCATATATCAAAAAGTTCAGTTCATTGAGGACATTATGGGTCTGACTTGTAGTTTTTGTAACTTTCATACTTTTGAAATATTTATCTTTACAGTTTTTTTTCCTAATTGAAATAAATGGATAACTCTTAGGATGGCACAGCGGCGTAGTGGTTAGAGCTGTCGCCTCCCATCAAGAAGGTTGCAGGATCTCATCCCGGCCTGGGGCCTTTCTGGGTGGAGTTTGCATGTTCTCCCTGTTCACATGGGGGTTTACTCCGGGTACTCTGGTTTCCTCCCACATACCAAAAACATGCATGTTAGGTTCATTGGTAACTCTTAAAATTGTCCCTAGGTGTGAGTGAGAGTGTGAATGATTCA
>JAOXNZ010000038.1:4062227-4072442 GCA_028566095.1 Kryptolebias brasiliensis
GATCTTTTCTATGGGGAAAATATTTGTAAATAAAGTTAAATAATTTGGAAAATATAAAAGTTACAAAAACCAAAAGTAATAGCACCCATCTCCTGAGCGAGCTGAACATTTTCATATATGAATGGCTAAAATACCACAAAGTATGCACAGCTAAATAGAAATAAAACATATGGAAAAATTACAACCATGAAAACAGAAGTGTAAGTGCTGAATCAGCAATCATTCAGATGTGTCTCCCAGAGACAGCAGCAGACAAGCATGTGAACCTGTCATGATTAAGTTTGGAGGTTGTAGGAGAATATCAGAATAAAACGGAATGATGAAGTCTGCAAATTGTTTCAGTTGTTCGTAACATCATGGCTTTTGAAGGTAACCTGAAACACTGATGAAAGCTGTTTCCAGTTGCTGTGGTGTTTCTGTTGATTTTCAGTCTTTTGCCTTTATTTTTGAAGCTCATCATCACAAACTAATTTGATGAGGCTTTCCCACGCTGAGGAAGAAGATTGTTGTTTGACTCCCACTGCTCAGGGTGTTATATTGTCCAGGTGGTAGTCATCTGAAACATTTGTGGGGGAGGAAGAGAACAGCAGATCATGGGATAAATTATGATTCTTTTACACTGTTTTACCTCTCAATATGAATTGGTTCTGAAGATTTTTTTTTTTACATGCATGCATGAAGACAGTGAAAGAAGCTGGTATGCCAGCACAGCTGTGGATTCTTTGTTTTAAGGCTTTTCTTTTCTTGCATTGCAAGATAGCATGAAATAATTTCTATCAAGCTGTAAATCTCTGCTGTAGATTTATTAGCCTGCACACATTTGGTTCAGCTTATTTTTTATGGATATATCACCAATTACATGAACAATTTTAGAAAGCACTGAGTGACAAGATTCAAGTTTTGTTTATTTAAGGGACAATGCACAAAAACACAGAGGATTTCCCCTGGCTAAATTTTGCCCAATGCCAATAGGTGGGTAATAATATTTTTGCATGTGGATGGATGTGTGTGTGTGCTTGTGTGTCTCTCTGTTCATAAATCATAAAAGAACAAAACAAATTCACCTAAGAAAACACAAAAATTGTTAGATTTCAGTCAATTTTACAGTTATTGAGCTAAAATTTGTAAGGTAGTAGCTGAGAATCATCCCCAACTTATACTTTCAGTGCGACACATTCTGTAACATTTTTGCTTAAAGGTTTGACATTAACTAAGCAATTGTTTTGGCCTTGTGAGACAAAAGTTTGAAAATCACTTCTTTTTAAATTATCAGGAAGCATGTCTCATTCTTCAATGGCTCTAAATAACAAGCAGATTGACAGTTGAGTTTAGGGACTCTACGATCTCCCCGAGCAGTCAACCTGGATCATTATCTGTTTTGAACAAAAGGTTCACTTCCTTATAATGAAATGTTTTAGAAACATCCAATTTAAGTTTTAAAACTCAACATCTTGTATTTATTGAGTGTATTCCAATGTTGATACTGCAGTGGTGTTTGTTCCAGCACGGGATCTGACTTGTTTTAAAGTTGTCTGATTTGTTTGAGACCAAGACCAGAAAACATTCAGTAATATGTGTGAGACAAGACAATTATGTTCAATTAGAATTATAATGTTTCCTTGGTAATTTTTTTGTCTGAAAATAGCTATATATTAGTTTAGTGTATAGTCATCTTCTTATTGTATTTTTAAACCCAAATGGTGGATTTAAAATCACACTTACACATTTAACTTCCTGTATGTTGTTGATTTTCTTTCTTCTTAACATTAAGTGGGAAGCATGAAGGTTCAAGCCAAACTGAATCAATATACATTATGTGACAATTTAACAGCTACTTGTTTAGCACTTTTCCCAAGCATATTCATGAAAGTACTGGCACAGAGACAAGACAACAAAAGAGACAATAAACCCAAACCAAAAGAAACCAGAAACACTAAATACAAAAAGAAACACACAGAAAACCCAAATCCTGACACAAGCTAAATTAAAGGCCTAGCATTCCCTGACAGAATGCATATTCCCCACCACCCTTCATGCCAGATTGTTAAATTAAGATTATCTATGTTGAGTAATGAGTTACAGTCATTATGGTCAAACCTTCAAAATAACAGCCATGTTTGAACTGGGTTCACTCCAAAAGTTGTCCAAGAGTTGTAGATGTACATCCAATGATTACTTTCTGAGAATTTTAACAAAATCTGTTCACTGGATCAGGAAATATTTTGCTAAACAAGTTACTAGTGAACCCATGCCTTTGCACACACAAAGACTCACACAAAAAAATTACTGCTCATTCCTGGAAGCGACAGGGCGATGAATTTACTTGTGTTAAATTAATTTAAAGAAAGATTATTTCTCATTTCACTCTTTCTGTCAGTATTTTCAGATCCTTCACCATAACCTGGATTGGCCTTTAGCCAGAGGTTCAGACAGATATTCATTTCCTCAATTCTACATCTTACATTTAGTATGGGCAGACACCGCCTTCTGGGAAGCTTTTGTCTGATTGTCCTGATTAGTTTAACAAACACTGGATTCGTCAAAAAAATCCTGCGACATCGACGACAGACTCTGTCTCCTCCTAAAGAGCATAACGTCACCATCCCTGGTGCTGGACACCCTGTTGTTTTCAGCCACGTATATAACATCAATGTTCCTGCCAGTTCCCTGTGCTCCGTGGACCTGGATGCACCAGAAAGCACTCAGCCCCATTCCAAGGACGTAGCAGCAGGCCACCACGTCACTGAACACACGCTTGATGGGGAGAACCAGATCATCTTCACCCATCGTATCAACATCCCTCGGCAGGCCTGTGGTTGTATCCAAGACCTGCCCGGTCTGAAAGAGCTCCTGAGCCGTCTGGAAATGCTTGAAGGAGAAGTTTCAGCATTGCGAGATCAGTGCAGCAGTGAAGGGGCCTGCTGCAGTGCACAAGTTTCAGGTAGGTGGAATTTCTTTGCCATATTTGTGCACTGCAGCCAACAAAGTAACATAATCCTGTTTTTCTTCAACCTTTACACTGAAAAGTGCTTTACTAACAACCTCAAAAATCTCTTTTATGTTGACTTACATCTGTTCCCTTCATCTGTTTGGACTACTTTGGCTTTTAATGTGCAGTGTAAATTTCTATGTACAGTGCAGCCTCAGAACTCATCAGTTAACTGTTAATAAGGGTTGTGATGAAATGTGGTGCCAAGGTGATGAGATTCTAGAGGTTGGAATCTTTGGAGTCGATTCAATTACAATTTAGAAGGATGCAATTATAAAACAATTATTGATGCATCCATAATCACACTTCAAACAAAATCCAGAGCACAGAATCTCTCAGAAATAAAAGAAGCAAAATATTTTGCTTCAACACTGCAGGTTGTTAACATTAAATAATATAAACTGATGAACAATTATAAACTGATTCAGAATTGTTCATGTTTACATTGTAATTTATTGAAACCCTCAACGCTATGAGATTTCCCACAAGAAAACAAGATTTATTTTTCTTTTTTATAGGAGATGTGGGGACAAAACCTTACTGCAATGGCCATGGAAACTACAGTGCTGAAACATGTGGCTGCATATGTGATCCTGGTTGGAGGGGAACTAACTGCACCAAGCCTGATTGTCCCAGTAGCTGCCAGGACCGAGGTAGTTGCATGGATGGAAAATGTGAGTGCATGAAAGGCTTCACTGGGGAGGACTGTGGGATCAAGATCTGCCCTGTGGACTGTGGAGCCCACGGCCACTGTGTGGATGGTGTTTGCATCTGTTCCGATGGTTTCTTTGGAGAAGACTGCTCTCAGAGTCGATGCTTGAACAATTGCTTGGGCCGTGGTCATTGTGAAGACGGAGACTGTGTGTGTGATGAACCTTGGACTGGCTTTGACTGCTCTGAACTCATCTGTCCGAACGACTGCTATGACCGTGGACACTGCGTGAATGGCACATGCTACTGTGAGAAGGGCTTCAGCGGAGGGGACTGTGGGCAGCGCACCTGCCCCAACAACTGCAGGGGCAATGGTTTTTGTGTTGATGGTAAATGCATTTGCTCTGCAGGGTACAGTGGTAAAGACTGCTCTCAGCTCACCTGCCTCAACGATTGTAATGGCAGAGGCACATGCTTCAATGGGATGTGCATTTGTGACTCAGGCTATCAAGGGGAAGACTGCAGCCAGCTGGCATGCCTGAACAACTGCAACAGCAGAGGTCAGTGCATTAATGGACAGTGTTCATGCGACGTCGGCTTCCAGGGAGATGACTGCTTCGAGCTTTCCTGTCCCAGGAACTGCCAGCTGAGGGGGCGCTGTGTGAACGGTCAATGTGTATGCGATGAAGGCTACGCCGGTGAAGACTGCAGCATTCGCATCTGCCCCTCAAACTGCTACGCCCGTGGGGAGTGTATAGAGGGACGCTGTGTGTGTCACGCAGGCTTTGCCGGTGAGGACTGCAGTGATCTGAGCTGTCCCAACAACTGCAGAAATCGCGGCCGGTGCATTGATGGGCAGTGTGTCTGCGATGAAGGATTTAGCGGGGACGACTGCAGTCAGAAAGCTTGTCCCAACGACTGCTTGGCGCGAGGTCACTGTCATGAGGGGAATTGTGTCTGTCAGGAAGGCTACACAGGAGAAGACTGCTCTGTCCTTGCATGTCCAGATAACTGCAACAAAAGGGGGCGTTGCATCAACGGGAGGTGCACCTGTGAGAGCGGATATGTGGGAGAGAGCTGTGCAGAGCTGAGCTGCATCAACAGCTGCCAGGACAGAGGTCGTTGTGTGAATGGCCAGTGCGTCTGTGATGAGGGATACATCGGGGAGGACTGCTCAGAAGGTAAGACACTCTTAGTACAAAAATACACACAGAAAAAGTTGGCAGTTCACTTTCTGAAAGTTTCCATGAAGCACTATAAAAGCAAATCCAGAGTGATGTAATTTCCTTCCATTCTCAAAACTCACTCACCACTCATCCTGGGAGAAACTATTTTGGTGGATATTAAAGACACTTTTGGTTTGTGTGTTGTAGTTTCCTGCTCTTGGTTTGTGCTTTCTTGGCAGTTGTTCACACCACAGCCAGATGTAGCTCTGGAGTTTACATTAGTACTACATGGTGGATATTCAGTCACTTAGGCCATGAGAACCCACCTGAGAAAACACCCTCAGCATATTTTTTTTTTCAATATTTCCAGTGTCTCCTCCAAAGGACTTAAAGGTTGGTGAGGTCAGCACCGACACTGTGGACCTATCCTGGAACAATGAGATGCTAGTCACAGAATACCTCGTCACATATGTACCCACCAGTCCTGGGGGTCTTCTCATGGAGTTCACCGTGCCTGGAGACAAAACTGCTGCCACTGTAAAAGAGCTTGAACCTGGCATTGAATACCTGATCAGCGTTTACGCTGTCCTGAGCAACAAGAAGAGCATTCCTGTCAGTGCAAGAGTGGCTACAGGTAGAACACAAATATTTCTGTTCACTGAGAATATCTTCAGAAAAAAAACAACAACATTGATTTATTTTACCATCCATGTTCACAGAGCTCCCACAGCCCGAAGGTTTAAGATTTAAATCAGTGAGAGAGACCTCTGTAGAGGTCATGTGGGACCAGCTGGACATCTCCTTTGATGCCTGGGAGATCCATTTCCGAAATACGGTTAGTCTGCCTGTCTCTTTGAAAGCTTTTCTTTCCATTTTATTAACCATCATAGAAAAGAGAGAGGCAGTGAACTATGCCAGTCTTTTTGGAAAGTTCACTAAAACTTGGATTTATTTCAGTGCTAACCATTAAATTTGCTTTGACATAAAAAAATAAAAAAACCTCACTGAGGGCAAATGTAGATGTCAAAGAGCTGAGGCTAAAGCCGCTCTTCAGAATGTGAGGCAGAAATGCTTTGAAAAGAAATTACTGTGCCTGCTGATAAGTCAGAGCCTTTTATTTACTTGCGTCAGTTGACTTTTTACTCAACTTTAAATATGCTGGCCTTTTTCTGACCTTTGGATTTCTTTTGCTGCCTATCTGTGAGATGCATACATATGTATGACAGAAGCAATAACTGATGCAACTGCACAGAAACGGTTGAAATCTTAAGTTGAAGAGGCCCTATTGTCTGCAGAGTTTGATGAAACCAAATAAGAACATGATTTAAACTCCAGCTGCACAAATGACCAAAAATCAGCCTGCCATTAAACTGTTCTCAGAAGCATTTACATTAGGGGAAATTCAGTCTTCCACCTTTTTTGAGCCAGTTAATTTACGAAAGTGGACCAGTGAATGACCAAATTAGTGTCAGGCCTAAAAAAAAATCAATTTCCAGCAGCTGAACAGTATCTGAAAGTCATGTCTTTGAGAAACAACAACAACAAAAAAAAACAATCCAGCAAAGACCTTAATCCTTCAGTTGAATGACTGCATGTCAACTTTTCAGCTATTAGCTCTTTAGGCATCACATTTTTGGAGCTAAAATCCTATTTTCTGTTTGTCAGACTGTGTTATTTGTTGGCATTTTTCATAAATTCAACTAAAGAAATAGGAACAAATTGTGTTTTTATGACAGGGTTCTGATAACAAAAAGCCTCAAGATCCAAATGAAAAGTTTTTGCAAAGGTGTCTGTTATCAGGTGTGAATTCATCCCTTGAGTTTAGGAGCAATTGTGATGCCTGAATGATTCAGACCAGAGTTAAGGGGCTTAATAAAGCAAAAAGTTACCTCAACTGCAAAAAAATATTTTAAATTCTTAAATACTTAAGAGTGCATTTTATGTCTTGGACTTTTTATTCTATGTCAAAACTGCAAATCTGTTCTGTTTGAGCAAATATTTGAAGTCATATGCAATCCATTGCATAACCTCTTAAGGACCTCCTAAATTTTTTCTTTGAAACATCAAACAGTCAATGGATGGATCAAACCACATTTTATTAACCTCTCTCTAAGGTGCAGTCTTAGTTATTACACTCTATTGTAGTTTGCTAAATCATTTTTCTTGAGATACTTAAATATCAACCTGATGAGTTTAAGCTTAGTTGATTGAAGTTATTGAGCTCACTGCATGCTAACATTCTGGCTTTGTGTCTTAACCTTTGTAGTAAGTAACGTGGTATCCCATGTGTAGTCTCTATTACATATTTTACATCATCTCAATCTGCAGAAAGAAGAAAATGGAAAAGTCGGGAGCACTGTTCCCTCTTCCCAAAACCAGTACTTCCAGTCTGGGCTAGGACCAGGACAGGAATATGAGGTCTCCATCAATATCATCAAGAACAACACCAGAGGACCCCAAACATCCAAAACAGTCACTACCAGTGAGTTTCAAGCACAAAGAAAAGAGTCAGTCATGGTTGGAGATATAAATTCACTAATATTATTTGAAAAAAAACGTATGATTATCATCACAAAGATGTAGCCAGATTATTTTTCTGCTCTCTGACACCTATTAAAAAATTTATAAGTTACCAAAAAACTTTGTAATGCAGACATCCAAGGGGCCATGGGTTTAAATAAAATTTGAGGTTTTGAGTATGTGGTCTCTCAGTTTAGGTAATTGTACACATGAATTTACAATACCATTAATATCTATGTACAGCAGATGTTGTGCTTAGTTTTGTTTACAGTGTCAATGGGGAAAATACAGAAACGCAACACAGGAAATGAGACAAGAGTTTAGGGACCGTCTACAAATTGCAAAATCAGGCTGTAATAATCAATAACAAAAGAACTGTAGCATAAATCACATTACACATGTTTAACAAACTGGGGGAACAGATTAACAGTGAGGGAATGGGTTTTGAATCCATGTGCACATCTTAATAAACTAAGGGAACAGATTGCAAATCTGTGTACATGGTTTAATAAACCACAGTAACAGATATTTAGTTCTTGCAAATTTTAATCAGGAAACAAATTCTGAATTTGTGCTTGTGATGTGCGAGTCCTAAACAAATCGTTCAAAACTTGTGAGTCATTTTACTTAATCGGGAGTCATGATTCTCCATTAACTCATTTACTCTCTAATTTCTCCCAGCTACAGCTAGCTAGCCATAGCTAACTGTAAAAAAAAAAAAAAAGACCAGGGAGGCAACATGTCATTGTTGTGTGGCTGCTATTCAAACTGCATTTAATAAATATATAATACTAACTGCTGCATTAGCCCTGTGGGAAAAATGGCAGCTCTGGTTTCCTGTTTCAACTCAACCTGCATGAACAAATGAATCACTCAGGTATAGTGGTCTGTGTGAATGCTGTATGAATCAAACCCCTGACTCACTTGTTTGAGTCAAGAATCACGAGTACGAAGTACGACTCCTGATGCAAATGATCAAGACAATGAGTGAGTCCTACAACAGTGCAGAAACATTCTGGGAGAGCCTCTCTCTTACTTGAATTAAAAGTCTGTGGTTCTGGACGTCATGCCATGATGCCAATGCCAAAGTAACCCCTGAAATAATTAACTTTTTTTTCCCCAGTGAAATTGATCATTTTCCTGTTTCAAATCAGTAGTATTTGCAGCATGAATCAGTGGGGATTGGGAGTGGAGCTTGTGTGTGTCCATGTGACTCAGTGATTCAAATTAATCTAAAAACTAAAAAAAAAAGGATTCTTTTTGGTTAGTGATTCATTACCTCCACCAAGAAAGTTATGTTTTAGGTAGTGTTGGTTTAGTTTGTTTGTCTGTTGGCAAGATTACTTACAAACTAATGGACAGATTTTGATGAAAATTACAGGAAATGTTTGGGTTGTCACAAGAAACCATTGATTAAATTTTGGTGGTGATCCGGATCATGATTTGATCTGACTATTTTTTTAATGACACTATGGCGTCAGTGGAGGTTTGCACGCTCCAAGTGCATTTAGTTTAAACTCAAATCAGTAAAAAGAATCAAACTTTCTATCACTAATCCATGCAACATTTTGATGAAGTGAGGGAATGAATTGCAAATCCATGTATACGGTTTAATAAACCAGTGGAACAGAATTTTTTGGTTTTATATGCTTGTTTAATATACTGATCGAATTTTGAATCTGTGCACACAGTTCAATAAATGGACGAAAGAGATTGTAAATCCATGAGTATGGTTTAATAAATGGAGGAGATGGATACCAGATCTATGTTCACAGTTTAACAAACTGAGGGAATGGATTTTAAATTTGTTTGCATGGTTCAATAGACTGAGGAGACTGATTTTGAATCTATGTGCACCGCTTAACAAACTGAGGGAACATATTGCAAATCCACATTTTAACAAAATGTAAAGTATATTTATAATTACGGTTTAAAAAAATAAGAGGTGCACGGTGTAATAAACTGCACTATAAATTAATGCACAATTTAATAAACTATGGGAACATATTGCAAATTTGTGTGCACTGTTTAATAAACTGATGGGGCAGATTTATATGTCCTCTAATTTTATTTTTGCCATGACTTTGTGCGGGTTCTGTATTTTGTAACTAGTGGACAGATAGAAATAAAATATTGTCACAGACTAAAATTCCATAATAAAAAGAAGAGTTACAACAGGAAATCCCTTTTGACTCAGATTACTTCCATCTAACACACAACCATCATATTTGTCATTTATAGTGTCACTAAATCTCGGTCTTAGCCCTTGCCCCCTGCTTGCTGTAACTTTTTATTGAAGTATTACCCAATATTATTTTATGAAATGCTTCCAAGATTCTTATGCAACTGATGAGGCATGCCAGACCTAACTTCATCTGTTCTGCATGGAAAAGTCATTTAGTTTGCAGCTCTGTGCTGGTGGACACCCCCCCTCCCCCTGGATATCCCAACATTTAATTCCCTATGTCATTTATTTGTGTAGGCTGAAACTCAACCCAACTGAGGGATGGAGAAGTTAAAGCTTCACACTTTGTTGATCCCTCAGTTTTTTTTTTTTTAACATGAATCCAAAAACATGAAGAAAAGATGTCTCCACATGTAAACACAGGAGATTTGTCAGGTAGAAAACAGGATGCTGGAGTGAAAGAGAATCACATTATATTTTCTGATGACGTTTCCTGTTTTGATCCAAGTAATTTCTCCAGTTCATGAGACTAGAGTTGTGTCCAACACAGACATTTTGTTTGGTCTTACTTCAAATTTTTCTTGAATTATGTTTTGCATTGATCTATTGTAGGCTACCTAAAACTATATAAGATAAGATAAGATAAGATAAACTTTATTGATCCCACAATGGGGAAATTTGCACGTTACTGCAGCTCAATACAG
>JAOXNZ010000038.1:4131856-4148625 GCA_028566095.1 Kryptolebias brasiliensis
GACTAAAAACAATTTGGAATTTCAAAGAATTTTTCATTTAAAGTTGAATTTATTATTAAAATGCAAGCGGTCACATTACTGTAAATCAGCACAGAGGTTAATTTATATTTATTTATGTGTACGCATTTTAAAAATCGCCCGCAGCCAAAAGGCAAACAGCAATAATGTTTTTGCCAGTGTCTGCGTGTGTGCTCGTCTGTCTGTTAGCAAACTGTCTCATGAATCACTGAATAGAGTTTAATGAAACTCAGAGAAAGTAATCAATAGATGTACATACAAAACTGGTTAGCATTTGGAGTCAACCAAATTCAAGATGTCCGACACAGCTAAGCAACTTTGGTAAACACCAAAATGGCTAAATCTCAGTCGGTGTTACAGATATTGAGCTACTATATGGTGTGGTAGAATGTTGCTTAACATTAACTGTTGGTGTCAACACTGTTTGTCTGTTAGCAAAATAACTCATGAACCACTGGACAGATTTTGATGGAACATTCAGAAAGTAACTTTTACATTTTTGTATAAAACTGATTAACTTTTGAAGTTAATCTGATTCAAGATGGCCGCTGCAGCTTAAAGACCTTAGCAAGCACAAAAATGTCCATAAATCAGTCATTTTTACCAATATTGAGCTAAAGATTTTCCCTATGCGTGAGAAGCAAAGTAATTCACAACAGATTCTTTGAGCTCTAAAAGATCACGCAAGATCTCATGATACTGCATGAGATCGCACAAAACATTATTTTCAAGGTATGACCAAAGTGGCTACAACTCCATCATTTCTCAACATAAGATGATCTCAGTCTAAAAGCCTGTCGTGAAAGGCTGCAGGTGGTTTGTGCTCCTTCAGGGAATGCTAAGCCTTTAATCAATAAATGGTTTTAACCACAAAGTAGAACAAGATTTGCAACACAGCACGATAAACTAATACAACATGTTGCTTTGTAATGAAGTTAAATTAAATGTAGAATTTTTTTTTTTTTAGATAAACTTGAGTAGTTCTGTGAATGTTCTCTGAAACTTTTCATCACTGAAGACTCTGCCCAACCCTGTGTAGACAATCAAATGGGGGGGGGGGGAATCTACATAAAACAGTTCCAAACTGACATCACAGTATGTTCCAGTTTTGCGTTTCCCATTCACAGGTTGACACCTTGTTCTCTTTCTGTTGCACATCAGGCATGACAGTTATGTCGACTGAGTTTGTACCTTTCACATATTTCACAACAAGTGGGAGAGGCTTCCAGCTGCCTGTCAGAAAACTGGTTTGTACACCACTGAATGTTTGGAAAACTCCACCATGCTGGTACCACAAGTCAAATTTATGTAAAGCTCCGAGTCTACAAGGACTGGAAGAAAAATTGGCTTTTGTTTACTTTGAACCAAGGTTAAAATAAGAGTGGAGTTGAGCTTATTTCGTTTATCTCTGAACCCTTGTGCAGTAGTTTGCACAGAGGCAAATAAATTCAAGAAATGCCAGTCTAAACATATCAATATTCACTATGTTTTAAACTGCGTGTTCAAAGTGTTGCTCATATAAAATACAGCTGATTAATATTTATTGTTTTTGCAAATGTAGCCATTTTGGTCAAACCTTGAAAATAATGTCAATTGCGCTCTCATGTGTCGCGAGATAGCATGCTCGGAGCATGTGTTGTGAATAACTCTCAGCTACTGCCACACCAAATTTTAAAATCGACTGAGTCATACCAATTATTGTGCAGCCACAAGCCATCTTGAATGAGGTTAATGCCACTTGTAGATGTCAACCACTGTTTGAAAGTGTTATTAAACATTGTGAACTGATACATGAGAGATTTTGCTAATGATGCAGACAAACACACACTGACAATTTCCACCCACGTGTTCCTTCGTTCCACCTTCGTCTTTGGTGGGAGTGATAATAAATGACAGCCTAAACAAATCAGCAACTGCTGTGTTTTAACTCTCGCGTTAAGTCTTGCTCATTTAAAATACAGCTGGTGAATATTTATTTTATTTGCAAATATCAGTAGCTTAAAAAGCTATTGGACAAAGTAATGATGTGATGAATCAAAGCTGGCAGAACGTTTTGTTACAGTTCAGTAGAAGTGAGGCAATGGTTTGCTTAACAAAAATGTCATAATTAGATAATTATATGTAATTACCCAAATAATAACCTGGCAGTAACAGAGGGCATCAGGAAAATGTTCTCAATGGGAAATTTCACGCCACCTTGGCAAAATAATCACTTTTCAGCTTTGATTTATAGTTTTCACACAAAAATCCTGTTATATCAGTAAACCTCCACTTTTATAGAAAACAAGAAGAAAGGTTGGCCATTAAAAACAACTTTTAGTTACAACAAGAATTGAGTTTATTTATGCAAAGTTAATGCACACTATATTATGTTATTTTTGTTTGTGTTGGACTGGTGGACTGTCCAGAGTGGACTACACTCGTCATGTGCAAAAATCATTGCAAGATTAGTCGTGGAAAAAAAACTTCCGCAAAATTTTTGGACTGCACAAGATACATAATTTCCCAGAACCTTTGAGGTTCTGTATAAATACATCAGTGAGCCAAAAAAACGACTTACAGTTGAAGTAAAAGAACATCAGTCATCCATCCATGTCATAGTTATCTGACAATATCAGCCTTTAAAACATTGTCAGTTAAAAGCCTGGTATTCCTTGCAGTAATATCTGTTAGTGCTCAGATTACACGTCAGGGAGGACTCAGTGGTGGCCATTTTGTTTTGGATTGACTCCAAAGGTTATTCAGCTGTAGACGTATATCTATGATTACTTTGAGAGTTTCCTTAAAATCAATTCAGCAGTTCAAGCAAAATTTGCTAACAGACAAATAAGGTTTGCTCAGAATGTTTTAATAGAAGCTTTAAGCAAAGATCTAACACAATAAGTAACACTAAAGGCATGTGTAGGAGATGGATGTCTGCTACTACCACACTGATTGCTGCAATGTGGTGTTCAGAGGACCCAAAATGAGGACTCATACAAAGGGAAACTATTGTTGTTAATTATAAAGCAAAAAACTGGCAGGGCTACCAGCACACATCTTTGGTCCAATAGAAATAATAAAACAGGGAGTACACTGGAAACAGGAAGCATGGGTAAACAGTATGACGGAACAAAGACTGAAGGTGAACTGAGAGTACAAGTCTGCTGAGAGAGTGGAGCTGAGGTTAATGAGCAGATAAAAAACAGGTGTGGATGATAAACTGAAGGCAAGGCTGACTCAGGCAAATTATGTTACAGAAAGCGACTAAATAACAGAAACATGCTGAACACACAAAAAAATATTAAAATAAAACAAGGCTAAATCACAATCAACGCAACAGTACAGGAACTCAAACTACAAAACAAACACAAAAATCCCAGGATTATTATACTTTTGTTGTTAATTAATTGTAAAACTGACATTTATAGTAATTTTGTGTTTTCTACGGTCATTTGCCCAATGGCAGCCATCTTGAATCGGATTGACTTTAAAAGTTAATCAGTGGTAAATGTACATCAAATGATTACTTTCTGAAAGTTTCATTAAAATCTGCCCAGTGATTTGTGAGATACTATGGTAACGGACAGAAACACATACGGGCAGAAACATAGGATGCACATCTACAACTGATTAACTTTTGATGTCGACTTCAAATTCAAGATGGTCGCCACAGCAAAGTGACCTTGGAAACCACACAAATGGCTATAACCCTGTCAACTTTACAGATATTGAGCTAAACTTGGTGTGGTAGTAGCTGGGAGTCTTTTGCCACTTGTACTCTGAGCACTAACTGGTCGCATAAGATATGGTTTGAAAATTTACTATTTGGAGCAAACTCTGTTAGATGTGTCATGAACTACTGGGTGGATTTTAATAAGACTTTCAGACAGTAATCATTGGATGTACATGTACATCCAATGTTTTTGCTCCCATTTTTCATGAGCTGAACTCAAAGATCTAAGACTTTTCCTATGTACACAATAGGCCTTTTTCTCTCAAATATTGTTCACACATTTGTGTAAATCTGTGTTAGTGAGCTCTTCTCCTTTACCGAGATAAGCCATCCACCTCACGGGTGTGGCATATCAAGATGCTGATTAGACAGCATGATTATTGCACAGGTGTGCTTTAGGCTGGCCACAATAAAATTAATATTGGTAACTCTAAAATGTCCCTAGGTGTGAATGGTTGTTCGTCTTTGAGTCCCTGTAGTGGACTTGTGGCCTGTCCTGGGTGTCCCTCCCGTCTCTCCCACAATGACTTCTGGAGATAGACACCAGCTCACCGTAATCCGAAAAGGAAAAGCAGGTAAAGAAAATGGATGGATGGGATGAATACTGTAGCAGGTCTCAGGCTACTAAGACACCCAATAACAAAGTATGCAGTCTTTAACAAAGTTAAATACATTTTTTATTAGTCTCCTTTTTCAAAGCTCACACTTGAGCTAAGTGGCACCAGTCTGTCAGCCACCAGCAGCTCCTCTTTATCCCAGCCCCTATTGCAGATAAACAGGGAGAAACTGATTAGAAATTGCCTACAGTTGTGTCATTCAGTTCCTCCTGGCACTTGTTCCCTAAACCCAATGTCTTTCTCTACAGCTGTGTGCCAACCACACACCACCACAATTACATTTTTTATTATTTCATCATTAAAAAAACATATTTGCATCTTTAAAGTGATTGCGCAAATATTTTGAATGCTTTTTGCAACTCACTGAAACTACCACAATATTTCAGGTGAACTCTTGCAGTAGATAATATAAAAACTTACATCTGACAGTTTAATGCCTGTGTTTTAGACATACTGTTTTACAGTAACAATACACCATCTGTACCCCCACCTTTCATGCTGCCGCTCTGTCTGCACACATAAAGCTGAGGTAGATAAGCATTGACTCCAGAGTGCGTTCAAAGAGACTTTAACCAGGGGTGGGGGAAGGCCCAACATGCAACTGATTAACTTTTTATGTCACTCTCAATCCATTTATTAAATTATTTATCCTATATGCGGTCTTGGCCTGCTTGCTTTATAGCAAACATACTCTGTTCTATTACGATCTGGGAGGATCTAAGGCTTACATGCATCTATTTGCCGTATATGAAGGTATGGATTTTTTTTTTTTTTCTGAAACAGTTATAAAAGGAAGTTAGTTAAAAAGGAATTTAAGCCTTAACATTCATTGAAAAATACATGTTCTCTATTTATGCCAGAGTTTTACACTAAGATCATCTTATGATGAGCAGGGATGGAGTTATAGTTTGATTTGGTCAAACTTTAAAAACATTACGTGCAATCTAATGAACAAGATGTCACACTCACACTGTGTTGTGAATGACTTTCAGCTACTGCCACATCAAAGTTTAGCTCAACATCTGACTAAGTTTTACCCATTTTTGTGTTGGCTGTTGATTAGCTGTGGCGACCATTTTGAACTGGATTGACTGGATTGTAAATGTGCATCCACTGATCACTTTCTGAAAATTTTATTAAAATTTGTGATGTTGGGAGATATTTTGCGAACAGACTAACAGGGTTGTCTCCAAAGGGTAATGCTAAAGTTGTAAGAAAAGATCTCACACAAGTTGCACTTGAAGTATGTGTTGCATGTGATTCTGAGCTACTAGCACACCATATTGTAGCGCAATCATGATATAAATGACAAAATTATAGCCATTTTTGTTTGTTTTTTTAGGACACTTGGCTGTGACGACTGTTTTGAACTGGTTGGCCCCAAAAAACAGTTGTAGAGGTACATACAATGATTATTTTCTAAAGATTTCAATAAAATTTGTCCATTGGTTCAATAGATAGAACAGAAACAAAGTTGAGACTGTGTAGTTATTTGTAAAATTAACAATTAAAAAACTTGTGCAATTTGTTAGTGCTCTGAATGTGTTAGGGACCAGACTCAGCTACAAACACACCGTAGTTTAGGTCAATATTTGGAAAATTGATAGTTATATTCTTTTTTGGGTCTCTGAAGTTCAGTTGCAGACATCTTAAATTAGGTGAACTCCTAAAGCTAATCAATTGTAGATGTACATGCAATGATTTATTTCTACAAGTTTCATTACATCTCACCCAGTGGTGGAGATATTTTGCTAACAGATATACGCAGGACTGTTTTAAAACACACTGAATTGAATTCAACACAGGACGAGACTATTTTTAAAAAGAAGTGTTTTATTTCATTTTTTAACAAAGCCCAATACAGATTTGAAGCCAAACTTGGGAACACTGGCAAATCTCAATCCAATCATGTGTGGGACACGTTTTTTAAAAAGACAATTAAGATATTATTAAAACCCAGAACTGAGGCAAAAAGGTGCACGCTATCTGTGATCTTTTAAAAATAAAGACAATACACAAAAAGGTTTGTGCCAGCAGCTTATCGTGAGGTAAATAAAATGAAACTTCTAGTAAATATCACATTTCACAGATGATGCATTACTTTGATAGAACCAATAAAACCCAGAATAAATGACAGCTCTTGAAAATGTGCTAATATTTCAGTCTTGGATGAGCAATTTGGTCAAGTATATCTAAAGAAACACGATGAAGTCAGTACCATAGTTGAAAACATCAATTTAAATGCTGCTTATACAGTTGCCTGTTTTGTACATTCCTCCAAAAAACAGAAGTCGTGTGAAGGATGGAGGTAAAGGAAAGTCAACTCTGACGCGCTCGTGAAAATTAAAACAAAAATCACATTTAGTTCACAACTTCAGGATTTACGCGTCAGATTTTGAGTTTGATAGCTGTGACGTTCATGCAGACACATTGAAGGTGGGATTTCCTAAACATAATCTTAATCATGTGTAACTTTTCATATTAGACACAATTTAAAGCTTCCGAGTCAAACCGGGTTCGCTCATGTACCACTTTGTATTATGTTAAACCAAAGGCGTGGAAGGAAATTGGAGCTGAGCTGTGGCGTTTTAACGTTTTCATACAAAGGACTTCACCTACGTGCGTGTCACCCTTTGAAATCATTTTCTGAAATGAGCTGATCCACCCATGTAAACATTTTCTGATACAGAAAAATATGAAGTGTAAAATGCATATTGATCTTATATTCTCACATGGGAACATATTTATTATATATTTTTATAAGAAAATAAATCTTTCCTGCTGTTTTGGTGGTGATATGGGTCGTACAATCCCATCAGCTCTGAGTGCTCGAACAAAGATCTGCATGTCGGCTTTGTTCTGTCGGGAAAAAAAGTACCCTTCACTGAAGCAGCTCAAATACTCAAAAGGCTCTGCCTGAGAGGAACATTAGTTTGAAGCAAAAAAAAGACTAATAAAATACTCATCTTTGCCATCTTTTTCCAGCTGTTAAAGTAATGTATAATAAAGTGTATGTTTCTATTATTATCTTTAAAAATCACAAGCATTTTTTACCGTTTCTTGGCATTTTGACACAAAATATCCTCTAGGATATTTACATTGGAAAAGATACTGTTCAAGCAATAAAACAAGCTTATATTGTGGGTTGCAACAGAGTAAAACGGTTCTTAAGTACAAATGGAGAAAGAATTGCATAGCAGATCAGAAGAGAACTAAACAGGAACTGATCCTTTTTGGTACGGTGCACTTTGATTCGTGATTTTGTACAATTTCACATATGTACATGAAATAATAAGTCCATTCATAGTTTTACCTGCCCACAGCTAAGATCAAGTTTGCTTGTGCACTGTAATGCTCAACAAAAAGAAGGCAGGATGCAGACTTCTTTCCTCTCCGCTCTTCTAAAACAAGTCTGTAGGAGTTATTTTTTTTGTTTTGTTTTTTTTCCCCATAGAGGAACAAAAATTAAATGTGTTCTTTAGAGAAAAAAAAGGAAAAAAAAGGTGCCATTTTGCTACATTTTTCAGCTGATCCATGGTCGGCTACCAAAGAGATAACACAAGCAAGATGTGTTACACAGCCCTCCAACATCACACAGTTGTCCGATTCTATGAGTTTTGGTCACATAGACAGTCACACACACAACAAAACACACACCGATGACGTGAAAAGGAAAAACAAAAAGGTCGTGGCCGGTGAGTCCAGTTCTATTCGAACAGTTTATCTTCCGCAGGTTGACATTCTGGCTGGTAAAGGTTCGAAAAAGAACAAGCACCATAAGGAAAAAGGCCTCAAACGTCCTCCGCTCGGGGAGTTCAGCAGTTTCCGCTAGTTTCTGTGCTCCCACGAGGGAAAAAAAAATAGCAAAAAGAAATCTACATTCAGACTTGCCTCAGGTTTGTGGTCAGGCAAAGTCGCTGAAATGTTTCAGGCTTTATTGTCTTTTCCTCCGGCTTTAAAGTCCAAGCCAGCCATCTCTTAATTTCCAATCACGGACTCCTCAGCATGTCTCCTGTGTGGCTTTAAATATTCATGTCCGTGGAAACATCCGGGTCCTCACCGTCTCTGCTGACCATAAACTGGGTATGCTAGCGTCACATTCAGTGAGTCATTGTGCTGGACCAAAGATGTGTGCTGGTAGTGAAGTACGAGTTCTTTCAGTGAGCTGTACAGGTTATATGGTTCTGCGAAGCCGTAACCTGAGGGGGTCTTGTTAATGACGCAGTGCTTCACCTCGCCTTCCACACTGCAAAGAATAGACAACAATCACGATCAGGATATCTAGGACTATGGGAAATTTAGAGGATTTGTTTTGTTTTGAGGATTTTTGCACAATACAAACACTTCAATGTCTGCACAGTTAAAATGTACATTAATCCAGATACATACACAACGCTGCAGGCGTAGCATCCTGCTTTGCTGCTGTCCCGAACCAGGAATGTTCCGTCTCTCTTGCCCTGAAGCAGCGCCTCAGCCTGAACTCGATTGATGTTGCCCAGTCTCCAGGTCCGCTCGTCGTGATGAGGGAGGTCTTCATCATCATCCACCATAGAGTATTGACTAAAGAAAGGCAAAGCAATGCATCCAAATGTTAGTTGTGAGGTTCAACAGTTTAGCGTCAGCTAGGGTTGGTTTTTGTTTTTGTTTTGTTTTTTGTTCTGTTTAAACGTCATACTTACTCTTCTGTGTTCTCGTTCTTGATTCCCAGCCATTCGTTGAGTTTTTTCTGTCTGACTCCCTTTTGGGTCAGCCACCTGTAAGACAGAAGACATGTGGATGTTAGAAACCAGGGCAGACTCATTTCAAAGCTAACAGGACCACATCCAGGGCCCGCACTTACATGAGGTACTGGTCTCTGGTCTTGCGGAGCTGGATCAGGTCGGGCTTGATGCTGTTCATCCTCTTGTCAATCTCCCTGTAGTCTGCTGCCTGTTTCTTCAAGTCTTCTTCCAGCCTGCGCTTGCTGTCGACAATTTCACTTATCCTTGATTTCAACTTCTCATAGTTTCCCATGATTCTATAAACAAACAACAAAAGAAAAATTGTTTAGAAAAAGAGTCAAACATTTTATTCACAGGTAAAGCTGCTTCTTTTCAGCCTTCTTACCTCTGGATCTCCTTGTCATTTCCTTCTCTCTTGAATTTCTCGATGTACTCCTTGCTGTACCGCTCTTGTGTTTGACACTGCTCCTCAAATATCTTTATTGTTTCATTAAAAGCTTCTATAGCTGTACGTTTCATTTGGATTTCCTGCAAGAAGCAGCACAGTTTTATTGTGTGAATTACAAATGCTGCTGTAAATCTCCTGTCCTTGTAGACTGGAGGCAGAACTCACCTGTGACGTTCTGGTGTATTCTTCATAGAGGCGATCATACTCTTTGTTCTTCTCCTGGTACTGCTGGTGGTACTCGCACAACTTCCTCCCTACAGCTTCAATGTTGTCCTCTTTCACCACCTGATCCTGAGGAGAGATTTATTAGAGTTGTGGTTAATCTGATTTCAATTAAAATCAGTTTTAAGTGCTGCTTTTCTTGCAGAGCTGGCTTCCTACCTGCTGATGTTTGGAGACCGGATACAGCAGCTTGACGTCTAGCTTAGGATTGTATTGAGCCAGTGACTCATTGCGATAGTGGTTGATGAGCTCAACGACAGAGCTGAAGGTCAGCGGGTCTGAGAAGCCATATTTCCCATCTCGATGAAATATCTTGATGAGCTTGTTGTTTCCTCCTTTTCTGTAGACAAACACAAAACAGAATTTAATTTAATCCTTAACATAAATTGGAAAAGGACAAGAAGTGAGAGGAGAAGCAGCTCACCTCAGAGTCAGAGTGTAGTCTCCGTGCATCTTCGTAGAGGCATCTCGCACCAAAAACGTACCGTCCGCAGTGTCCCTCAGTTTCTCGTTGACTTCCTCCCGAGAAATGTCCCCCCAGTACCATTCGGCATCCTGCAGAGCCATGTTGTTGTTCATACCGTTGTTAGTCACAGATGTGGACTTGGGTGGTTTTGGAGGTAGAGCTGTTGGGGCAAGAGGAGCGAACGCACAACATAAATATCTCACTGCTCCTGTTTACATCTTAATTTTGTGGTATTGTACAGTTACAGCAGATTAAAGCAGAATCCTGAGCTGAAGTACCAACATTTTCTTTGAATTATTTTAAAAGGTCAAAAGAAGAAATAAACATTTTGCTGCAGGCTCTCACTCATGTTTTTTTTCCATTAATCAAATAGGGCTAATGAATCAGTGCCCCTCTCCAGCGGAAAGACGACAGCAGCAATGGAGGGGAGATGAAGCGTGAGTCAGTGAGAATGAATCTCATTCAAGAAAAGGGTCATCTATAAATAATCTGAGCTGCAAATGCAGCAGAGCTACCTTTTGAAACAATGATGCACGTATATAATAGAGGAGATTCTTTTGAAGATAACAGCAGGAAATGAGAGGTTAAAATGCACGTAGCACAGACTTTAAAACCTACAGCAGCTGATGAACGAATCCCCTTCAACCTGAGCTTTAAAGTGAGATAACCTGTTTTTGATCAATGGATTTAACATCAATAAATCAATAAAAGTAGAGCCAATAGTTTTCCACTGAAGCTAGCAGTGACAGAGCTAAGGTGGTTGGCTATTTTTAACCTGCAAATCTGCACTGCCACTGCATTAACACCCCTTCTGCACCACTGGAGATTGCAGAACTTTGCTCACTGGAACCAAAAGCCATGCAGCTACAACTATAAAATTACCAGACAACACAGAGGTTTGTGATCAGTTTCTCTGCAGACTAACAGTTCAATCACAGCTTCTCTTCCAGCCACCCAACATGATCACCTCGACACAGTACTAGAATTATTATTCTCCAGCTTTACAAACCTGCTGACACCTCAGCAAACAAACAAAAAAATGTGTGATAGCTCATCTTTGCTAAAGAGGGTAATTAACACCTTCTTATAGAACCACCTAAACAGCTATTTCAAAAGCCATTAAGGAGCAGCCTGCTCAGTAACGTGTTACATCACTTACCACAGCCAATCACACAGGGGGTCTGTCACCAACCGCTTCTGCATCTTTTATTTCCTGGGAACGATGAGGTCATTCTTAAAGCATCTCCCCTATTACTGCCCGTCTTAAATTTTTTTATAAGACTGCAGCTAAACAGAATAAACTCATTATTTCCTCTGAAGCATCAAGTTTTGAAGGTAAGCAAGCAAAAAAATGGACCCTGCAGCTTGTTTCATGCTTCCCTCACTCATCCGTCTCCTTCTGTTGAGCCTGTACACTGGCTTTCTTGCAGATTGCTCGGCCCCTCCTCCCTGCGTATGTCGTGCGGACGCTAAGTCCGTCCCACTGCTGGCACGCAGACAAAGCCAGCTCTGCTGCAGCAGCACGTACGCAGCTGAATTATAATGCCTGGCCCGGTCAGCGGTACTCAGAGCTCCAAAATACGCCTGTAATCCCACAGCATGACACTCGGCGTGACAGAGATAGCCTACTTGATTTCCTTAGTGGTATTAAAATAGGACCAGATCTTGGTACAGAATTAGGGATTCAAATGAAACTCAGTGGTCATACTTCCAGGTTTAACTGAGGGGAAGTAACCAATGCAAAGAAATCAACAAAATAAGCCATTGAATAAGATTTAAATAAAATATTTAGCCTAAGAAATAAATAAAATAACCTGATCAATACTGTTAAAAAGAACTACTGAAATGCAGTCAGTTATTTATGTTCACTCTGAAATGTTCTGATTATTTATAGGTGTTCTGGACAGAGTCCCTACGAACAGAGTCTACACTGAAAAGGCACAAAGTCTAATCTCAGAACTTTACAGCGTGAGCAGTAGCCTTGGGCAAGTTAGCCCGTAGCCAAGACTGGAGGGCAAAAGAGAACAAAAACCAACTTTTCTTGTTCTGATTTTGAGGGGGGTTTTTGTTTTTTGTTTTTAACCAAAGAAACCAGTCTTCATTATAGCCTGGAGGAAAAAAAGCTGAAGAAATAGAATGTTCTTTTTCTATATGGCACAAGGATCAAACTTACGTTGCAAGTTAAGCATATTGTGCTGGATGAACAGTATTTTCTGAAGTTTCTTTTTTTATTCCCAAAGTTCAGATTAGATCCAACAAAATCACGTTCAAGTCCTCTGGTTGAACTCCATTTCGTAGTTTATTCCGCCCAGGACAAAGATGAGCCTTGCTTTAATTCGTAAAAAGGTTACGGCTTTATGCGCTTCTTAATAAAATCCAGGTAATCCTGTCGGCGTGAGGCAGGTGCAACATGCGTCTGTCTGAGTGCGACTGACTCCCTCTCTCAGTCGACTGAGTGCTCAGTTCCTGATGAGAGTCCCTCCTCTTCGTTTCCCTTTCTGAGCTGTGTGAGGCTGAAGCCTGCTCACGTGGAGGTGCAGAGTTAATGATTAGCAGTAGCTGCTCTGGTGTCACTCTAAATGCCAGCTGCGTTTGTGTTCAAGTCTTAGTTCCTCTGGTCACTCCCTCTCTGTTTGTAAAGGACAGGGAGGGAGGGTTAGAAGGGGAGGTGGGGTGTTCAGTCTTATGATTAACTTGCAAAGTTTTAAATATTTGCTGACTGAGCCCTTTGAGGGTCAGGACATGTGGATATCCAGGCAGAGGGAGGACCAAGGGGGGAGGAGGAGGGTGGCTCCAGAGACTGGAAGCAGACCTCAGTTAACAAGAAGGGCTCTGTGGTGTAGGTCGACTTTCCAGCCAACCAAATCTAAGTGGGCCTTTTGTCGCTTACTTAAAATAGGCTTGCAGTAACTGGGAGGAGGCACGCAGACACCATGCGTGCACGCAACCCCCCACCACCACCACACACACACACACACACACACAGGTCATTCACAAAACACACACAATCTGAACATGAATGTTTACAAAGTAGGCTCTCTCTCATCTTTGGTCCCGGTTATTTGCATGATCCTGACGACTGAAACCCGGCACACCTGAACTTTGTCATCTGCATGACCAGGTCATGTGTTCCCGAGTGTACTTTTTCCTGTTTGAGAAACAAACTAAAAGCATTTTGTGGTTTGCATCTCAATAGTCAGACCATCCATCTGTCCCCCTCCCAAAGTGCTCCCACAGGTGCAAATTGCTGACAGCTGAGAGCAGTCCAAGCACAGCCACATTATAAATGGCCCCAACAGGTAATAAAATGTTTTTAACAGACACATTCAGTCTACAGCTTGTGGGCCTGCCAACAACACTGCTTTTAACAAGCACTGTAAAAATACAAGTGTGCCACGCAACACGCTGCCTTCTCACACCAGACAGACCACCATCAAAAACTTTAATTTTGTTTCCACGTTATAAAAGTAGGCCATGTAAAAATCTATTTTAAAAAAAAGTGTGGGGGGGAAATCTGAATATAACTCCTATGAACAGGTTTATTCATCTTACCGCAAATTCACCAATAATCATATGCTGGTGTAGATTCTCAGTCATCCAGGACACCAATAATCATGTTTACAATGCTAAGTTACTGAATGTTTTTGCCTCATTTAAAATCTAAGAATCAACACAGTCATGTTAAAATGTCTGAAAGTTTGCAGTCAATACTTTCCAATGGGAACCTTGGTTAGAAATGTAGTTTTATTCTGTAAAAAAAAAGGAAAGCAACATTTATGTCTGCTTTTAACTCTCACAGCTTTCTATCCCAAATGCGATCAGGAGTCATACAAAAGTTCACCTGGTGCACCTTAAAACGGTTTTAACTTGCTTCACATCCAAAATCTTAGCAGCTTTCCTGGTAGAGTACCCTACGGCACAGAGACTTGCAACTGCTGCAGTTGCAAGTCTCAACACCTCTCCTCATGCTATTAATAGCTAAATGCTCGGTTTCTGTTGTGCACCAGCTTGGTCTCTGCAGAACTTAATATTCATGTTCTGCACCCGATAATAAATAATGCAAAAACCCCTTCATGTTTTCTTCTAAAGGCAGCAATGCAAACCAAAGCTGTGATGCTTCTGACAGCTTTGAAAAGGACGGATTAAAAAAAGAAGAATTTAACTACCTGGAGCAGCTTGACTTTCACTCCACTCGCTGGTCACCAGAAACTCAATGATCTTGATGAAAGCATCCAGACTGGGTTCACAGCTGAAACAGGTGAGAGAAAGAGAGAGAGACAAAGTTAAAACTTTTACAGCCCAGGTGACAGTCACTGCTGTTCTGGTTTCAATCTGATAGTAATTCAGGCTTAGCTACTTTAATTGCACTGCACAGCTGGTGAGAAGAAAAGCTCTAACCTATATTTGTGTAAACCTAAAACCCATGAGTGCCTGACAGCCTGCACTTTGAGTGCTCGACTGAATGTGCATGACTGAGCGCCTGTGTGTGTGTCAGAATTGCATGACTGAGCCTGCACACTCATCTGTCTGCAGCCTGAGAGTATCTATCTTTGACAAACTTGCACGTGTAGCTGTGATGCGTGAGTCCACTTATCAGACACTCACCTGGTGGGCTGCTGTCTGAAAAACACAGGGCTGAAGATCTCGCCCAGAGATCTAGCACTGAGCAGATTCTTGGACCCGTTCTGGCACACTTTAGCAAAATGCCTCAGAAGACACTGGAGAGTCAACCAGTACTGGGGTGGCAGGCTTTGGGAGCTGGCGATGCGACGCAGCAGCTGGGCACATTCCTCAGAGTTCACCACCTCTGTTAAAAAAGACGAAAGCAGCCAGAAGGTCAGATGGATGAGATGAGAAAAACTGATGGTGCAGTAAAGGTCTTCCTCAGATGAAGAGGAGCATAAAATGAAAGTTGTCTCTTCAGACGATAAAGAGATGGAAAAAGGCGTCATGTGCAGTTAGTTCTGAAAACCACAGAGAGACTGTGTGGTGAACAATGAGCGTAAGGTACACTAGCAGGTGATTGGCTGTTCAGAGATGACAGAGATAAACCTTCAGGCTTGTTTTAGTTCCTATTAGCCACAGATATCCTGTTTCTGGCCTTGTGACAGCAAGAAAATGCAAAGCTACAGAACAGAACAGTGTGATTTGGTTTTCTTCCATTGCAAGAGGCAGCAAAAAATTATGGACTAAGAAAACTTTTTTTAAATGTAAATTGTGTAAAAGTTTAAAAATGAGCTAAATGCACACTTTGCATTATTTTAAAATGTACTCAGAGGTTGAAAAAAAAAAAAAATTCAATAAAAAAGTTCAGATGGAGAAGCAAAGGTTTGGTGAGCTCTTGTGGTTTTCTGTTTGTCTAAAGTGACGTACGACACGACGAAGGGTACATTACATCAGCACTTCTGTTTTAAGCCAGCTGCACATTAAATAAATTATCACTGAATCCATTTGATGAATCCCACCTTTGGCTGTGTGGATCATCTGAGCATGGACTGCATTGGGCACAATGGGCTGGGGCAGATCCTGCAGGTACCTCCGCAGACCATCACACAGGACTGGAAGTTCCAGCTGGTCCAGGTCTGCTGCGGGAGGATCTGAAGTACAACACAGTGTAAGTTACATGTCTACATACATGCTTGTGTATGACAAAACCGCAGCACTTTGTGGTGTTTCTATCATCATCAATGTGCAAACAGAACTCTTTGTTTCCCTCTATCTGAGACTTCCTCTCGTACTAGTCTAACTCACTGGAAATTTACAGAGTTCACACAAGCTGACTACAATGTGTGTGTGGGGGGGCTTCTTACCACAATCATAATACTGTCTGACTTCAAGTCCACCTCCAGCAGTAAATGTTCGATATAAAGTGGGGTTCTCCAGACCTATAAATGATCAAACAAAAGGTCACTTAAAACGGTTTAGTGAAACTGCTCATAATAGTATTAAATGTGGATGCAAAGGATCCGTGTTGAGATAATGAACAAGTGCAGTAGCTCATTACGGTGGGCAAGCTGAGGTTTTAGTGTGTAAGCTCACCTTTCCTCTCAACAGCTTCCAGCAGTTTGGACAGCAAAGGTGGAGTGGTCTCTGGGAGGGAAAACTGCTCTGTCAAGTCCGGCAAACAGAAACCTGGTGGAGAACACAGCAAACAGTCAGTCGAGATCATCACTAAAGGACATCTGTGGCTTCCCTCTAATTATTACTGATTAGGCTGATAACTAATTTTGTGAACTCTGACATGACAATTATGATGCATATTACCATAAGTTGCCTGCAGAAGGTGTGAAAGTGCTGAAAATCTTTTAATACTGTGATACTTCATAAATTCATAGATATACAACTAGCAGTGTCATCAGATAATGCAGTGATAAAAAAATTCTTCAATTTGAAAAAAACAAAGCAAAAAAATGAGCAAATAAAGCGTCCGATTAGCACTTTATATTATTATACAACTTAAATATTTTCTAAAAAGTAGCCCAAAAGATTTTCCCTCAGCAATAACGGAAACGTTAAGTGCTAAAAGTGTATTTTTTTTGGTAAATTATTATTTAAAAATAAC
>JAOXNZ010000038.1:4150922-4165560 GCA_028566095.1 Kryptolebias brasiliensis
GAATATTACAGAACATACCAACAGACTGTTTATGAAGTAAATATTGAAATTTAAAGATTTAGTCAACTTAAAATCCTTATTAGTTAAGTACAAAGCTAGAAATAAATTGTTTTCAAATAATTTACAGATGATTTTATTGTATCTATATCTAACAATGGCAAACATAGGAGGAAATTTGATATCAAATTTCATTTATATGATCTACACTAGGGCAGATGTGTATCTCAGTACATGACATAAAAAATTAACTGTTAATTTAAGAGATTTATGACCTCATAGAATAATATTTAAGATCGATGATATTGTTTGCAGTTGATTTTGTATTGGGTTTCCTTTGTGGTTGAATGTTTATGTAGGCATGGTCCTTTATAACATGCCTCTTTCCTAATATTTCAACAATTTACAAAGGATATTTTTGCTTCTCCCAGCTAACTTTTCACTCATGACTTCTATGTAATTTTGTTGAGCTTTGTTATTTGTTTTTTTGCCTGTAAATTATTGGTCATTTGTAAAATTGGATGCATGAAAAATAAATTAAATGAGCAAATGCAGCTCTCACTTCTGTGTGCACATAAATTATTCACAAAGCTGCCCACTTCCACCAAAAAGGGTGAATAATAAACCGTTTCAAATCCACATCCTCTGAGCAGAGCAGGACTCAGGCTGGCATGTTGCGTGTGAAGAAACTGGGATACCAAAGACCTTCTAACCACAGAACACACAAAACTCCATGTTGGACAAGTGGTCATCTGGAAGACATTAGTGGAAATGCAAACCCTGGGGGTGTGGGGGTTCTCAGAAGTAGCAAACTTTGAAATGGAGCAACGTTTCCCTAAATAAAGATCGAGACATGCAGTGCTGCCATCACACACCTTGGAAGTGTAAGCTTTCTCTCAGACAAGATACATAACACGACTCTTTCTACACCTGCTGTCCTTTCTGAGAAACTGAAATCACAATCAGAAGTTAAATGGAACCCAACCCGGCTAGTTCTCCACTGATCACGTCTATAAAAATAATTTAACAACCTGGAAAAGGCTGGTTTCACTAAACATTTGTGACAAATCCCCATTTATTTTAGTCATTTTAGAGTTCGGAAACTGATTCACACGTTTAAAAGAGCAACATATTCCATACGCAGGTATAACAGCAACTGGTTACATTTCTTCAACAGCTAGGTGATAACTCCTAAAACACGACAGGTCTTCAAAGTGATCCCAAGTCCTGGTTTTATTGGCTCCTCCGTGGTTGGCGGATGAGTGACATGGGGCTCGCTGAAGATAGAGTTGCTTCTTGGTACTGTCAACGATGTGACAGTTTTGGCGCCAATGGAATTGTATCAGGTATCAGACAAAATATGGCAGAAATGCTTCGAGCCATCGGTGATGATTTCTGAGACGCCTTGGCATGAGATCAAATGATCAACATGCTCCTGCTGGCCACAGCTTGTTGTCAAAGAAACACAGAGATAAAAGATGATTCTGGGGTGTGATAATAATTCTGGCAAAATGTGGATGGCAATTAGTATAGATAATATTGGGGAAGCATGTATTGCTCACAGATTGCTCACGCCAATTTAACAATTGGTGTGTTTGAAGCAGTTCACTCAGGAGAATGACAAACAGAAATCTAATCTTTGTAAAGGTATTAACAAACAGAAACATCAGACATTGTTTTAGGTGTTACTGTTAAAGCTAAAGCTCTGTTCCTATGCTGTCTTCTATTTTAAGGGGCTAAAAAGCTGCACATCATAAAACTAGCTTTTAATGAAATTGGTTTCTGTGGTAACTTGGAAGATAATAGAGAGGCAACAGGGGCCTCTTGGACATGCCTCTGCAAGTCTGCATGTTTGGCAGGCCTCACGATATGCTAAAGGCCTCAGTCAGTCAGTAATCAGTCAGACAACCGCAGGTTGAGGAAGTCTTTGCAGCTGCCACTGGTAGCGCTGTGGTGTGGGGTACAATCTCACCGGCTCAATTGGTATGTCTGAGCCGAACAAAATGTAGACTGCGGGCAGGACAGTGCCTGGGCACTATGAACTCACTAAAGATAGCACACACTTCAGATAAATTTAGAGAGCCTGCTCAAGTAACCAGCATTTTCAAGTTGCACTATTTCTACTTGTCTGGAAAATGTCTAGCTGAGACACGCCAGAAGAAATCAGACACACACAAGAACACACTGAAGAGTGCAAAACATGTATGGACAAAAATGTGTGCAGAAACTGTTAAAAGTCAATTTTAAAAATGAATCTGCATTCACTTGCAACACAGTTCATATCTTTGACATTATAAGACTGACAAAAACATGCCTTTTAACATACAGGTTTGCATGGGCAGAACTAAGAATATGTTTTTACACGGCTGATCTTTAAGTCTTTGAATGATGCAGCTCTGAGATGCAGTGAGGAAAAAAGGCAGACAATGTCTCCTCCTGCTGGCTGGGAGATGCAGAAAAAAATGGGGCAACAGCCAATGAGGAGACTGTTGCTATAGTCTGACAATTAACCCTGTAGGGGAGACTGTCAGTGGGTGAGAACATCTACACATATAGTCACACTTATAGAAATAACTTTAAAAAGCCTTTTTTTTTGTTTTAAGAGTGAAGAATTTAGAGTAAACAAAAATGAGTGATTTAAATCAATTTCAACTTGAAATAATTTTTGACAGTGTAGATTCTGATGTACATTTGATAAAGTCAAAAGTTTCCAAGAAGTGATAATATGGCATTGTTGAATCTAATCACAGACTTTTTATACAAGTTCACAAATCCGGTTTATAAGTGAGCATTTGTACAGTATGCTTTAAAGGAGATGCAATGTAAGTTTACAGTTGTAGTGGCAGATCATGTTTTTTTTTTTATGGTTTTTAAGACTTAACAGAATCATGCGTCCTAAACTGAAAGAGTTTACTTAACTGAGCACTTCATGCACAATAACAGGAAGGAGAATGTTCATTCTTTAAAACTGAGAAGGACAAAGAGCCAATAGGGGAAGCTCTTAGGTTGAAAATAACAGAAATGTTTAAAATGCTATAATTTATGCCACAACCATCCAGCCTGAGACATTCCACAACACTAGTTTGTCCCTCATATGAGCCCTCTCGCAATGAATTGTGTATTTGAAATATGTTCTCTGTTCTCTCTGACATATTTTGTCTTTGTAATCTCACCTTTGTCTCGTTCAAATCCATCAGTCTGTCCTGTATTTCTTGCTCTCTTTCCTAATCCCACCAGCAGACATGCACCGACTCCAGGAAAGAAGATTTGCCAATTCAGACTTCAGTCTATGCGAACAGTCAGATAATGAAATAGTTCTGCACGGTTGTACGAACACAACTCTGTGTAGGTCTGACTGGATTTACTCACAGATGTATCTTTGGTGGAGGGAAAAAAATAATCTAATTTCAGCACTGGTTGTATAAAATGCTGAAATACATTATGTCACAGTTCATTTTAGAAAGTGGCAGCACTTAGAATATTAGGGTCCTTGTTTTATTATTCTCTGAAGCAAACAGGGGGCCAAGAAAACAATAAATGTCTTAAATCATTATTTAAAAAGGAAAAACTTTCATTGTATCCACTACTTGTTGCGTTACCATTTTAAAGCAAGATTAGAAGTGTGTATATATATATATATATATATATATAGACTAATGTCCAGCTTGAGTCTGAAAAAAAAGAAAGAAATTCTATAAATATGTAAACTCGGGGGGCGCACTGATGCCAATACCAGTATCGGGTATTGATACGATGTGTACTCAAACTGATAAAAGTGTTTCAATACCACTTTAGAGCAGCGTGACGTTCACCTCTCAGCTGAGCAGTCACGTGGTAAAGGAGGAGCAGTGTCAACCACATGGAAGTAGCTTTGTTTTTGTTTTTTTTAGTTAGATGTCCTTATCAACACTCCCTACCGGTTGGTAGCAACAATGCACCATAAAGTTATTTATCAACTGCCAAAAAACATTACCAGAGGAAGAGAAAGAAGAAGCCACGTGGAGGGCTTTCAAAGTGAGCAATGGTGACAAAAGTAGGGTAGACTGCAAATTATGCTGACCAAAGTTGTCAAGAGGACAGACAAAATCTAGCACTTTCAACACACGTAATTTCATAAAACAACAAAATAAACCAACACAAATGCCAAGTTGCTAATCACAGCAGGAAATGTCTGCAGTTTGTCATTGAGCTGAACAGGATCCTGGGAATACATGGATCTGAGCACAAGCTTGCCGACAGCCTCACAGCTCACCAATGAGCAATTTTGGAAAAGAGATAACACAAAAAGTCAGCCCCTCCAACACATTTTCAAAGTCACTGAAAGAAGTGTAATGGTATTTATTAGTATTCGTATCAGTAATCTGTATCAACAAGTACGGAAATGTACCCAGTTTGAAATAAATGTAGCATTTGTGCATCCTGAGTGGAATTTAACTCTAGCAGCATAAACCGTAAGAGCGTTAGTAAAACAGCAATCACTGGGGCGCTATTCAGCGTGCAACTATTTATTATCTGGTTGCATTCTGGACCATGTTATTGTATTCAGTACTTGGCACAATACGGATTCATCACAAAGCTACAAATCAGTCTATCATGCAGTCTGTGTGCATCCCTCTACTAGAGAAGGGCCAGCACATTCCTGGGCTCGGCTGCCTTTAGTCAGAGGAACACTACATCAGATCATACCACAAACATCTGCTGGGCTCACTCTGCTACTGACGGGATGGATGTCCTGATTTGTGACTACCCTTTCTGGAAAAAAAACAACAATTTGAAACCATTGCCAAAGTTACGAAATGCATTATTTAAAGGAAAATTTAGGTCTTAGCAGGGGAAAATTGACAGTACAAACAGAAAGAGTGTTCAATAGAGCAGATGTCAGACTGAGTGTTAAAGAGGCCCAGAAAAGGAGGGCTGCATTATCTCAATCTCCAGCTATGTGGAGTACTTTCTCTGCAACTGTCCCCTCTGTACAGACCACTCTGTTCCTTCAGTTGTAGTATCTATATTTAATGCACAAAAAAGAAGCACTTTTCGATGCTCTGTTTCTGATGCACAAATATACAACAATTCCTTTTCTGGTGAAAACAACCAAATCTATCACTTAGTAGTAAAAAAAAAGCCATTTTCAACAACAACAAAAAGCTCTAAAACGTGTAAAAATTCAGATATTTTTTTAGAAAGTCCACTGCAATGTCTTGTTTTAATTTGCAATGTACTGTAATGTTACAAGCGAGCTGAAAAAAATCTGACAACGCTCAAAGAGAATAGAGAGATATGGCATCAAATAGTACTTTAAACAAGACTGAGCATGCAGAGCAGCAAGTAGCAACAAACTGACTCCTAAAAAAAAATGAGGAGCAATTTACAAAAATATCGAACAATTAAAAATACTGTAAAAATCTGAGTAAATTTAATGTTCCACATCTTTAAGCAGCTTTAAGATCACCATGTTTACTTTGTAATCAGTAAGTCACAACGATAACCACAAACTGTGCTTAAAAGAGGAAGACTAAAAAAGTCTAAGTTCAAAAATATTCAGCTTTTTGTACGGACTGAGTTGGCACTTCATGCTCCTTCCGCTTGGTGGGCTGAAGCACTTGTACATAGTCTCAACTCAGAGGCCCAGCGAAGGAGCAACACTTTAATGTTTCTTTTAAAAAAAAGGCTGAGAGCTGGAATGAGGCAGAATAGTTTCCCAGCCCTGCCCTCCTCTCTTTCTTTCTCTCCCTCTCCACATCTGCTGTACTCATGTAACCCCCCCCCCCCTCCCCCTGGCTCAGAGAGGAGAGGCCCCTTTCCAAGCCTCAATTCTCCACCTTCTTCACCCTCCCAGAGCTCACTGTAGGACTATCAAAACATTAAAAAAAGGAGGAAGAAAAAAAAAAGCTTTGGTGTAGGAGGAAGGGAGCTAGATCCCTTGGTGGTGGGCAATAAATCACAAACACTCTGGGAGCAACAAGACCCTCTTCAAAGCCCCCTTGAGCATGGACAGCCCCGGTTCATCCCAAAGCCCTCCATATACCCTATCCCCTGCTTCAGCCCCTCTGCCAAGCCCCGAGCCCTGCTCCAGCTCTGATCCCTGTGCACACTATCCTTTACAGCAACCTCAGCCACCCCCCACCCCCCCCATCTCCCACAGCCCAGGACACAGAGACTTTTCTTCTCTCTGCTCTAAATTCACACTCGCTCCAGGCCCAACGCTGCTGCCACTCATCCAGGACGCAGCCATTGAACACATGCCCCCTTCACACAGATCCCTGCTCACCCTGCAAACCGCAGCTAGGAATTTCACAATCGTACCACAAAGAGCAGAAACTGGAAACCTGGCAGCTACAGCTGCTCTTTATGTGCACATTCATGCGAGCCACAGCCTCTTCAAAAAGATGCAAGTTTTAATTAGACTTCATAGTTGTGGCCTGAGCCGTGACTGAGTGCGATTTCCAAGGATCCAAAATGAGAAAAACAACCACCAAAAAAAAAAAAAAAAAAAACACTTAACTTGCTACCATGTGACAGTTATTACAGCTAAACTTTAGCACAGAAATATTAAAATCACTCCAAATTAAAGCACTTTTAATCATGTAATAATACACATTTAAAAAGTGATTGTGTGTAGGGCCACAATTATGAATCCAAAGGAATCAGATAAAACACCCATTTATGTGAAAAACCAACACAATGCTAACATGATGAGCTTGGTGCAAAACAGTAACATTGTGTTACTGTGAATTTGGTTTTACAACAAACTTGGTTTTGCAGTATTTTTACTTTTCCTTTGTTTGAAATCAAACTTAACATTTTGATACTTTCTATAGTCCCTCCCCCAAATTTGGCCATCAAGTCAAGCTTGCTACATTAGTGATGTAGCGAAAGCCTTCTGTGCATCAGTAATAAATATCTGTGTGAAAAACAGTGATCACTGAGTGGTAATTCACACAGCTCTCATGTGTAATAGGCAAATCACAAAATCATACTTCATATGAAGGACATCTAGTTATATGAGTTACTTGATGGATTGTTTCACCCCTACATGTTTGCTTAACTTTGCTGCTAAAAAATACAATTTGTATGCTTTAATCCAAATTTCAAAACTTTGGATAATAGCATCAAACCTATTTCCTTTTTACACAATGGGTGATGTCATGAGACTTTCACAACTTTAATGACATACAAATTGTCACTGCATCACAGTATCACTATCAAATAAAATGTTTGTTTACATTTTTTTGTGATATTGAAAAAAAGTGTTTAATATAACAATAATTGCAATTCACAACAGGCTAAACATTGAAACTGACATGATACAAGGCCTGCAGAAACAGGGTAAATTTAAGGGCTACAGCTTCTCTATGAGCATTTAGTTTTTCTAACAAAACCAAATGTTTCCTAACTCATTAATTAGTAAACAGTAACACATAAAAACAATGAGTATTTAAACAATCAGTCTTTAGCTCTTAAAAGAACAACACTGAAGTAAATTAGGCCAATTTAACTATTCTATTGTGCTTTCACGTAAACATCCATTTGCCTCAACTATGTATATTTATTTAATGATGAGTAAGCATCTTTCTAAACAATGTTCGGTTAGAGGAGAACAGAAAAAACAGATATCCACTGGTACCACACAGCCTGCAACAACACATGATGTTTTATTGTACCCCCGGTGCCAGTGTCCTCTGGGACAGAGCTTGGTACACATTCAGCTCAGCTCGACAGCACTGAACACAGTGACTTATCAACAAAACCATTTTTACAGAGTCAGCTTCTTTGTCCGACTGTATTAACCGGAATCCACATATCCAGGTTACTTTTTGTAAGAAACACAGCAACTGAGCAAACTCTGCTGTAGTATTTCTGCAACCTGCCAGTCCAAGCTCTGTTGATACAGACAACAACAAATGGCCGAAACCTCTAAAATGAACACACAAAAGGGATATGGGAAGTTACCTACGTAACCAAACAACAGTTACCATCAATTCTTAATTGTGATCACATGCGCTACAGTAAAAAAAAGCCACAATGCAACAAGAGTTTCAGACCAACCACTGGAGTTTTCTACCCGAACACACAAAAAAAATCTAGAAAATTCACATGATTAAGAAAATAACAATAAGTGCTTCTTGTGTCTGGCTTCCTGTTTAACATATTCATGTAAACTCACCCTGATCTGAGTCGGAGTCTCCCTCTGCTTTGAAGGAGCCTGGAGCTACAGGTAAGGGTCTGAGAGGCCTCGGCTTAGGCGTAGGAGGAGAGATCCACTTCTTTCCGATGTACTCGACATATGTCCCAGGGAAGTCCCCTTTCTCCTGGGTGGTTTCGTTAAAACCTGGTAGCCAGCCGATCTCTTTGGGACGCTGTTCCAGACCATCAGTGTAGCCATGGGCCACCAGGGCCCCTTTGCTTACCAGCAGAATATCCCCCACATGAAGGTCAATGTCTTCCTCCCTCTCCTTTTTGTAGTCATAAAGCGCTTTGTACTGATATCCTTCAGCACTCATGCTGATCACTTTTGTTTTTCTTGAAGATGAGCTTCAATGAAGAACTTTACTTTACACTCTTTCCTGCTTAAGTGTTCAGTCCCAGTGCTTGTTTGCTGATTCCAACAAAAAAACAAAACAGAAACTGGTTTTATGGAGACAACTGTATCTAGCTTGCCTTTATTCTTTTACAGTTCATGTCCCTTCTCAATAAACTGCATATTTCTTGGTGTGCTGCCCCACAGTATGTACCCATCAGTAAATGGCCTGAAGCTTATCCAGAGACGGCTTATCCAGACCTGCAAAATGAGAGGAGAAGCCACGTTCAGCACACTGTACAAGACAATTACTGTCTGTCCTGCATGCAACGCTCACATGTGAGTTTAGTTTGCTGAGATATTAACAACTTATAATTTAAAAAATGCAGAAGAGCAAACAAAGACGTACAAGCAAAATTATATGTACAAGATTTATTATAATATTTCTTTTGGTCAGTTTCATACATTAAACAGAAAGGGGTGGATTAATTTTTATAGGCTTTCCACAATTATGTTTGATACACGTTACGACTTGTATGGTATGCAAATGAGGATTTATCTAATTTGCATAAACCTCCTACAAACCAAGTGGGACCAAATAAATAAATCTCTCACAGGGGTTTACATCTACATTACTTTCCACCCATCTTATATTGTACCTTCCAAGTTTATTGGATCATTGAACTGCGTCCCGAGGGAGCTCTTATCATCTGGCAAGATAATAACCATCACAAAAGTAAATAACTTACTCATCCAGACTCCATCATTGTTGATGAGCCGTATTTTAGTGGCACCTTTTTAATGTTTCTGGCACATAGAGCTGCGCAGGTAACCATATGGCTGTTCATTAAAGCCTTATCAGAGCTAAAATCATTATTATACAACTTAATAATTAGCAGCTTGACCGGTATGGTCACAAAACGAGCCAAAAGGCAAATCTGAGAACACAGCCTGGAAGGAGCACCCTGTCCTGTCTGCAAAACGGTTGAGGGTGCAGTTAGCTAAGTTAGCAGTGTGCACAAAAAGAATGGGAAGACAAAGACGTTTGAAAAGTAAGGTAAATAAAGAAACAAACTCAATTTTAACCAAGTGCCTTTTGGAAAAACGTAATACATGACGGATATATTCACAGTCGCTTTTTAAAAACAGGCATAAACATTTAGCTAATAAAGTTAGCGAGATTGGACACTTACCGAGTGTGCAAAGATCCTCCGAGCGATTCCGACAAGTCTGTTTTACTTCTCCACATTAAATCGCTTCCACTTCCAAACTTCGTTAAACGTTCACCGAAAGCAAACCTACACCGTCCCTTCAGCCGCGTAGTTAAAAAAAAGCCTCTGCCACAGTCTAAATTCGATTTATTGACGAGAACAAAGTGTTACGACATACACCCAGTCGACAAAACAGCACAGCTCCCCGTGCCGAACAAATGTTCCCTTGAACGTCGCCCCCGTTGCCAGAGACGGGGAAAGGAGATAATTTACGGCCGCTCATTGGTCAGCGTGCTTGTCGATCAGTGACGCCACATAATCTGACCAATCCCTTTCTCGGATGAGACTCCCACACCCCCTTCTAGGTCCTCTTCATGCAAAACGAACACCCATTTTAATTACATAACTCCTTGTCCTAAAAAGTCCTTTTGAATTTTATACGTTTTTTTTTTAAACATTATTAAACAGAGATTAGTTTTACTTCATTATCATCCAAAATAATCAGAATTATATAAAATTGCAACTTTGAGAACTAATAAGATATATTTTTCTCACTTTGGTTAGTATCATAAATGCAGGCAGGACTGCATGTAAGCAGGTTTTCAGGGTTATAGTTTCCCTTTCCTTCCTATAAATCATTACATGCATTTATTCTGAAAATGTTACAGAGCAGCCATGTGAGAGGCATGACTGTGAATGTGGGTGGCCTAATTATGGCTGGGAGAGAGCACTGGCTTCCCCTATACTCGCTGTCCTTGCTGTGCTGAAAGAGACTATAAGCAGCTTTGTACAAGAGTAGGGCGCTACAGTCATACAGGCATCAGTGGCAATCATCGCTGAGAAAAGAGGAAGGAGAGTAGCAAACTGGAGTAATGATGGTGTTGAAACAAACAAAATAGGAACTTAAAACTGCTGATGTGGTGCACCAAAAGAAAAGGCACTTTTGATGTCCTTGATTTTGAAGTTAACTTTTTTTTTTGTTGGGGGGAGCAGACAAATGCATAAATGTTGCAGTTCTTTAAGCTATAGATGCAATTTTCAAATGCCAAATTGTGTTTAGCATATAGCCATAAAATATTAAAATCAGATAATATAAATGGTTATCTTAACCTCCAGAGCAAACAGCATTATTTCTGACTGTGTCAGCAAAATTTCAGCCCCCACCCCAAACAATCAGATAAAACAATCAGACTCTGCTGACCCATCTGCTGCCCAGTGAATACACAAAGTGTGACTCTGATTTTTTTGGCTGTCAGACAAAACAATCATCATATTTGCTTTTTAAATATTGTCTACCAGACAGTGTAGGACAGTGAAGTACTCAAATAATCTTTTCTCAGAGTTACTAAATATAACAAACCAAGATGCATTTGTTGTACAAATTTGGCTGAAGGTTACTCTTAAATCAGAAAGTTATTCTTTAAATGTCTTAACCAAACAAACAGGTTTTGGAGTAAATTTTGTTCTGAGCTCTTACTTTTAATGGGACATGCTGACCTGTCTGCACCCAAAGTGTTTCTATGAGGATTTTTAAAGTATTTTCCCCATTAATCCTAAATCATTTAATGACTTTTATTTTATCCTTTGTCAAAATATTACATATTGTAATATTGTAATTTACATATTGTTTCTACTGTCTTTTAATATTTCATGCAAAGCTAAAGAAAAAAACTAAATCACCATCTGTTCATTATTTTACCATTTTACCTATTAGGTAAATAGAAAATGTGTTTGCTTAGACTTAGAATGTTTTAGATTTTGTAGAACTGAAGACTTTCCACTTTCTAAAGAAGTGGAAGTGGAAGAGCTGGAGTTAAGTTGCAAACTCATTTATTATTTTCTATATTAAATGTAATCATGATGACAGGTGTCCCAATGATTTAATTATAGCTGAAAAGAAGCATGTAGTGTGCTTTTCATCTAATCATCTAAAGATACAAAGTCCTGTTTTCATTGCAGTGTTTTTCAGCTTTAGTTGAACCATCTGTACCTGTTTTATCTTTACAAGATTTACAAGTTGGATGGACCCTCACACCTATCTGCCTGCCAAAAATGAATTCAACGGCTGGTTAGCTTAAGCTCTCACTGGGCTGCGACTGTTGAAGGCTAGTTTGGAAACCTCATTCGCAAGGGAGTCTCCAAAATGTCTCAAAACGTTTGTGGGGATTCTTAATTTCCTCACGTGAGTTGGAGAGTCACAGAGTCTCAAAGTCTTTTGTGGCTTGAATTTTAAACATGTTCATAAATTTTGTTGGAAAATTTTTCTCTCAAAATAGTCACAAAGTTAATGTTGGGGTTTTAGACCTGTCTCAAATACTCCTTAGTTTAGGTTCTGTAATTCTAAAGCACTACAGCTGCATTTTTGGAGACTAGCTGGCGACTCAAAATTACTGGAAAATTGTGAGAAAATATGCAAATTTTTCATTGCAGTCTCACTGAGTTGTGAGTGTGTGCAACCAAGAGACCAGTGAGTCTCGAGGCTACATTTTGAACAAACAGTTTTTAAAAGATTTTGTGTGCATGGCAAACAAAACTGCATTCTTGGTCACACACATCGTACCTGCCTCAGCTCCTTTTGTACCCACCTTGCCAGCCACCTATATTTACAATTTAATCTGCTGGAGTACACTTTTGAAATGAAAATAATCCAATTATGACCAGTTTTTAAATAATTATTATTTATCATCAGCAGCATGGTTTTTAGACCTTGGATATTTTTTGTCAGAAGAGAGCTCCCGTGTGTCAAAATACAGCTCAAGAGCTTTGGAGGCAAGCTAAAGATGCCACAATTCAGGTGGGTTGAAGGTCCAAATCTGTCTTTCTTCATTTCAAAATGTACTTCAATAGATTTGAGCATGTAGAGTATGTGGGGCAGCTGCTAAAGTGTGTACAAATTAAGCAGAGGTGGACAACTAAATAGTGTGCACAACCCAAAATACAGTTTTGAAAGCTGTGTACACAAAAATAGGCTGTGATTTTCAAACATTGGCTGCTGCTGGAACTGTACTGGGCTGCAACTTTCACACAGTCACAGGTCAGTACTGGATTCACACTGTTAGAGACTAGTTGGCAAGTCAAAATTGTGAAAAATAGGCTAATTTTCCTTTGCAGTCTCACAAAATATACTGAGTGTTTGAATCTAAGTCACCAGTATTTTTGAGAATAACAGCCTATTTTGTGTGCATGGCTTGCAATGCTGTATTCTAAGCAATGAATGCTGTTTGCAGGAAGTTCACAGCCTAGTGAGATACTGGCTTTAGCCCCTAGCATAGAGACTGTAATAAGGAGGGGCAGGGGAACTTAGAATAAAAAAAAAGTTAAATGTTTAAGTCAATTACTTTTATAACATGAATGAAAATAATCTATGGGTTGCTTGTCAATATTATAAAAGTAGAACACAAGTTTGTTTCAGTATTTTCTGTCTGAGCAGTGCACACTGAATTAGTTTTTTTTTTTGCTGGGAGACAAAGACAGAGATCAGTTTTGTATGTGAAAGAGAGTAGGCAACTTGATCAACCAGTTAGATGTTACTGAAGTTCTAGCCAATGAACATATTTCTTTGAACATGCTAGGGTATAGAATAACCTGCTGGATGAAGGTGGAGCTGGTGCTGATCCACTGCTTTTAGCTACGCCAAAATGGCAACAAGTGGATATGATATTGCTGACTTATCATCAGTAGCCTTTTTAAGACAGTCACTCAATAAAAAGATGAACTTTGTTAAAAAAAAAGCTGTCCCTCAAATGTCTAGTTCTTTAATTAGCAACTGAGAATGACACTCTGTTCAAGAGGTTCTACTACTGGTTCTACTTGCTATTTGGGACAGAACTGTCTGTTAGCAAATTATGAATAACTGCACAGTTTTTAATAAAACACCCAGAAAGTAATAATTGGATGTACATCTACAACTGATTACTTTTTGGAGTCAGTCAAATTTAGCATAGCCACCACAGCTAATCAACAGTAGTCACAACAAAAATGTCTATAACTTAGTCAAATTTACAACTAGAAGCACTAAGAGAGTGCAAGTCTCCACCAAAGCCTTAGGGTCACTGATGCCATTAAACTTTTATACAATCTGGCTTGTGGTCTGGATCCCCAGCAAAATTTAATCACTTGTTTTCCTGAAAATTTAATTAGTATCTGTTTATTAGCTTTTATGTAATCTTGCTAACTAAGGGATGGACGGACGGACAAACAAACCAGCGCTACTGAAAACAGAACCTCCTTGGCAGAGGTAAAAATAACCAAACAGTCTTGCTTATTTACAGGCTGCTCAAATGGCTGGATTTTATGTAGCTTCAGGGTTGGCAGATCATTAACAGGACAGATCCAAATGAATCTTTTAATTAGATAAATACATCATCACATGACAATCCAGTCAGTACTGTGGTGGTTCATTTGCAACTTCCACCTTTGTTCTTATATGGTGAGATTTTAGAATAAGTGAAATTTAAAAACAAACCTAAACAAGGTTGTAACAAAAGGCTCACCTGTGACCTTGACCTTTGACACCATGACTTTGAAATCAATAGGAATCATCCTTGACTCATGAGATTTCCAGCTGTGCAGTTTAACATTCCTACATTACATGGTTGCTAACAATCGGACGGGCAAACCAACCAACAATACCAAAAACATAACCTTCTTGGCAGAGGTAAGATTGAGCTAAATTTTGATATTGTAGTAGCTGAGAATCATCCTCAACACATGCTCCAAGCACTAACCTCCTTTTTAAAAAAAATTCACAAATGGCATGAGATCACACAAAACATAATTTTCTTTAACTGATAATAAAGCGTTAATAATAAAAGCGTTAATATATATATTTTTTTGTTGATTTTTGTCTTTTTTTTTTTTAAAATGTCATAAATTAATCTGAAGGTGGTAAAGCATATTATTTTACAAGAAT
>JAOXNZ010000038.1:4391536-4407556 GCA_028566095.1 Kryptolebias brasiliensis
CACACACACACACACACACACATATACGCGCACACACACACACCTATATACGCGCACACACACACACCTATATACGCGCACACACACACACATATACGCGCACACACACACACACACACACACACACACACACACACACACACACACATATATATATATATATATATGTATGTGTATGCACCCACAGCATCGGTTCAGGACAGCCTCTTCCTGTCCCTCTCTGCACAGCCACTACCCCAGCAGACCACACCATTAAACGCTGTAGATGCCACCACAGTGTCAAAGAAAGTTTTAGCAGAGCTTTGCAAACTCTGAAAGACCTCAGTCCACTCAGTAGATGGAGGCAATATTGACCCTTCTTCTGCACAGTAGTTAGTACACCAGTCCAAGATGTAGAGATAATTTTTTTAAAATACATAACTTATTAACCCTACTAATCATTTTTGATACAATTCTAAACATTTTAACCCCAATCTTAAACTATAGATTATAGAAATTATAGAAGTTAGCCACATTCTGTAGGTGAAAGCAACACTGAATCCAAGAACATCAAAATTACATAAAAAAAAGTTGCAGATCCAAAAGCTGAACAATGACCTGAAACTTGGTATTTTAGTTCAGATCAAAGATTAACTGCAGTCTCAGGGAGAATCTTCTGAGCTGCCATTAATAGCACTCCATTTCAACAATGTGATCAACTACAGCTGCTTCAGAATGGCTTTGTTACCCCCTAAGCAGAGCTGTGTTATTTCATGAAGCTGAAGTGGACAGTTCATGACGTTTCTGTGGAAGGCAGTGAGTTTCTATTGGAACTCACAGTATGATGAAGATAATCCCCCTTGTGACTACTGCATAGACATCTGCTGTATTTATCAGGACAGAGAGTAAACCTGACGAGAATAGAAAAACAAGCAGTCTCTTTAAACAGAGCAAGATTAAAAAGGACCTTATTAACCTGGTGAAATTTAAACATCATACTGAAAACTAAACTAAAATAATGAGACATTGTTTTGTTTCTTAAGCTTCTACAACATGGATGACTGTCTGCCTTACTTTGCAAAAATATTTAAGTTAGAAGACATCTTAAATTGAAAACCTAGCATTCCTTGAAGAAATGCATACCCCCCAGCACCTTTTATGCCAGAGTTTTAGACTGAGATTATCTTGCGTTGAGGAGTTGTAGCGATTTTGGTCAAATCTTTTAAACTACATTTGCAACTTCCAACTTTGTTTTTATATGGTGAGATTTTAGAATAAATAATTTAAAAACAAACCTAAACAAGGTTTCAACAAAGGGGTCACCTGTGACCTTGACATTTGACCCCATGACCTTGAAATCAATAGGGATAATCTTGGACACACTTCATGTGTCCAAGATACCAAAAACAAACCCCTTGACAGAGGTAATATTACTGTGCAATGGCAAGCAATATTGTGATATCTCGCATAATCTGTTAGCACTTCGAGTATGTGTTGTGAATGACTGTCAGCTACACCACAAAGTCTGTAAAATTCCCTAAGATATAGCTATGTTTTTTGTTTGCTAAGGTTGATTAGCTGTAGCAACCATCTTGACTTGACTTCAGAAGCTGATCAGTTGTAGATGTACAACCATGGTTGACTTTCTGAAAGTTTCATTAAAATCTGTTCAGTGGTTCATGTAATATTCTGCTAACAGACAGAGTTGATTCCAACAGTTATTGGCCAAGTTTTAAACATAGATGTTGTGCAATCAGTATAAGTTGGGCAAGACATACAGCTACTACCATACCAAAGTTTAGTTTGAGTTTTGTAAAACTGAATTACAGCCTTTTTGTGCTTGCTAAGATTGCTTTGCTGTGATGGCCATCTTGAATTGGGTTGACTTCAAAAGTTGACCAGTTTTAGATGTCCATCCAGTAATTACTTTCTGAAAGTTTCATTAAAATTTGTTCAGGGATTCCCAAAATAGTTTGCTAACGGTATAGACAGACAAACACACACTCACACAGAGATACGGGCAAAAACAAGATCGCTCCTGCCTCCCCTTCAGCGGTAGGCAATCATTAACTACAAAAAAAAAATGACAAATGAAACAATAAAATAACTGGATAAACACACAGACACTGGTGTCGCAACATGACAGCCAGAAATATGAAACATTTCATGGGTTTTATGATTATCAGAGACTAGAAAAGCAACAAACATAAAAGATTTAATGATTAACATACTGACAGGTTGTGTACTTTGCATATATTGCCATTTGGAATAAATTATATAATGCTTAAATAATTTGATGTAGAAAGTCAGTTGAAAGAAAATTTGTAGGAAGTTACTTCGCTAATTACTTGCTTAAAGCACCTGAACAGAGAAAGAAAAGTAGGTAAATATTGTCACAAGCTGAAACACCGCTCATCTGTGTTTACATATAGAATAAAAGTAAACTGACAAAATTAATGCAAAAAAAATGAACACAGGAGTTGTTTTAAAACTGAAATTGTTGGTAATGCTGGGTTTACATTGACCTAAAGCTAACATTTTTGAATCCTTAAGTACAAGTTTTGTAAAATCATTGTTCAAATTTAAACTTAAAATTAAGTAAATTATGACACATCAACTGCTGTTTTTTTAAGTGTTTGTTTTTGTTTTTATGCCAACTTACAAAAAATTGTCCAAATTAAAGGCCATGATGCATTTTGTTTAATTTTTTACATTTAAAAGGAGCAGTGTGTAGGACTTGGTGAAATGCAGAGATGAAAATGCAGGTTGCATTTTCATACACCTTCTCATACACCTCCAAATGATTTGTACATCTAAACTTTACACTGATAATGCTAATAGCATATTTCTACATCAAACTGATAACAGTAGACTTCCTGTGACAGTGAAATTATGTTCAATGCTGTTAAACATTGTATAACTGCAATAATTCAATATATTAGACACCATGTGTGCATGTCTGTCATAACTGAATTCCCTTGCATGAAAAGCACTAAATGAAAAATGTTAGATTTCAGAAATTTTGTTAAATATCTGAAAAGAATTGACATACTGAAACATTATTAGGCCATTTTAATGACTAATATTGCTGCCCCTTTGTATTTTCTTGTGAACAAGTCAAATCTACCATGTGCATTTTTTGTGCAATTACTAGTAAATACAAAAGTTAAATATTGTTGTTTTTTTTTTTATAAATTGTTAGTGACAATTATGAGATACCTGTAAGATCATAGCTTGGATTTTTTCATTGTGTTAGGGCTAAATAAGGTATTTTTATCTGGATATGTATCCATCCATCCATCCATCCTCCCTCTTCTGTTTATCTGTGGTCAGATCATGGGAGTAACAGGTCCAGGAGAAAAACCCAGATATCCCGCTCCCCAGTGACACACTCCAGCTCCTCGTGGAGGATCCCAACACATTCTCGGGCCAGTGAGGATACATACAGTAATCCCTCTAGAATATTGATTCCCAAATTTGGGATCAAGACCACACTGTGTGTAGCAAAATGCCAAGTGGGGGTCTTGAGTTGATCTTCAGTAATCAAAGTACATTTAAAAATGATTCCCATTTACATAATTTTGCCAAATTTGAAAATAAGAAACAGTAAACAAATAAAAATTGTATAACAGTTTGCTGTTTGTGTTGTGATTATGCCCTTGTTTAATTGCCTTACAGATGTTGTTATGCTTCAGCCAGTGATAACTGGGGTCACAAGTCTCTTTCACTGTAATTTTGTGGGTGAAAAGCAAAAGCTTTGGTAACCATTGCTCTAGGAAGTTCTTCTCAGTGTAACATCCCTGGAAAACCTCCAAAGGAAGGCACCCAGGAGACATCCTAATCAGATACTCGAACCACCTCAGCTGACTCCTTTTGATGTGGAGAAGCAGTAGATCTACTTTAAGCAGATGATGGTAAATGGACTGTACTTATATAGTGCCTTTCTAGCCAACCAGGCTACTCAAAGGGCTTTACAACACAATCTGTGCCCTTTATTTACCCATCCACACACACAGCACTCTACTACATTTTCTACAAAGCTAATCCGAATAAATAATTTTATAGAGTCTAAACAGTGCTTTAAACTATACACTAATGGGGCACACATCTGAGGCAATGAGGGATTCAGTGCCTTGCCTAGGGATAATTTGACATGCGACTACAGCCAAGAATCGAACCTCCAACTCTCTCAGAGGACGACTGCTCTAACCACTGAGTCACAGCTGCCATTTTGGAGCTCTCAACTCATCTCTAAGGCTGACCTCATTTCAGCCGGTTGTATCCAGGATCTCATTCTTTCAGTCATGATCCAAACCTCATGATCATAGGTGACAGTTGAAAAGTAGAAGGACCAATAAATTGAGAGCTTTGCCTTTCAGCTCAGCTCCTTCGTCACCATAACAGGCCATAGTAACATATTCTTCGCAGAGAGTCACAATCCATTGATCCATCTCTCACGCCATCCTGCTATCACTCATGCCAACTTGAACTCCTCTTTTAGAGACAGAGAATCACTCCCGACCCAAAGGGAGCATTCCACCATTTTCCGGTTAAAAACAATGACCTCAGACTTAGAGGAACTGACTCTCATCCAGGGCTCTGCAAACTGCCCCAGTCCATGCAGAAGGTCATGGCTCAAAAAAAACAAAAACAACATACCACGTCATCTGCAAAAAGCAGGGATGAGACCCAGAGGCTTCCAAACCAGGCACCCTCCTCTCCACAACTGTGCCTTGAGATCCTGTCCATGAACACCACAAACAGAATCTGACACTAGGGACAGCCCTGATGGAGTTCAACCAGCACCACAAACAAGCTCAACTTGTGTTCACTGTAATTTCTCCACTGAGGGACAAACAAAAAAAAAATTATATTCTAACTTTGTGCTGAAAATGCAGACACAGCTTTTGTTTCGGATGTACAGGGGCTGGACAGCCCTTAAAAATGACTCCAGTACCCCATACTCCAGTAGTACCTTAGGGAATGCAGATGCAACCCTTCTCCAGATTCACAAAACACATGGGGACTGGACAACCAAACTCTCATGACCCCCTTAGCAACTGCATATGTAAACAAGAAAAAAATAACAGGGACACTTATGACTAGTTCTAATCTCAAATGTATCAACAATAACTAAAGGAGACAGCTTATATCTAGTTTATAAATCTAAATAGCAGGCTAACCATTTTAGTTCTGTTACCTTATCTGAAGGAAAAGAATAAACTTGGGCTCATCTGCAGATATTTTTTGTTTGTGCTCACAGTAAGATTTTTTGAGGCTTTAAGCTGCAATGACAAACATTTGTAGAGATGGGTATCAAACACAGCAAGAAAAAAAAAAAAACTCAGTGAAGCTAAACCATATTTAGAGTCTCACTACTAAAAGCACCTCACAGTGCTGAGTCTGCTAAATGAGTGAGTGGTCAGAATGGAGAAGTGAGCTCATAGATTCTCAAAAACACTTTCCTTCTTTAAGTCATTGGGTCCGAGACACATGTCAAAGGTCAAGGTTTCTATTTAATCCTGCGGCAATACCAACATGCTCTGCAGTGTTTGAGCTGTCTGTTTGGTTCAGTTTAACAGGTCAAATTACATCTCATCTTCTGAGGTCAGCCCAAGTGAAGTCACCAGTTTTAAATGAACATGAATGTGGATCTTCAAAAAGGAGATGGGACACATGGTACAGAATTAGGGAATACATTTTAAAACTGTTTAAATTTGGGTTGAATTTATACATTCAAAGGATATGCTTGCCTTTTTTATCTCATCTTTATTAAAGAGATAGTCTGGTCATTTTCTAAGGGATGTTTTGTCAAATAGTTAGTACCTTACCAGCTATGCCATGGGTTATAGAGGATTAAGAAGAGTTCAGAAGTCTTTGTCCAGGCTAGGCTAATGGCTCACCAAACAAAGGCACATTTTATATCATTTTTCAGGCTTATAAAAAAAAAAAAATCAAAAACAACATCCTACTGTGAAAGAACACTACATTAGCTAATATTAAAACTCTATACTTTTGCATGACAACATTTGTTTAGTTTGTAATTTTCTTTCTGCTAAATACAGACCATACTGAGAGGCTGCTAATTCTATCAGTTCGCCTGATCAGCACGTGTAGTCAGTCAAAAGTTTACTCAACACCCAGCAGACCGATACATCCAACAGCACCAGTAGCATATAACCATCAAGATACATTATAACTAGAGACCGGACCGGAAGCCGAAAGTTGAAATCACAAAGGATGAGCGACCCCTAGTAGCTGGCTGAAGTACAGTTTTTACCTTGCTGCTCTTTATTCAAATATGTGGTTTGCTTTTGTCTTCAATACAATTATTTTCAATTGGTTATTTGAGGCTTAACAGAAAATGTGAAGCTACACTGTGATTGACAACATGACAGCTTGTTAGTTATTTGTGTGGGTGTGTAGGCATGACTTTTATAACAATGGTACAGCCCCACATCCCTAGTGCGCAGGCTCTGGCTCCAAAATTTTAAGATAGACACTATCCTCCCCCCCAAAAAAAGAGAAAAAATATAATTTTGGCTTCAATTATGAACAACAGGAGAAGGCGGGGATGCTTAGTGTATTTATGCCTAGTCAAATTATTTAAGCACCACCATTTATAAACATTGCACCTCCCCAGGCGTATCATCCGAGGAACATCACAGAATGTTCTGCAAATAAATACCAACTTGCTTATCTTCAAAACAGAGAAATGATCAATTCAATTACCTGCTTTTTTAAAACTAAATACAATTTGTCTCTTGACTGCAAACCTGTGTACTCCTGCAGTCACCAGAACAGCCAAACACAAATAAAAACTGCAGAATGACAGCAATACAAAGATTACACAACTTTCTGTACTTCCCCTATGCTGACAGCGAACATCAAAAAAGGGTGGAGAGAGAGTCAGACACACCTACAGCCCAAAGTCATGTTGACTTTCATCACAGTTTTGAAAAGATTTATGGGTCAGACAAATGTGTGAAAACTCAAACACACCCATTAAAGTGCTCTGAGAAAATAAGAGCCAGTCAAACCAGTCTGCAGAAGCATCCAGTCAACAGGCAAATCAGAAAGCTGAGGCACAAATTCTGTCTTCCTCATTTTCTCCTTCTGTTTCCTGAGTAATAACACTAGAACTGTTCTTTCTTCTGAAATGAGGAAAACAAGATGAGTCTCACTTTGTGCCTCATAAGCATATTATCCATTTTAAATCTAAACATTTATTTTCCTGCACCACCGGCAAAGACAGGAATATTTTTTTGGTTTGTTTTTGCCTGTCTGTGTGTGTGTGCGTATTCCCAAAATATTTCACGAACCATTGATAAAATTTAAGGAAAGTGTCAGAAAGTAGTCACTGAATGTACATCTACAACTGATTACCTTCTGGAGCCAACTCAATTCAAGATGGCAACCACTACCAACTGACCTTAGAAAACACAAAATGGCCACAACTCAATCAGTTTTACAGACATTGCACTAAAATCTAATAAAAGATAGTGGCTCACAATATTACATGAGCTCACACAACATTATTTTCAAGGTTTGATCATTTCTCAACATAAGAGGATCTTTTCATCATAAGATAAAATTTTGGCATGAAAGACAACAGGTGATACACATTCCTTCAAGGAAAGCTGAGCATTTATTTTTACAAAACAGATTATATGCTGAGGTCGGGGAAGAGGTCCTGCCCCAAGTGGAGGAGTTTAAGTATCTTGGGGTGTTGTTCACGAATGAGGGAAAAATGGAGCGGGAGATCAGTGCCTGCAGTGATGCAGGCACTGTACCGATCTGTCATGGTGAAAAGAGAGCTGAGCCAAAAGGTGAAGCTCTCGATTTACCGGTCAATCTACGTTCCTACCCTCATCTATGGTCATGAGCTTTGGGTAGTGACCGAAAGAACAAGATTGCGATACAAGCGGCAAAATGAGTTTTCTCCGAAGGGTATCTGGGTTTTCCCTTAGAGCAGGTGTCTCAGACTCACAGCCCAGGGGCCAATTGTGGCCCGCGCACTGATATTTTGTGGCCCCCTATCTGAAATCAAAGCTTGGAGTTACTACGGCCCGCACGTTTTTTCCTCACATGCACCTGCGTGAGTCGTCACCCTGAGCGTTTTATATTTTTTTAGCACTTGTGGGCTACCGTAGCATAGGGTCTTCATAAAACAAATTAGCAACATTGGTCGCTTGAAATATGTTTTGGGACTCTCACTGATTGGAGGGAAAATATTTCCTGTCACTCAGTGAAAGGACGTTTTTATCATCCAGCTCCAGTCATGTCTTTTTCAAAACCTGCCGTGAAGAGAAAAGTTGGCAATGAGCACAGACAATTTTAGGAGAAGTGGGAGATGGAATATTTTTTTTGTTGAGCACAGGGGCATCCCGACATGTCTAATATGCACAGATAAAGTTGCACTGCACAAGGAGTATAACATCAGACATCATAACTCAACTAGACATGCGGAGGAGTATGCAAAATACCAGGGAGAAGAGCGAGAGGACTAGGTTGCCAAACTTAAAACATGTCTACTGAGGAAACAAGATTTTTTCAAGAAAGCAAGCAAAGCGAGTGATGCGGCAATCAAAGCTAGCTACGTGGTGAGTGAGATGATTGCTAAGGCGGGAAAGCCATTCAAAGATGGCAAGTTCATCAAACAGTGCGTGTTACAGGCTGCAAATATAGTCTGTCCAGAAAAGAAGGGTCAGTCAACACAGTGGCAGAATGCATTTCTGACATGTCCGGTAACATTAACAATCAACTGCATGAGAAAGCTAAACATTTTAATTCATACTCAATCGCTCTTGATGAGAGCGCAGACATCACTGACACTGCACAGCTGGCAATATTTGTTTGTGTCGATGACAATTTTGAAGTGATGGAGGAGTTGCTCACAATGATTCCAATGCATGGCCAGACAACCGGTCAGGAGATATTCTGCCAGCTGTGTGATTCCATTGTGGATGCCGGCTTACCATGGAAGAGTTTTGTCAGAATAACAACCAACGGAGCGCCATCAACAACAGGGAGGAGAAACGGACTGGTGGCACTTGTTCAAAGAAAACTGGAAGAGGAGGGTGTGGAAGAGGTCATTGCTCTGCACTGCATTATCCATCAGCAGGTTCTTTGCTGTAAATGCCTGAAGTTTGACAATGTGATTTCTGACATTGTGAAATGCATCAACCATATCAGATCCAGGGGCTTAAAGCACCGGCAGTTCCGCGCTTTTTTTGGAGGAAATAGAGTCAGCATGAGGATGTGCTCTACTTCACTGAGGTACTCTGGCTTAGCAGGAGGAACATCTTGAGGAGGTTTATTTGAGTTAATAGCAGAAGTGAAAGCCTTCATGGAGAAAGATGGGATGATCCTGTACTAAGGGATCCTAAATGGCTAATGAACTTAGCTTTTCTTGTTGATGTCACACAGGAGCTGAACGTACTGAACAGAAAGCTACAAGGCCAGGGCAAACTTGTCAGTACTGCATATGACAATGTCAGAGCATTCTCCACAAAATTTGTGCTATGGAAAGCCCAGCTTTCCCAAACAAACCTCTGCCATTTCCCAGCATGCAAGGCACTCATGGATTTGGGCACACCATTCAGTGGTGAGAAGTATGCTGATACCATTGTAAAGCTACAAGAAGAATTTGATCACAGGTTTGCAGACTTCAAGAAACACAGAGCCTCTTTTTAAATTTTTGCTGACCCCTTCTTCTTCCATGTGGAAGATGCCCCCCGTACTTCAGATGGAGCTAATTGACCTGCAGTGCAACTCTGAACTCAAAACTAAGTTCAGGGAGGTGAGTGGAAAAACAGACAAGCTTGGACAATTTTTGAGAGAATTGCCCCCCACCTTCCCTGAGATTTCCAAGACGATCAAGTGGATCATGTGCCTTGTTGGCATCACCTATCTGTGTGAAAAGCTCTTCTCCACAATGAACTTTAATAAGCATCTTCAAGCCTTACTAAGGGTCTCAGTTGCTTCCTCCCTGAAGCCAAATGGGGCTCAGCTTTGTAAGAGGAAGCACTGCCAAGTTTCTGGCAGCAAGGAGTAGGAGGAAGAGAAGCCTATGTTCTGAAGAACTGTTCATGTTCTGCATGTTCTGAATTGTTATTGGTAAAGATTGAGAAGATTGGATTGGTTGTGCTTTTTTTTGTGGAATACTTGATGCGGCCCAGCTTCACCCAGACTCTTCCTCCAGCGACCCCCAGGTAAGTTAAGTTTGAGACCCCTGCCTTAGAGATAGGGTGAGAAGCTCGGTCATCCGGGAGGGAGCCGCTGCTTCCCCACATCAAGAGGAGCCAGTTGAGGTGGCTTGGGCATCTGGTTAGGATGCCTCCTGGACGCCTCTCTGGTTAGGATGCCTCCTGGACGCCTCTCTGGTTAGGATGCCTCCTGGACGCCTCTCTGGTTAGGATGCCTCCTGGACGCCTCCCTGGTTAGGAGTTCCGGGCATGTCCCACCGGAAGGAGACCCAGAGGAACACCCAGGACATGATGGAGGGACTATGTTTCTCGGCTGGCCCGGGAATGCCTTGGGATCCCCCCGGAGGAGCTGGCCTAAGTGGCTGGGGAGAGGGAAGTCTGGGCCTCCCACTTAGGCTGCTGCCCCCTCGACCCGACCCCGGATAAGCAGAAAATAATGGATGGAGGCTATTTAAACATGACCTTGAAGTCCTGTTTTTTTATTATTATTACCGTCCTGACTAACACAAAAAAGAAACAACTTTTTGTACAATAAAACAAGATTTTAAGACTTCTTTTTAAATGTACACATTTTACACTGTTACTGCTCTTGTTTTTTAAAAATAACAAAACGTCCCCACTCAGCTTGAGTGATGCAATAACTCCCGCCTTTATACATGTTGAGATTGAACTGCATGGACAGGATTGGTTGTTGTGTCCCTTTGTGTGGGAAACATGTGATGACTCAGTATTCTTCTCTTCTAAATGATTAAAAGAGTCTTCCTTTTTAGCATTCTTTCTTAGCAGTGAGCACTGATACATAAACCTGCTGGGTTTTGTTTTGTTTTAACTAGCGGGTCAAGTACAGAAACAAATGCACTCTGAACGACAGACCCTGGACCTATTTAGTATCAGAAGTTTACAGTATGAACAGAAAGCCAAAATATCATCTCATGTTGACAAATGACTGACGCAATATTGATCCATCAGTTAGCGCTCTGAGTTTATATTATTACTTATTCTCAGCAACTGCTATATCACCTTTTAGCGAAATATGAGTAAACCTGACAGAGTTATAGCAATATGTGTGTTTTCTAATGTCAGTTAGCTGTGGTGGCCATCTTGCATTGAGTTGACTTCAAATATTAATCAGTTGTAGATATACATCTGCTGAATACTTTCTGAGAGTTTCAATAAAATCTGTCTAGTGGCTTATGAGATATTTTGCTAACAGACAAGACTGACTCCAATAGTAAATGCCAAACTTTTAAGTAAATATCTAGTGCATTGTGTGGTGCTTGGAATATGAGTTAGGGGATTACTTTAAGCTACTACCAAACCAAATTTTAGCTCAATATCTGTAGAATTGACTGAGTTATTGCCATTTCTATGTTTTGGAAGGTCAGTTGGTCATGGCAGCCATCTTGAATTAAGTTGACTTCAAAAGTTAATCAGTTGTATTAGTACGTCCAACTCTTACTTCCTGAGATTTTTATTTAAACCCATCCACTGGGTTTATACATTTTGCTAAATTTTGACTCCAATAGTTAATGGCAAAGTTTTCAATAAAGATCTTGTGTGATCTTGTAGCTCAAACTGTGTGTTGGGCATCCATCTCACCTATTGCCACATCAAATTTTAGCTCAATATCTGTAAAACTGACTGAGTTACACACATTTTTGTGTTAGCGAAGGTCAATTAACTGTGGGAGCCATCTTGAAACAGGTTGACTCTAAAATCTAATCAGTTGTAGACATACAACGAATAATTCCTTTATGAGGTTTTTTCTAATCCATCCAGTGGTTCATGGGATATTTTTTGACAGAGACAAACAAACGCACAGCAGACACAGACAACATTATCGCCCGCCTTTTACTTGTTGCAGGAGGGCAATAAAAGGCAGTATAAAAAGCAAATGAGGTCAAAGAAACACAGCATGAATCAGACTTAGACTTTATGACTTCTGTAACCTAATAAACATGATGAGCTCAGCTCAGTCAGACTGAAAGCTGATATATGAGCCAAAACTAATGATTCAATGAGATCAGAAAAGCTTTTCTTGGTATAAAGATTAAAGACAAACTTGACAGGTTTAATATTGCTGTGCTCTTAACTTAAACTAAAGAGCTTCCTTTAATCAGTACAAGTTTTCAGTTTCATTTAGCTGATTCTCGTCACAGTTTCTTGTGTTTGTTTACCTTTTCTGTCATCTCATCCTGATCTGTGTCTCCACCGTCCTCCTGGTCCGACTTTTGTCCATCATGTCCGTCTATGTAAACTTTGACGGCCATCTGAGAAGTCACGTCTTCCACCTCCTCGGAGATGGTGTGGGAACTGGAGGACGAAGACAAACTTTCGCTGCTTCCCGACGCCAGGACCTGGTGTTCCTCCATCATGTCAACAAGTAAAAACAAACCGCAGACTTTAATTAACACCTGCTGCTGCTGCTGTTCGCTTCATTTCCCCTCAACGACACGCGAGACTCGAGTTTTGTTTTCCCGCTCGAGGGGGGCGGCAAATAATAAAGTCACGACGCTGACATTTGATGTTGTGGATAGAAATGTATCTATCGAACCAGTTCCAAAGCTCCCACACAGCCAGGCTCCCCAGCTGAAGCCATTCAGGTGGTGTAGCTGCCCCTCATATCACACAACTACAGTCCAACTGAAGCCCCGCCCACAACGTGCGAGGGCTGACCAATCAGATCACTGCAGCTGAATCTGCTCCTGACAGTCAACCGGAGGCGTGTGCTGATTGGCTGATGGGAGTTTTAAGAAAAACAAATTTAAATTATTAGTCATCCTAATAGTTTTTTATTTATTTATTTTCCCTTTATTTTTTTATATTAGTTTATTTTGTTATTATTTTCCCATATTTGGGGTCTTTCTTCTTGCTCTAAGTTTCTTTATCTTTGTCTTTCACTTTATCTGTGCACACAGCTCAGACACACACCCACCCACCGCACACCCACACACACACATACACACACACACCCACACACACAAGTTAGTATTTATATCCTCATTTGGACATTATATTAACTTGCATTCAGTTCTGTAGCCTAACCCTGACCTTATCCCTAACCATAATTATTGAAATGTGTCTAAAGTCCAAAAATATTTAATTACTCTCCTTGCACTTTAATGAACAAATGCCAACATTTTGATTTATGACTTTGTTTTTAGATATTTGCTTCAATAAAAGAAGTAGAAGTACAGAAACACACTGAACTAAATGTTCTTAAATTACCAAAAATGAAAGTATCCAGTGAGTAAAACCCACTATTTCGTTGTTTTTCTTAATGTTTATTTTTTCACTTAGTCTAAAAATAGATCAAGACACTCTGCACAGAACTTCTCTGAAACAGTCTCAGTTCCTTGTAGAAGGGAAGTAAACTTTATTGTTCTGAAGGAAAACAGGGCCTGAGCAGAGTCCAACAGCAAATTTATGAGCAATATCTTACAAGGTTTTTGTCTCTATAGAAAACAGCCTCTGAGGATTGTTAGGTTCATTTAATGCATGTTACTCTATGCAGGTACAAGATTTAAAAAGAAAATGTCAGGCAGGCTTTGATTATTGCATAGTCCCAAAATGAACATGTGGTGTTTCCATGGGATAATTTGCTCATTTTCTTAATGGACAACAATCATTTCAATTAAACATGCTTGACATGATGCTAAAGCTCATTGTTTCTCGAAAATGTTTTTTCCTGTTTTTGTTTTATACTGGAGTCCTCCCAGAACAGATTTTTTTTTTCTCGCACTAACATTCAGCTTGCTGCATATTTACTTCTGCAACAGGAATTTCATTGTCTTTTCTTGGAACGAACCCCAATGTTTACAATAACAGTAGCAGCTGCAGATCAGAAGCAGAGTGCAGACTTACCACTAGAGGGCCCACTTGCACAAAGTTCCACAAGTACTTTATATTTCTGAGTGCTCTGATGTTCAACTATATTGTCTTCATGTTGTGCAGGGGTCACAGGGGGCATCACGGAGCTCTCAGCTGGTGACTGGTACAGCTTGGACAGACGGTCAGTCTATCACAGGAATCAAACTATACATTTAATCATATAAAATTGTTCTTGTCTTAAACAAAAACTCAACATGACTGACAGTCTGACTTCTTTTCTATAAGAAAAGAAGTAGGTCAAGATAACATCTAAATACAAGATAGAGGGTGTGGCACACACACATCAACACACACACACACACACAAGTTTGTACTTTTACCTTTATTAGGACATTGCATTGACTTCCATTCATTCCTGTAGTCCAACTTTAACCATTAACAGTACATACCTAACCTTAAGCATAACCTAAACTCATTTCACACCTTAGCCCTAAACCTAACCCTTAACCCAAAAATGACATTCCACCATATTAGGACCAGGTATACGCACACACATGCACACACCCACACCCACACACACCACAACAACCATTTCACTGACTTGGGTTCTGTCTGTCGGGTTATGTATAATTTCAGATGTGTAATCGTTTTGTTGCCTTCCTCCAAAATGCAAAAGGTGGGCGATAATGTTTTGTATGTTTCTGGATTCATTTGTCTGACGTGGTTCATGAGATAGCAAACTATTTCATGAACCACTTGGAGAATCTTGAGGAAATTTTCAGAAAGTAATCATTGTATGTACATCGACAACTGATTAGGTTTTCTAGTCAACCCAATTTAAGATGGCTGCCACAGACAAGTAACTGTGACAAACAAAAATGGCTTCAGTTCAGTCAGTTTTACAGATACTTAGCTCAAATTTGGGCTGGTAGTAGCTGCCATTTATCTCCAACGTGTGCTCCAAGCACCAACTGATTCCACAAGATCTGTTTTTAAAACTATTGAAGTCAACTATGTGTGTTAGCAAAATATTTCATGAACCACTGGGTGCAGTTCATTAAAATCTCTGTTTAGTTTTCACATCTAGCAGCTCAGATCAAAATTTAGATTCTGTTTTTAGGACTTAATTGTAGTAATCTTTTACAGTATTTGTTAGTTTGTAATTGTTGCTGTGTGTCCATGTGTATTTGTGTCTTTCAAGAAGTTTAACAAATTAGGAAATTTATAAACGTGCTAGAGGTGGATAAAGAAAAAAAAACACCAGACGTTTTGCCTGAGAGTTTCCCTTATTATTATTAAATTGAGCATTTGAAGACAAAACTTAAAATTCTGTATTCTATTTTTAACAGAATCACAAATTAAAAACTGATCTACACAGATGTGAGAATGATTCTTTACATATTCAAACTCTGGGTTGTTTATTAAAGATTCAACAGAGAATTTAATCCACTCATCCATTTTCTGTACCTGCCTAGTCCTGTTTAGGGTCACAGATAACTGGTGTCGAACGCTAGGGATCAGCAGGCAAAAGAATCCATGAACCAACCAAGACACAGAAAACAAAATGCTAAAAAGAGGTATATTGCCCAGAGTATGTGTTGTGAATACGCTCAACTACTACCACACAAAATCTTAGCTCAATATTTGTAAAACTGGCTGAGTTTTAGCCATTTCTATTTTTACTAAAGTCCTTTAGCTATGGCAGCCATTTTAAATCAGACTGACTCCAAAAGTTAATCAGTTGTAGAAGTGCATCCAATGATTGTTTTCTCAGGGTTTTAATAAAATCCTTCCAGTGGTTCAAGAGATATTTTGTTAACAGACAGGCAAATGAGCACACAAACACAGGCAAATAATTACCCACTTTTCATGGTGGTGGGTGATAATAACCAGCTGAGGCCAGTTTAGAATCTCCACTTAACCTTACATGCATGTTTTTGGCCTGTGGGAGGAAATCGCAGTACCCCTGAGAAAACCATGCATGGGTAAACATATAAACTCC
>JAOXNZ010000038.1:4512616-4525426 GCA_028566095.1 Kryptolebias brasiliensis
AAAAATAAAACCCAATGGTTTTGTATTTTTTTATTGATAATATTTGTATGTTCACATTTGAGTAACTGTTATGATGCCAGTTGTCAAATGTTACATTTTATTTATTAGAGGAAGCCAAGAGTCAGCAGAAACAGTTTGGCTCAAATATTTACATTTCTGCCTTTGCATACAAATCTTTCTGACAGAGTCCTTACCCCATAAGTAAGTTCTCTCGGCTGCTCCCTTATTCAGGGGTTGCCGCAGCAAGTAAACTCGCACGAACGATTTGGCAATTTACGCCAGATGCCCTTCCTGCCGCAACCTGGGCTCAAACCTTCAACCTCAGGATCACAAGACCACGACACTGACCACCAAGCCACCACAGCCCCTACAGATGTGTATTCAACTATTAAGCACAAAAGAAACTGTATGTGTTAGCGTGCTGACTAAATTGTTAGCCCAGGTGTTACAGAACAATGCTGCTTGTCCTGTCTTGAACTCAAATAAAGAAAAAGAAGCCCCAGAGGCAGATCAGCTTATGTTCATAGCCGCACCTACTGACAAGTAGCAAGGCACAAGCAAAGGTCATACCAAAAATCATATTGAAAAAAGGATTATAAACATTACTTATACTCTGAGTGATGATGAATAAAGTGAACAAGTCTTCTTAAATCCTAAAATGTATTTATAATGAAAGGCCTACCATTCCTTGAATGAATGCATATCACCCACTGTCATTCATGCCGGAGTTTGAGACCAAGTTAAAGCCATTTTAGTCAAACCTCATAAAACCCATTATGTACAACAGTGCTTGAAATATGCATGTATTTTCAGCTACTACCACACCAAATCTTAGCTCAATATCTGTAAGACTGGCTAAGTTGTAGCTACTTATGTGTTTGCTAAGGTTGCGTGACTATGGCGGCCATCTTCAACTGGACTTGACTCTAAAAGTTAATCAGTTGTAGAGGTACATCCAATGATTCATTTCTGAGACACTAAATAAAATCCATTCACTGGTTCATCAGATATTTCGCTAACAGACAGACAAACACACAGACATGGGCAAAAACATAATCGCTCTTTCACTTTTGGCAGCTGGCAATAATAAACCGGCGTAATCCATAACAAAATGCCTAAAAAGTTCTCCCTTAAAAATTCAAGTTTGACAGTTGCTTGTTACCAAGTAAACAAAAACTAAACCAGGTTTCTGAAACAGATGCTTGACTGTTTGTGTGTTTGCCCACGTGGGCACAAGAAGCAGAAGGAAAACAATACAATTTGCCAAGACTCAATAACCAGGTCAGACACATTCAGGTCAGAGCCATGAATTCATGTAAACAACCACCTTCTCCTTCTTTGCATCCTGCAGAACATAATAAAATGCACAAGTTTCCCCGTGCTTGGCTTGTTTGTGATAAAATTTGCTTATTAGATGTTGCTTTAAAATAGCTTGCAGATAAGACATTCAGACACAGACACGTCTGTTTTATAAGAAAAGCTGAATGTAAAAAGGAATGAGAAGGTGTAAAAAATACATTATATGTTGCAATTTTAAATAAAGAATACCTAAAAATAACTACAGTTCCGTCTTTGTCACATTTTTCATGTCTTAGGGAAAGAAACAAGCTTTAAAATCTTTCCTACCACATTAAAAATGGTAAAGAGCAGAGTTTCAGCCAGGCTATTTGGCTTATTTGGTTAAATAGTGAGTCTTCATCTCGTTCACGTTGTCATCACTATCAATAATCTTGACCAACATGAAAAAGTGTGGAAGGAAACAAGTAGCCTGGCTTTACTTTATGGCTGAACAACATTTGGTCACAGTGCTGTCAATGTAATAGAACTGACATCTGATCAAAAACAATAATTTGATGGAATAAAAATAAAGGATAAAAGCACTGTTGATGTTTACAGAACACCTATAGATCCTGAACCATGTGCACAGGGATAGTTCATTAAAACTTTAGATCACTTGTGTAGGACAGCAAATCACGTCATCTCTGTTAACATGAGACACTGGACAACACAATGTTCTTAGTGGTTAGTTTATCGCTTTTAGTGGTTTCTGTTGAAAACAAATAATTTCCCCCAAAAACTCAGCAAAATAGTTCTCATGCTCAGCAATAGCCTGTACTACTTTAAAACAGCTGCTACTCCGCTACAGCCACCACATCCAGTAGTCCTCTGTGGATTAAACTAAATAAGTTTATGGGTAAAAATAAAAAAACACTTGACTTGCCAACAGTCTACCAGGTTTCTGTCACAAGCATAAAATCCAAAGCCGGGCAGTGAAGAAGTAATTTCAAAGAAATCTTTATTTGCTAGCGATCTAGCATTAACAAAGCCCATCCTTGTTGGAGATTGGTCTCTCATCAACAACAGGGCCCGACTTGGCAGTTGTAAGCTGTGGAGGTTTATTCCACCTGAGCGGAGACGCAGTGAAGGTACCAGCCAGGATCCAAAAAACACCAGTGAACAAAGCGACAAGGATGCCATCGATGTTCGTCCAGGACAGAGTGAAAATAGCTGAGCGTCCATTCTCCCACAGCTCTCCTTGGGGCACATGTGCGGGGCATGTCCTCCCATCACCTGGGTAATGTGGCTCTCTGTCCCCTGTCCGACAACAAATCAGACTGTAGTCTGCGCCTGGCTATCCACTCAACGTGCCACCACACGTCCCTGGTTGCCTCCTGTTCTGAGGCCTCAGAGTTTTGATGACGAGCCGAGATAGGAGGATTGGAGTGAGGAACAGTGTCCTGGTGACTCACAGAACTCGGCTTCTGCAGTGGTCTTGCTTCAATCTGCCAACCCTCTGGCACATTCGGGTTCACACACACCCTTTTCAGAATCATATCCTTATATAAGCTTTAGTCTGTTCTTTTAGTGTCAAAAAAGAAGCTGGAAAACTAACTTCTATAAAAGAATCTACATAAAGTTGCGGTTTCTTTGAACAAATCCACAAGCAGCAGCCAATGCCAACATGAACTGCATCAAATTCATGTGGCCTTGAAAATCGAGACTGAAACCTCAGTCACTATCACTTTGACAAATTACAAGACAGCCATCGTTTATACGGAACATAATTTGTCAGGCAACAATTCAACAGAACCTCCAACAGAGCCAGAGCTCTTAAAACGGGTGTCACAGAGAATGAAAGCAATTAGGAGATGAGACCTCATTAAGTCCCTGAAAGCTGATCACAGCTAGCGTGTGAATGAGTGATAGTTTGTATCAGTTCTGAGCAGGCCATGTACATTTAGTGCTCAAAGGACAGCAGGTGCATCATCATTATGCAGCTATGGTTAATTGATTTGCTGTTCCGTGTAATTTGTTGCCTCTGTTAGAGAAATGAAGGTACCAGTTTGCTGACTTTAATGTGGATCAGCTTATTTAATGTTGGCTGATAAAACGCTTTACTATGAAAGGTGTGCAACGAGCCTAGAAGTTATGAGAGAAGTAGTCAAAACAAGTAAATGTTGCACTAAGAGTATTTTTATTATTTACTGTAAATCAGTCTGTCCTCCAAACACGTTCAGACACTGTGTGAAAAATGTTTAACATACAATCAACTATCCATCACCCAATAAATACCTATCAGTTGCTTATTAAAGTCACATAAAAGCATTCTTGTATTCTTTTGGGACTGACAGAGTTAGCAGTGAAGCTGATGGAGCAGTTTTCTATATTTATCAAAGACCACAAAAAAACAAAAGAAACAAAAGAAACACAAAAACAAAAAAAACCCTTAAAGTCAAATTGTATGGTGCATACACACATTTTGCAACTATCAGTTGCCAAACTGGATAAATAACAGACGGGTAAGAGGAGTTGAAATAAAGGTGATCCAGTGGTTAAAAGTGAGCTGAACTCTATTCAGACAGCAATTTTCTGACCATTTTAAGATGAAAAAGGTAAGACATATAGAGCTACCATGTTAGGTGTAATGCTTTTTGTTGTGACTTGGACAGATGTTTGACCTAAAGAAATCCCATCCTTTAAAACAAGGGTGGGGGATCTTTTCTTTCTTTACTTTAAAGTCCTCTGATGGCCACACTCAATTTGTAAACCAAAATGATACAGCAAATATAAACTGATAAAACCACATTTATCAGTTGTCTTCATATTTCTTTTTGAGAACATTTTGAGGTTTTGCTCAAGGTTTTTTTTATATTTTAATTGCTGCCTTTCAAAACACAAAGAAATACAACAATATACTACCTTCAAAACTTAAATGAGGCATGTACAGTTGCTTGTTTATAATACAAATAATTATTTTGGGTTGTACATTTTTTTTGGATTCAAGAAGAAAATCTCTTTCTTTTTAATAGAAACAAATATGGTATTTTGAAAGCTGTATTAATGCAGTCAGGTTGCAGCAGCAATGATGGATTCCTTCACAAACTCTCCTTCCTCATGAAGTTTCAGCTTCTTTGCTATTAATTCACTCACCACAAAACTTAATCATGTCGTCTTTGTCGCTCTGTGCTCTCGTAAACACTAATTGCTGTACATTCAAACTCTGTAACTTTATGGGTCCGCATCTGTCCTTTCAGCTCCTCCAGTTTTGTCCTTGGTAGGACTTCTTTATCACCTCCAGCTCCTCGCCACAAATTAAACGCACCAGGTTGCTTTTCACTTCAACAAAAATATAAATAAACTGATCTTCTATTTCTCCGTGAAAATGCTGCACTCGACATCCACTTTTATTTCTGTATTCACCATGATCGACACCTGTCAGTCACCCTATTTTGTCCCACGCAGACACTTGACTACTTGTGTATCCTGGCTTGGATATATGCATTACTGTCCATTTTATCACAGAAATGACATTGGTTGTCAATATTTTTTCCACTCTGGGTTTTTAATTGTCAAATGTATTTATTTGAATCTGCATAAAGGGCCAAATAAAAGGGTTCCAAGTGCTGTATACAGCCTGGAGGTCAGAAGTTCCCCACTCTTGCTTTAGAACAATATCAGATCTTACACATTAAAGCTTTAAAAGTTATATTTACATCTAAATTCAAAACATCAACCCCACCAGAGATCTGGACTTTAGCTGACATGTTTCAAACAAATATGGCTTCAAACAAATCATATTAAAAAAATTACACAACAAATTAACTGCGGAGTAAACTGCTGAGCAGAATCACAGGGGAAAAAGGTATTACATACCTTGTCATTTATGACACAAGCACCTGGATCGCAGTGGCTGGTCAATGACAGATCCAACAAAACTGGGGGGAGAAAAGAAAATGTAAGAAACTCAGCAAATTACAGACATTGAAAGCTGCCAACTAACATTTATTGGTATTTTAACTGAGTTATTAAAATAAACAAAGAAATCTCACTGCAGAAATAAATCCAATCATCTCGGAAACATTACAATATTCTAAAACCCAAAAGAACTATGCTTTTGGGTTTGTAGAAACCATCCTAATTGTCTAATTCCTTCAAAAAGTTGATGGAAAACTACTAAAACCCACACTGATTAGGCTTGTTAGGAGAGCATGTTTCTTAATGCATGCTAAGTAGTCAAATTTGGGCCAAAAGGCCGCGTTGTTAAGCTTCAAGCTTATTAGGGATCAATTTTAAAAGTGTGGTACCTAAAGTGAAACAAAATAAATTAAATTATCAACAGTAACTGCTGAACAGAGTTGGAATTTAAATTTAATCATATGTACAAAAAGATAAGAAAACTCACATGTGCCAAGTCGGCCTTATCTGGTGACAGACAGACAGCAGTGCATTTTAAATTTGTTTTGAACAGCTTAGCAGATTTTATGGGGTTTTTTTAGTAAATGATCAAGATAAGAGAAACTTTGAACAAATGTTTACATGTCGCTAATAAAACCTGAACGCTACGGCATTAAAAACATTACATGTACAGAACATTTTTACTCTGTGAGGGTGAACCAGTTTGTCTAAAAACAAGAAACTCATTAAGACGACCTGCAATTTGATCCTGCCTCTCAGGTCAGAGCACAGCACAACACAACAGCACTGTCTGTGCATGTCTGCAAAAGCATTGGCCTTGCCAGCTGATCTGAGGAGGAGGAAAAAGAAAAGACTGAGCCAGCTAAAAAGATAGGATCATCCCTCCTCCATTCTCAATGAGCACAATAGAGCTATAGAGCAAAAGAGAGGGAGAGGGGGGAGAGGGAGAGAAGCAGCGAAAGAGAGGAGGAGAACAGAAAGGAGGAGAAATTTTGACTTTTTCATAGCTGCTTCCAATCAGCTGCAAACACACTGAACTGCACTGACACTCATTAGTTTCTGCCCCACTTCCTCCTGGGTGCCTTTACCCTCATCACATCTATTTTTATATACTGAATCTTGACAAACAAAACGTTCCTTCCATCACACGCTGAAATAAAACGAGAGACACTTCAGGTTCAAGCTGAAAAGGGGGGAGGTGGGGAGAGATCCAGGAGCTGTTCTTCATTCTCCACTGCAGCTTCCTGATGAAGTCCATAAAAAATGCCAAGTAAGAGTGACACTTGTTTGTTTTGTTCGCTACAGTGATAATAACATTATTTTTAATTGCTCTACTAATTGAGTTTTGATAATACAAATGCATCTTTTCATTAACTGCTCAGTCTGTTTCTTCACTCTGCTAATTGACTTTGTGTGAGGAAACATTAGACCTGGTCCTCAAGTGCATTTGTTTAATGACCATCAGTGAAGGATGTTTGAAATTAGAGATGGGGAATGTGCATTATTTGTATGTTTTTATGATTTATATTGTTGAATCCAAACTGTAAAAACGCAAGAATACGAAACTGCATGTAAAACTACAACATGTCATGTGACTGAAGTGCTTCAGGGTCAGTAAACAAGGCCGTGACCAGCTTGTGCCACTTCAGTCTGATTAAAAACATACAACACTGCAATGACTAAAAACCAAACATGAAGACTGTTTTAATGATCATCATTTTTATTTATACTTTAAATGAAAAAAAATCTTAAAATACCATTTCACAGTTTGCATGCTATTTCAACTGAGGTGTGAACTGAATATTTGTAGATAGGATATAAAAACCCCTCACTAACCACGGAGGCTCATCCATTTAACGTCGTACCATTTAAACTATAAATGTCTTTTCTGTGCTCCTGGAGTCCCTTTCAGACCAAAAGGGATATTAACTTTATTTTTGTTTCATTCCTTGTTTTGTAAACTGTTACTATTTAGAGTAAAATAAAAAAGACGCATGCTTTAGCATGTGGTATTTTGGAACTAACAAGTTGTCTACAGTACATTGGTGATAATAGTCAATTAAATAGTTGATTTTTTTACAATAGCTTGTACAATGGGACAGTTGGTCAGCACCAATGCCTTGCTGCAAATGAAAAACGATCACCGGACAGACTCCTTTCTCCTCTTAAAATGCAGGAGAAGTATCATCTTTAAAGTTTTGACAGATTTATAGATTTTCTTTTATGAAACTGACTTTAAAATGTGATCCTGGGTTTGTGTCACAGTGAACAATTAGAAAAGCCAGCAGGAGAGGATCTACAACAAGGGGAGCAGTCTGTGGAGACTGAAAAACAGCAAGGTACAAAACATTTGGATCCATTTCATTCAGAGCTGTCAGATACTGAAGAGTTTACCAACAGAACTGTACTCTTATGTGTGAAAGTGACTTAGAGTTTTATAACTTACATACATCAAGAAGTGGATGTAATTTTAATTGTTAAGCCACTTTTAAGCAGCAAGTCCAGCAAAGAACACTGTATTATAAAAAATTACATGTAAGAAAACTCGCTTAACTAACCCAAAAATCATCCAGAAGTATTTGTGGATTATAAATCCAACCAAAATGGCTGTTCAATTTCACCACTTAACTCCATTAGTTCAAACATTTTCCAAGGAAGAACTAAAATCACCTTAACCTCAATTGTTTGTTTTTTTATTTGCATTCATTTTATATCTATGTATGCATGTGCGTGTGTAAGCTAAAAAAAAAAAAAAATCCAACCAAGGTCTAGGTTTGCAAATTAGCTTTCAGCTAGAAAACCCACAGTATGTATAAAGTAACAGTGTTACAGTTCTCTGTATTGTCCTTGTTTCAAAAGAACTTAAACTAAACCAGAAAACGGAAAAAGGAAAATGTCTGGAAACTCAAATGTTTTTCCATACTTAATCAGAAAGACTAAAACCAAATTCCATACTTTTCCACACAGTGTAGGAACCCTGTCAGTGCCAAAAAAGGCAGGGTTTTCAAAATGAGTGGACAATATTTTTAGCAAGCAGAAAGCTATCAGTTTGCATGCCATGCTAATGTATCTGTAGCGCTTTAAAAAAAACAAAAAGAGAGAGAGAGAGAGAGGCTAGCTCACATATCATTCTTGCTGTAAGAAAGAGAAGCAGTGAGTAGTGCCATTGTATAATCATGTGATCCAGAGAGCAGTGTGGAGAATTCAGGCCAGCAAAGCTCACTTTTCACAGAGGATGACTAGTTTTAGTTCAGTGGGAAGCAGATTGATGGATCTATTGGTTGTGCGGCAAGCTTTACACTCCATCGAGCTTCGCACCATTTGAACGTTTTTGTAAGGAACATGCAAAACAAATGAGCATGTTTCAGCTGTTGAGACTTTGGTCTGAAAGCCCCATAAGGCTGAAAATAGAGGGTGACTGATAAAAGGTTTTCATATGGCTGATGCCCATCTTTAGGATTTATATCAGCCAACGTTCAGTATACAGGGATGACTTCTTTCTCTTCACCTGCCACTATACAAGGCGGGCTGGGCAATCATGCAACTGCCTGCAAATTGCAAAAACAACTGCTCAACTTGAAAATGTATTTAATAACACTTAAAAAAACATGAACAGATAAAAATAAATAAATAAGAAGCATGTAAAAAGAGCATTCTCACTTTGAAAGAACTGAACAGAAGGATGCAAAACTCTTTTAAACCAATGCTGCATTTAATCCAACCAGTATGAACTGCTCAGTAGTTATGTGTTTCCCCAGGAAAAACTATTACGATTGTCCAATGAACTTATCTTACGTTATGCAGAAGTCTTGATTTACTGGTGTAATGAGGAAAGACCAAGAAAATAGCAAGGAGAAACTTTAAGAAAGACACATTGTCAGAAGTCTGGGACCTTAAAAGATACTCTGAAATGTGTTCATTGTTAAACTAAAATAGTTTACCACAAAAGCTCAATGTCATAAACAATTAAAAGCCTTGCATTTCTTGAAGGAATGCAAATTGTGCGCCGCCTTTTAAGTCAGAGTTTTGGCTAAGATCTTATGTTGACAAATATCAGAGTTTAGCTATTTTGGTTAAACCTTGGAAATAGCAATATTGCAATATCAGGTTTGATTTATCTGGTTAGCAATTGGACTGTTGTGAATGTCTTTCAGCTACTTGTAAAATTCAGTGGAATACAGTAATTTTTTCTGTAGGCTAAGGTCGATTAGCTGTGGTGGCTATCTTGAATGGAGTTGAAATCTTAAGTTCATCAGTTGCACATATACATTTTCATTAAAATCAATTCGGTGGTTCATGAGATATTTTACACCAAAAAGGAGCACATTAGAGTTTATGAGCACAAGCGCTGAGAAAACTGAATGAGGCTCAGACAGATGCTTTGCTAAGTGGGTCACATAAATACAGTAATCATAAGAGGGAAGCTGAATGCACAGATGTGTTTCAGTCCAACAAACCAGCAAGTCAAATGGTAGGGAAATGTACATTTTTGCACAAATAATACGAACATGCACAAAGCATCTTATAGAAAAATGATGAAAGAGCTCCAACGCATTCAAAAACTCCCACTTCAGGCTTTATATTTACAGCCACTGCACATTATTTACTGGATGTTAAGCCCGTTTTAACTTCAAGCAGTCAACTGTAATTATGTCCCATTATTCTTCCTCATAGCAGGTGTCACACAGAATGTTGCAGACCCTAAATCAGCTGTAGTACTCTGATTTATAAAACAGATTTTTTTAAGCATTTAATGCTTGATGTATTTACAACATCTTACTTTAAGAGCACACAAATTTTAAATGATGAAGCGCGTTTGGAACCTCTTTTTATGATGAGAGAGATAGGTCAGCTGAAATAAACATTTGCCATAAATTATGAATATTGGCTCAGAAAACCCCCACTCTGAAGATAGTCTGCCCCAGATCTAGTGCAATGTACTGCTTCGATTACAGTAATAACTTGCCTTAATGAGTAGTACGCCACTAAAGTGCCAGAATATTTACCAGCTGAGTAATAATCAGTAATAACGTGAAACTTCATTAGCAGTCTATGCGGGAAGTTGGCAACAGTTATTTTTAGAAAAAAAAGCTGACAAAATATCTGTACTCTCCCAAGTGTAGCATCACTATAGAAAATTAATGAATATCTTGTACTAGTATAAGCAACAAAATTGGTCTGAAATGTCAGCTATTTTTTTCTTTGTAATTAACCTGATAAAATGCAATACCAGCTTGCTAAATGATACTTACAGAACAGGCAGATAATCAATATGAAGGTGTGTCATTAAAACATTTTAATTGCCTGGGATTCCAGTTATGAGGATGGAGGGATAATTTGTACTATTTTTACACTAAATGTGATGCATTTACACAAGTTTTTTTAAAAGAAAGTCACCCTCTAAAACAAGCCAAGTAAATCCTATTTAATTGCCAGTTGTAGTTTGTTTAATCTTTCTGATCTGAGGGATCAGATGAGCAGAAAACTAAACTTGTACTCCATACCTACCCCTACCTCCCAGAAGGCAAGCCTGCAAGTTCTGACAACAAAAACAGATGCACAAATATTTGATCCTACAGGGTGTGTTGGATCACAATTTCTGATCACAAATTTGTGGGACAGCCTAGATTACATTTTAAGACTCAGTCAAAGAAGTCAGACCACTGGAATGTTTAATCATCAGCAAATGATCAACAATGTTGCACGAGTATTTTCAGTGGCTGAACGTGCTCTTCAAACGAGGAACTTTCTCCTTCCTGCACACAAAAGGTGTAGAAAAGGCATATGGATCAGTTCCAGGGTGGATTTGCTGAAGAGGAAATGAGAACTTGAGTGATTACCCACAAACAGGTAGGGGAAGAAAAAAAAAGTCCCCGTCTCTAGCAATAAAATGTCCTTGGACACACAAAACTCAAGTCAGAGTTAACACACACACACACCAGCAAAACTAAAAGCCAATAAAACATCCAGAAATCTCACCCACGTTCAGATATCCAATTTAGAGTTTCTCTTTCATGGAGCTACATGTCTAAAAAGGTAGTAAAGACCCCATTTTAGTAAGCTTTTAAAATGTTATGACCACCAAGTAAAACCAGTGAACATTTTCAACAGAAAAGCTGAACCAAACAGCCTGGGAGCCATTTAGATCAAATGGTTTAAACATCACTGACCAAATGCAGAAGGCCTGAAGTTTTATTTGTCCAACCTAAAGTCTAAAACAGAAGCATATATAAAAAATAAAATCACAGTGGAGAGAAACATAACTCTGAGGAAGGCCTTATTCAGCAGCCCAAGTAACAATTTTGGCATACTTCACTGCTCTTGTCAGGTGTTTGCTTTCTGTCTGTTTCCAGTACAACAAACAGCGGGCTGAGTGTAACAACAGTACTGTGAGAAAAGAAGAGTTCAGTCAAGAGCATTTTGTTCCTCTTGATCTTATCTTCACTTCCAGATAAAGTGTTGTAAATGATCATATGAGGAGCTTAAAAGAAGCTCTGATAAAAACAGGGCCTTTGAATGAACAAGTGGAGAAAAAAAAAAAAAAGAAAAAGTTTTTGTGTCTCTGGTCATTTACATCTAAAGCTGGAACTTTAAATCTGTATTTCATATTTTAGGTTTTACGTCTTTCTTTACGTTTTATGTTGTGGGATACTGTAAATGCCAAACGTGTGCTGTTAAAAAAATAAAATGAACTCAAATAAGATTTCTGCAAGACATTCACCAGTAACAGCTGATAGGTCCATGTCTTTGTTTACATCAGATGTGATATCTGTTAAACTGATAAAGCGGTCATCAAATTAAGAGCTCCGGTTTGAAGATGGCAGCTCTCTGTAACGATCATCTGATTTCCATGCAGACGGTGTTGGTTTCCTCTCATTCAACAACTCACTCACAGTGACAACCTGTCCTGTTCCGCCAGTCTCAGGGGCTGAGCCGGCAGGGTCAGGTTTGGTGGGGTTAGTTTTTTTTGCAAAACCAGATAATCCACAGAGACAAACAAATGTGGGTGATTTACGTCACAATCTGGTTTTAATTTACATATTTTACGTAATGCGGAAATCCTTTTTCCTTTTTTATGAAACATTTGTGATTCAGGCAGAAAAAGGCTTTTTGTTTTGCGTGAACATCGAGTCACACTGTTGTTTCCCCAATTTAGAGTTTCTTTTGTACAATTGTTGCCCCTTCTACTTATGTTGTGCCGTTTTAACCATTCATTTATTAAAACATTCAGCTCAATCAGTTCCTTTAAAAACATGTTTCTCTTTGAAATCTGCTTCAGCAAACTTGCTCCGTTTGTAAATCTTCTAATGTCAAGTTTAGCTTTTAGCTACTGTCTTGCTAATTTTAGCTTTTTAAGCAACAGTTTGGCTGGTTTTAGCTTTTAGCTGCTGTTCATTGTAATGCTTTATGTAATTTAACAATTAGTTTACCAGTCATTGTTCATTAAATTCCAGCAAAGCCATTCAGCACTCAGCATCCACACTGCATTTTCGCAACAACAATAATAATAAAATAAAAAGCAGTTTCTCTAGTTTTTGTGGGGTTTTTCCTCTCCTCTTTCCCTGAACTGAATCTATTAACAACAATTCCCAGAAAAAAAAAACCCGGTTCGGA
>JAOXNZ010000038.1:4552124-4568956 GCA_028566095.1 Kryptolebias brasiliensis
ACATCCACAAATGATTCTATAATCTGCAATTTGTGATAAATAAATAAGTAAATATTTGTGATAAAGTTGTCATCTTAGAAAAAATTAAACCTTGTGCATATTTTTGTTTACTTGAATTAATATACTTTTAAACATTTATGAGACAAGAGCCTGTTCATGACTTTTATTGTGAGTCTGATGTTTCTGAGGGCTTGTTAGGAGTGAAGTTTGTAGAATCAGGCTCCTAATGCAGAACATTGGTTCTGTACAGCTTAAACCCAGTCAGGGATTTTCCTGACATCCATCTGTAGCTTTTATAGCATTCAGTTCATGGAGGAGGGTCTCTGAGTGACAGGCAGAGAGCCAAGGAGCCCTCCATCATCACCTACCAGGAGGGAATCCTGACTAATTCTGCAGGCTTTCAGGCTCAGGCATCAGATTCAAAATTAACATTTTTTCATACTTTATGGTGTAGGTGCAACTTGTTAAAGTTGATTTTTTTAAAAATCAACCTTATGATTATTTGAAAAGTTAAAACAAAACCTCAACAAAGGTCACTGAGCTTTAACCCTAATGCTTTTCTGACAAAACAACTTATTGTTTGGAAAATCTTTTTACAAATATAACTTGCTGCATGTTTTTTTGGAAGAAAAAAAAACTTCAAATACAGAAATACCAATATATTTATTTAGAAAAAGAGCAAAATTCCAAGAAATTTTGAACATTATTTTAAATGTGAAGAGAAGCTGAAGCACAGGCAGCCTTTCTAAGAGAGGACAGCCATCACATCTGAGCCTGAAGGTAATGTTCATAATTAGCTCGAAGGACAAACTCAAAGTAAGGTTTTGATTTCAAAGTGCTCAGCTCGTCCAGCTCCAGCAGCTCTTTGACATCAGGCAAGTATGTCTGTAGAGGAACACCTGAAAGATAGTGGAAGAACAGATTCATTTCATTTAAAATGACTTGATTTTGAATATTTTAAATTGAAGCAAGTCCATGAAACAAAGTGAGGATCCCAGACCTGCACCTCAAACACACACACACACACACACACACCCACATATACACACATTTAATGTTCGAACCAAATGAACCAAACTCCTATTCATCTCGATATTATAGCCAACCTGAATACCATATCTGAATATGAAAAATGTGATTTTTACGCATTAGGAACTTGAAAACATATGCTCTTAAATACTTAAAAATATTTGATTTTAGAGAGTTTGTCATTATTATTCACGTATAGTTCAATGTTTTTATTGCCCGCTGTCAAAGGTGAAAGACAATGTTTTTGCTTGTGTCTGTGTTCATTTGTCTGTCTGTTAGCAAAATACCTCAAACTACTGAATAGATTTTTTACAAATCTCTCAAAGTAATCATTGGAAATCCATCTACAAATGATTAACTTTCTAAGTCAACTTGGATCAAGATGGCAATGACTTAGTCAAAAACAGTCTCATAATTCACAAATGAGCAGAAAGATTCACATTTAAGCTTGAATGTATTTTTTAACAAATACAAAGAGAGCAACGAATAGAACACATAATATGGAGCAAAGTGCCAGGAGGGGAGGTTTCTACAGTAAATCTCATGAAAGATGACTTTTATTAAAATAAAGGTCTGTTGTCAGTAATGGGTCCACCAGAGGGAGCATTAACAGCATAAATATGTTACAGTCCAATCAATCAACCAAACACATTTTTCTTCTGAATTATCATTTTTTAAAGTAAATTAAAACAGTTCTTATTTATAAAAGGAATTATAACATTGCCTAGGAAAATTAATTAATTTATAGAAAGAGATATTTAAATTAATATTAATAAATATGGTATTTTTCATAAATATATTTTATTAATATCAAATGCATATAATATATGTGTTATATTAAGTCAGCTTACAGGATATAATTTAGCACACCTTTATAATTAAGGCTGGAAGTAATTATTTCCAGTACATTATCCTAAATCTTGCATATTCAACGGCGATCCTGAAGTATTTCTTTTTGCGCATGTGCAAATGAGCTGACGGTATGGATCGTGTGGGCGTAGTTTGTTTGCTGACAAAATGTGTTCTGCTCACAGACCTTCACAATCTAAGTCATGTGACTTCCACTCTGTCAGTTGAGATTTCTGCTCATTGGTTTGCATTGGGTTTTAATGGTGTTGTTTTTTGCAAATTACGTCATCATAGTAACGCAAAATGCCAATAAAAGTAATAGCACACATCCCGAGACCAAACCGGTCGTTTTGATATAATTTTTGTATGGGTATGTTGCTCTGTTTGGGCCGCATTAAGGTAGACGGAAGAAAAATAAATAGAGTCCAGTTTAGAGGTGTAGAATAATAGGTCCCTCCATGCATTGCATGGAAGGCAGTGCATTGCATTGGTAGGCCCCAATAATAATATATGAGTTTATGATATTCTCAAAATATTGCATTCTGTTTTTAATTACATTTTGTAAATCTTGAAATGTCTTGGCTGGCACAGTTGAGCAGTGGTTAGAGCTGTCACCTCCCAGCAAGAAGGTTGCAGGATCACTGCCCAACCTGGGGCCTTATTGTGCAGAGTTTACATGTTCTCCCTGTGCACACCTGGGTTTACTCCAGGTACTCCGGTTTCCTCCCACAGACCAAAAACATGCATGTGTGTGAGAGCATGAACGGTTGTTTGTCTCTATGTGGCACTGTGATGGACTTGCAACCTGTCCAGTGAGTACCCCGTCTTTCGCACAGTGACCTCTGGAGATGGTCACTGTGCGACGGTCACTCTTTACCTGCAACCTAGAAAGGAGAAGTGGGTAAAGAAAATGAATGAATGGAAATGTCTGCTTGGACAAACAAGGGTTGGGTCAATCATTTTTGTACAGTTGTAACTATGTCAAAACCAGACCACATTGGTAACTGAACCATGAGAGCATTTTTACAAACAACAATCACAAAAACCTTTAAGGTACAAACCTGATGCATAACGAATGTTACCTGATAAATACATGTAATACGTAGCAGCATTGTTTCAAACAGTATTTTGCCATAAGTGACTGCAATTTTTAATAAATAAAATGTAAAACTGTTTGTGATTTAGATTTTTTGTTATTTAGTTATTATATTTATATAAAATTGCAATAATAAAAAGCCAGATAAAAATACTTGTTTTTTGGTTTGTTTTTTTCAAGCAATATTTAGTTTTTATTTACTTGTCTGTTTAAATGTTTTTTTTTGTGTGTGTTTTTATAAGTTAGATAACTTCTTTTGTTTATAACATGTCTGCAAAAATAGAAAATCAGCTGCCAAGGCAGTTATTCTTTCCCGGCAAAGACTACTCTTTCAGATTATCTTTAGATCAGCGTTTCCTTCCTGCACCAACAGGATACACACCTCAGACAGAGACCAAACATCTGTCTATCCCATGTTTGAGCAGAAAGTTGACCAATCAGGTCAGTCGGTACTTGTTGAGACAGAAGATGGGAGTCAAATATTGTAAAATCTGGTTTTAACTTAAATACATTGAAGCATCCAAACAACAATGCAGACATTGTTGTCTAAAAACATGGTGAATCCAGAATGCAAGGATTTAAAGTGGGTTTGGTGCCCTGATCATTTACTTTTTAATTTATGCCTTTTGGATGTTATGCAATTTGTTTTGACCAAAATAAAATATTTTGCTCCAACTTCCTCTCTAATTTTGCCTAAAACTGCCGAAGACTGTCATAAAATCATTTTTTTGTTTTGTTTTGTTTTGATCTGGGTCCTTGACTTAAAATGGCAGCATCAATTAGGCTGAGAAAACTTTTTATTGCCAGCCAATGTCTGTGGGTGTGTCTGTTTGTTTGTCTGTTAGAAAAATATCTCATGAACCACTGGATAGATTTTATTGAAACTCTCAGAAAGTAATCATCCAATAAACTTCTACAACTGATTCATTTTTGAAGTTAACCCCATTCAAGCTGGCCACAACAACTAAGCAACCTTAGTATCTGCAAAAATGGCTATAACTCAACCAATTTGACAACTATTGAGCTAAACTTTGTTGTGTTAGTAGTTGAAAGTAAATCACAAACACACAACCTAAGCCACACATGGGCAATGTATGGCCTGAGGGCTAAAATTGGCCCTTGAACAATCTCCATCCGGCCCCTTAAATATCCTTAAATAAACAATAATTAGAGAAAACAACATCAAAATAAGTTGATGAAAACCTGCATTTTATCAATGAAATATATAGAAGTCTAAATTAAACACCGTGGACATATACAGCTAAAACATTTGGACTAAGATCGGGCAAAACGTTTTCTTTGCCTGGTAAGCCATTGTTTGTGATTCCAGAACTCCAAAAACCAAACATATAACGTTCTTAGCATATTTTAAGCTGACAAATATTTTGTCACAAGAACCAGTTTGCAGAATGTGTGTTTTAAAGTCTTAGAGGGGATCAGGGAGACATATTTTGACCAGACATGCAAACTATGATGCAACTTGTCTAAATAGGAAATGGAAGAAAAAGCCTTGAAATGTCTTCCAGATTATCTCTCTTAAAGAAAATGTTTTTTTTTTCATATGCGGCTCTTTGGTTGCTTTAATAACTCAGTTTGACTCAGTCTTTTCTCAACATAAAATGATCTTAGTCTGAAACTCTGGCATGAAAAGCAGAGGTTGATATGCAGTCCTTCAAAGGATAAAAGGCTATAAATTATTTCACTTTATTTCAATTCTAATAGTGCAGAAAAAACAAAATAACGTGACTGTTATGTTACAACTTTTATCAGCCAGTTTTTAAAAATTAATTTCTTAAGTTAACTGGTGTTTGGCTCATGCAGTATGATGTTTTTATCAGGAAAACATTTGATTGAAATATCTCAGTTTAGATTTGTTTATCCTGAGTGACAGCGGTACTTAATCACATGTTTTTTACATTTATGGTGAGCTATTTATTACACGTTTAAAGGCTTCTTTTCAAATTTCCTCCTGTGGACAACAGTTTCTAGGTAAGAATGGCCGTGGAGAAGCGCCTGGCGTACGCTATCGTACACTTCCTACGAGATCAGACACACAGTGGAGCTCTGAATTCTGATGAGCAGGAGAGTCTCGAGGGTACGTCCAGTCACCGTGGGCTTGTCTTGCTACATTACTTTTATAGTTTACTCTCATAGTATTGAGAAAACAGGTTTTGATACAAGACTTGAACATAAGTTTGAGTTAAATTTGTGTCATTCTCCATCTTTTATTCCAAAATGGACAGATGATTTTAGCTTTATGAGCATCCAGATTGTGATTTGTCGTGTTGATAGCAACTGTTAGAGCATCCTCGAGCTGTTCCCTTTAAATGAGGCTGTGTTTTATCACTTCAGTTGCGATCCAGTGTTTGGAGACCACCTTCAAGATCAGCTCCAGTGACTGTCATCTCTCAGTCCCTCAGCCACTCAGAGAGATATTCCTCAACGCTCTGCTCCAGGTGTGTCCTGAAGATTAACGGTTAAGCTAGAAATTTTTTTATGAAATTCTGAAGGGTGCCGATGCAGCGACTGCCCAGAATTTCATCATAACTAGGTTCATAATAAACACCTCCATTTTGATGTATGAACTTCATAAGAAGTGTGAAGAGAACCAAGATAAAGAAAAAAACCTTTAAAGCAGCTGCCAGTGGCTTGTTATGGTCACCATGGATACCACACACCTGTGTATGTCACTCCCTGACTGCCAAATTAATGAGAGACAGACAGAAACAGACTGAAAAGTAAGCCTCAAACAAACAGTCACTGTGTGAAAACTATGAGTCAGATCTTAAAGAAGACTCTGATGGTCACACATGTGAACTTAAATGTGTCCACAGTGTTTTATGTAGGATATATAACAAGTTATAAAGACCCTTCACTTCCAGTTTTGAAGAGAACATTTTGAGCTAAACTAATTCAGTTGAAGCTTGGCTGTGCACTCTATGTATTCTGGGGAATTTGAGATAAAACCGTAAGTCCTAAAGCAATGAGAGACACACTGGGTAAACAAAGACAAAATTGCCTACATTTTGATGCAGAAATTATATATGTACCAAAAAGAGTTGTGGGAGTAAAAAGAGTTTGATTCTAAAGAAAATTTTAGATTTTTCAAAAGTTAGTGTGTGACATCACCAGCTGTGTGTGACAACACCAAATCATAAAACTTAAACTGTAATTGTGTAAAAAACCCTAAAAGATATCAAAAGGCCAGTTCAGACGGGTAAAGTTCAACTTGATGTGACCCGTTTAAACTTTGTATGATGTTTCTACTTTGAAGTATGACTGAGCTATAAAGTTTCACCAAAATCCCAATGATCTCTATTATTTTTTTCCTGCAGTTTCTGTCTACATTGTTTTATGTACCGTTACCAAAAGTCATATCACCCTTGCCCAATTAAGCTGCAATGTTTTGTTGTATCATTTCCATGTTTTGCTTCAAAGCTGCACAACGAGTTACGGAGCAAAGCTTTTGTAAGGAATAGTAAATAAGGATGTTTTAGAGTGTAGAGATAATTTGTATTTTCTGGTCTTCAGAATTACTACATTTTCACCTACTTAGGTTGAAAACATAATTAACCATAATTAACTGATAACACTGCAAGTGTGTTTGCCGTCACTTTTTTTTATTGTAACAATTTAAAGATGTGGTGTAATTTTCTTGCAATTTATTCGACTTTAGCTTTATCAGGAAGTAAGTCAAAATGCTCTCTGCTAATTGAACTCTTCTGAATTGCTTTTTTGTTTTTCTCAGAATGACAATGTCACCATACCAGAGACTTCCCCTTCACCTGAAGACACTGAACGAGCAGAGCAACTTAAAAATGAAGGTAATGGTCACAAACAATTTCTGTTAGTATGTTTATTTGTGTTTCCTCAGGATGGACAGGAATATAAATATAAGAAGCTTTTTCACTAAATGTTTGGGGTTGTTTGGTTTGTGAGAGAGGCACATAAAGTAATGACGTTATAGTTTTAGTTATCCCCACTGGGAACAGGATTGACTTTGGTCAAGAATATGGATGCAGTTCTTGCTGTGGTTCTACATGCACTGGATAGTCTTTAAAGGTGACCCTGGCACCCCATAATCCTGGAGTACCCCACAAAATCTCTTGGGGAACATGGTCATGAGCCTTCTCCAAATCCACAAAACACATGTGGACTGGACAGTCAAACTCCCATGACCCCTTTAGCAACTCTGCAAGGGTGAAGATCTGGTCCACTGTTCCATGACCAGGACAAAAATGGATAGATGGACAAACTGTGTCATGTCATCAGTTTTTAATTTCAACATTCTTAACCTCATGTGTACCTGTGATGCAAAATATTTTAAAATTAAAAATGTTGCTGTAAAACAAGATAATTATTATGGTAAAAAAGTCAAAGCAAAACAATCAACTATTGGTTCTGACGTTCTGGGTGACATTTTGTTGGCGTGTTTTGGATCCAGTGGTTCTACTAAGAAAGACGGTTTTACTGCAAATCAATGCAGAGTTGCTCTGAGGGATCCCCTTCATCCTGTGAATAAATACTTCTATCTTGTCCAGTTAGACATCTGTCGATCATCAATGGTCCATGAGGAATTTAAAGAGTATAGAGAATAGTTCTTCAGAGTTAATACATTTCTACCCACTTAGGTCGAAAACATGAAGTAGATGTAGGAAATGTCAAACAGTGTGACAAAATACTGCAGAATTCAGCTGTGGTGTGGTGGAACAATGCCTCTCTGTTTGCAGCATCCTTCATGTTGTAGATTCATTTATTTGTATCTATGGGTTAATAATAAGAACTCTAACTTTAGAGAATTGTTGCTTTGCAGAATGAAGTTAAAACACAGAGACAGTTTTTAAATGTGTTTTTATTTAAAGAAATAAAAAAGGAGAAACTTAAAGCTCTGAACTTAGAGTTTCATTTTTTTGATCAACTGGATTATATTTGTGTCTTGTAATACAAAGTAATTGTTTTAGTAACTTTATTCAAATACAGATGGATTGAGGTTCTGGCTTCTCAGCTGTAAATATTTGTTGTTCTTTGTTTCTGTCATTTATAAAGGCAAAAAAAATGACTTTATGGTAATGATTGTTAATGTATTTTCTCAGTAAAAATATCAACCAGAAACCTGAGAGAATACCTGAAAAATCTGTCCTTAATAAAAATGAGCTGATAAGTTAATTCAATGCCGTCTTAAACAGAGCCCTGCATAGTGTGAATGCTGAGTCAGCATTAAAATGATCTGTTGTTTTCCTGTTTAGAGTTTCTTCTGTACATCTTTTCTGTAATCAAATTACTTCTTCATACTTTGTGGTTTCTTTATTTTTTATTCTTTTAACTTCACATGAAACATTTTGTTTTGTCAGAACTGTTATGTGGTTTAAACTCTGCAAACAATCAGAATTCTATTTTTTAGGGAACAATCACATGAAGGAGGAAAACTACAGAAGTGCAGTGGAGTGTTACACAAAGGCCATCGATCTGGACCTCAGAAACGCTGTGTATTACTGCAACAGGTATTAGAATGTGCTCTTATTCAGTCCTAATTTTATTTTTCTGTCGAGGTTTGCACATCTTTACACAGCAGCAGAAGGTAAGGAAAGAGCTGAGCAGGAATAGTCAGAGTTCTTTTGGTGCATAGTGTCATAAATACTCACCAGCGGGTTGACTTTGAAAGTAAACACGGGTTCTGGCTGAACTCGTTGCAGAGCTGCAGCCCACAGCAAACTGGGGAATTACACAGAGGCGACGAGTGACTGTGAACGAGCCATTAAGATCGACTCAACTTACAGCAAACCATACGGGAGGATGGGGTGAGTCTCATCTAACTTCACACATAATTTAATTAACTTCTGCCTGAAGATTTATCAGAAATCATTTCCCTTCCTTGCTTCAGCTTGGCTTTGACAGCTATGAACAAGTATCCAGAGGCGATTTCCTACTTTAAAAAAGCTCTGGTGCTGGACCCTGAGAATGACACATACAAATCCAATCTGAAGATTGCAGAGCAGAAACATAAAGAAGTATCCAGCCCAGTGAGTTCAAACAGGTTTCCTTTTTTAATCTCATTCTTCATGTTAATTCATGTACTCCTAACTTGTGGCTCACATACTTTGTTTTACAGCCATGTTGTTGTTTTTTTCTTTGTATATATGTCCTACAGATAGCTGCTGGACTCGGGTTTGACATGGCGAGTTTAATCAACAACCCTGCCTTTATCAGCATGGTAAGAGTCCTGTCATCATCCCATGATTTCCTGTTAACCACTAAAGTTACTCTAGTTGTAGAGAATCCTGATATGTTAAATATCGACACTTGGGAGCATCTGGCACGTCAAGAACACTTCTGCAAACACGCCACAGTTTTACTGCAGCCATCGAAATCTGATAGCTGTGTACCTGCATTCAGAGCCCACAGCAAAGATCTATGGGTCATGTTTCCTCATAAAACTGCCACCGTGATCAGTGATAAATTGTGCTTTTATAATACCTCAGGGAGAGAAGGGATTTCAGCTTGATTTCTGTTTACAGGCTGCAAGTGTGATGCAGAACCAACAGGTCCAACAGTTGTGAGTGGAATCTGGATTCATCTGTGGTATAAACTTTAAAACCCCAACTCCCAAAAAGTTGGGACGCTGTGTAAAATGTAAATAAAAACAGAATGTAATGATTTGCAAATCTCATAAACCCAAATTTTATCCTGTGCTCTAACTATGCAACAGTGTAATGTAGGAATGTGAAACTGCACAGCTGGATACCTAATGGGTCAAAGATGATGCCTGTTGATTTCAAGGTCACAGGGTCAAAGGTCAAGGTCACAGTTGACTCCTTTGTTAAAACCTGTCTATGCTCCAGCAGGTGACCCCTTTGTTCCCTCCACCAAGGAGGTTAAGTTTGTTTGTCTGTGGGTTAGTAAGGTCACATAAAAACTAACAATGAACAGATTTGGATGACATGTTCAGGACATGTTGGGGTTGTCACAACCCTCCCCCCAATTGAAAAAATTTTGTTGGTGATCCAGATCATGATCTGGATCGCACTATTTTTTATTGACGCTATGTCCTTGGCTGAAGTTTGTGCTCTCTGAGGGCTTCCAGTTCACAATGGAACATAATAAACGTATCAGATGTTTAAACTTGTACAATTTAATTAAAAAAAAAAGTTACTGTAAATGACTTTACTTTTTTTAAATATTACAATTCCTTAGTTTAAACATTTATATGTTTACTATCTTTCATAGTGACTAAAATACAAGTTTAGGAGATTTGCAAATCATTGTATTCTGTTTTATTTACATTATACACAACATCCCAACTTTTTCAGAATTGGGCTTGTAGTTTTAGGAGGATTTTCTGTGTGATCACTGTGTTTCTGTGCACTCAGGATGTCAGGAATGATGTCTAACGCAGTCGGAGGTCCTGCAGCAGGAGTCGGAGGAATGTCAGACATTTCCAGCTTAATTGAAGCGTAAGTGATCCCACCCCAGAAAAAAAAAAAAATAAAATCAATGCTTGGTTTACACTATTCTTTATTTTATAGGGTTTTCTTATTCATATATGCTTTTTATATATTCTGTTTATGATCTATGGGGAAGGGTTTTTCAGAATTTGCTGCTCATATTGATCCACTCATCTAACTCTTGGCAAGGATGGAACTAAATAATCCTTTTCCAATATTCCATAAACCACAACAGTGGCTAAAGCTGTATTATTTATGCTTGTAATAGTTTACCTTACCTGCAGCAAAAACACAGTTTATAATGGTGAAGGGCCTCTAATAATTAACTTAACAAAGAGACTGAAACAGTGTATTAATTACAGACAAAACCAGGCTGCAGTGCTGATTTAATACAACCACATTTCTAATAAAAATGAAAGGCCTAACATTTCATGAAGGAATGCAAATAGCCCATCACTGTTCATGCCAAAGCTGGTCAAATCTTGAAACCATTACACACAATATCATGTAATATTGTCAAAATTTGGGTGCTCTGTTAGCATCTACAGTATGTGTTGTGAATGATTCTCAACTATAACCACACAAAATGTTAGGTAAATAATTGTAAAACCTACCAAGTTATAGCCATTTTTGTATTGGCTAATGTTTTTTACCTGTGGAAGCCATCTTGAATTGAGTTGACTGCAAAAATTAATCAGTTGTAGATGTATAACTAATGATTACTTTTTTGGAGTTTCATTATAATCCATCTGTTGGTTTGTGGGACATTTTGCAAACAGACAGACAAGGTTGACTAACAGTTAATGCCAAAGTTTTCAGCAAAGATCTTTTGCAATTGGTAGAGCTCAGAGTATGAGTTAAAAATGCCTCACGGCTACTACTACACTCAAATTGTAGCTCAATATCTGTAAAACTGACTGTTTTATAGCCATTTTTGTGTTGGCAAGTGTCGATTAGCCATCTTGAATTGAAATGATTCCAAACGCTACTGAACTGTAGATGTACATCTAATGATTACTTTCTGAAAGTTAAAAAAAAATCTTCAGTGTTTTTTTAAAAAAATATTTTGCAGACAAACAAACATGAACACACACAGACGGGGGCACAAACAATATCACCCTTTTGGCCACCAGATGGCTGCAACAGCTAATTGATCTTAATCTACACAAAAATGGCTTCAACCAGTCAATTTTACAGATATTGAGCTGGTGTGGTAGCAGCTGAAAGTGATACGCAACACATATTTCAAGCTCTAACAGACCAAGCGAGATGTTGCAATATTGCATGAGATTGCGCATAGGGTTATTTTTAAGGTTGGCCAAAATGGCTACTAGTCCGTTCTTTTGCATCATGAGATGATCTTAGTCTAAAACTCTGGCATGAAAGGTGGCAGATAATTTGCATTCTTTCAAGCAATGTTAGGTTTTAATTTTAAAAGTGTGGGGCGGGGTTATTTTATCTTCAGCAGTGGATGATTTATTTGCTTTAATTTACTGGATCTTAAAAACAAAAATGCAGGCCCTTTATCTCGTCTGTTTATCAGGGGCCAACAGTTTGCTCAACAAATCCAGCAGCAGAACCCAGAGCTGATTGAGCAGCTGAGGAACCACATCCGAAGCCGTTCTTTCAGCGGCAGCGCCGAGGAGCATTCATGATCTGTTTGGGTAGTTAAAAAACAAACTCTAGCTCATCATACACAAACCTGGGAAATATTTATATGATTAACATTCCATATTTTTTATCCCAGACATGTTTTTCCTGAAGGAAGAACAACCATATGGAGCGATAACAATCTCTACACCCATTTCTTCAAGTCAAATCCCCGGCAGAGCTGGAATGAAAAGACAAGGATGGGGTTGAAGGCACTTTACTGAGACTGAAGGATCTGAAGAAGGAGGATGAGGAGGAGGAGGAGGAGGAAGAAGAGGAAGAAGAGGAAGAGGAGGAAGAGGAGGAAGAGGAAGAGACTGGACCATGAAATGAAACATCAAGTAGGGCGAAACATAACATAAACACCTGATCATAAAAAAACAAAAACAACAACAAACAAGCCAAGACGTCATTCAGCCCGCTGACAGACCATGAGTGAACTTTTTCTTCAGATGTGTTTTTGATGTGTTGAAACTTTCTGAGAATCCACCTGTTTATTCACAATACAAAAAGAATCAGAGAGGAATGTACTTTAGCTGCAGTGCAGGAAACATTTCAGCTTTTTTGTTCAGACACAAAGCATCAGGCATTGTTTATAATGTTTAATATTATTTTTGTAGTCAGAATTCACTGTACTTGTTTTTGAAAAAAATAAATAAATAAATACACACACATTCAGCCCTGGAACACATTGGGCTCACATTGTTTTTTCAATGCATAATAATTCAGCTTTTAACAAAGACAATAATGTAATTGTATAACAAGTGTTTGCAGCCTGTGTTATGTTGTTAAAGCCCCTCCCCTTTAAACCAGTTTAATTGGTGATTAACAACATATTCATACTGTTTGTTTGCATGCTCCTAAATCTGGTATTTGAGATCAGATGCTTTATGTAAACAAATATGTAGACTAAGGCAGCACATTGTCTAAAACAATAATAAATATCTTAAAATAAAAACACCCTTTCATGATTTTTTTTGTCTTTGATTTAAAATGACAAGGATGAGATGGTTTATTCTTATAAAAAAAACTACAACCCCTGTTTAAATGTTAGTTTTTTTGTGAATTAAAGCTTTTTCCACCCTTGTTATGACAAACAACCCCAATTCAAACAAAATTGAGATGTTGTGTAAAATGTAAATAAAACAGAATTCCTAATTTGCAAAACTTATAAATCCATATTTTATTCATAACAGAACATCCATCCAACTATCTATTTTCTTCACCCTAATTTTTTATTTTGGGTCACAGGGAGCTGGTGTCTATCTCCAGCAGTCACTGTACGAGAGGCGGGGGACACCATGGACAGGTAGCAACTCCATCACAGGGACACAAAGACAAAAGACAAACAGGCATTCATGCTCTCACTCACACCTAGAGACAATTTAGAGCACAAGTGTCAAACTCCGTCTTCAGGGCCCGCTCTCCTGCATGTTTTAGATGTGTTCTTGCTTTAAAACACCTGGTTTAAATGGATGACTTGTGGACATGCTTGTGGAGAACTTGATTTGGTGAGGAGGTAATTAAACCATTTGAATCAGGTGTGTTGGAGCAGGAAACAACTACAATTTTCAGGACAGTGGCCCTTGTAGCTTGGAATTCAACACCCCTAATTTAGAGTTACTAATTAACCTAAAATGCACATTTTTGGGCTGTGGGAGGAAACTGGAGAATCTTGAAAAAACATGCAAAGAAAGCCCCCAGTCGGAAAGTGAACCTGCAACTCCTCTTGCTGCGAGGGGACAGTGACGCACAATGGAACATTGTAAACATAAATGTTTGAAACAAGGAAATTGTACCGTTTTTAGGAAAAAACTCTTCCACAAATCATTGTCTGTAAACACAGTTCACCGTGTCATCCACAAATGCTGGTTAAAGCTCTATCATGTAAAAAAGAAGCCAGATGTGAACACCATTCAGAAATGCTGCTATCTTCTCTGGACCAAAGCTTATTTAAACTGTTCTGTGGTCAGACAAATGAAAATGTGAAATTCTCTTTAGAAACTATGGCTGCCATGTCCTCTGTACTAAAGAGGAGAGGGACCACCCAGCCTGTTATCAGAGCACAGTTTAAAAGCCTGCCTCTCTGATGGTATGGGGGTGCATTTGTGCCTAAAGCATGAGCAGCTTACACATCTGGAAAGGTACCAGCAAAGCAGAAAAGTCTACACATTTTAGAACAACATCTGCTCCCAACCAGACAAAATCCAAGATTCACAGAGACTCACAAAGCATCAAAAGTACATCGTTAAAAGGAATCAGTCAGGAGAAAGTTACAAAATATTTCCTCAGAATTAAATAACTAATGGAACACAGTGAAGGCAGTCACCAAGAAGTGGAGAAAATATTAAAGGATGATGATATTACTGAGAACTGGAGGATGCAGAGAGACAGACAGTAACACTGAAGGAGCTGCAGGAAGTTCTGACAAGTTCTGGTTGTGTTCTCCACGCAACAACAATCTCCTGTGTTCTCCATATGTGTGGACCTTGAGGTAGGGAAGCCTTTTCTTATAAATAAAACTAAATGTCTGTTAAAAGCCAGTAGTAAAATGTGTTCTGGTCTGATGAACCCAAAATTAAACTTTTCAGCTACAGTTCCAAAGGATTTATTTGGTGCAGGAATCATTGACATGTACTGTATTACAATACATGTCAGGCAGGAACAAGATTGTGGTTCACCAAAAGAACACCATCTCAACAGTGGCCTTAGTGGTGGCAGCATCATGCTGTGGGGTTGCTTTTCTTCAGCTAGAACGAGCGTTTTAGTCCAGGTGGATGGCATTATGAATAACTCCAAATGCTTGTTTATTTTGTCTCAAAACCTTCCGTAGCCGGTACTTACCGGCCAGTATTACGTATTGCTATAAAGAGTCTTTTTGTGAACGGGACAAGCAAGTATAGTAAAATCTGCAGTATAGTGGCTTACAAAACTCAATTCTTCTATTTGCTTGTGATTTTAATTATTTTAAGTGAAGGAGAATGAAAATAGTTTGCCTAACAAGGTGATTCTTTGGAAAAATAATGGACTTTTAAATCCAACACAAATCTAAATTACTTTGTCATATTAAATGTTTTTCTAATCATATTTCACGGAACAAAAAAAATCAGTGGGACTTTACCATACTGTAAATATCACATGAATGTTCATGTAGAGTTAAATGTTCTGCACTGTAAGGTAATATAATTGTTTATAATTTCTTCCATACATTTGATGCAAACTACTTCAGCGTATTTTATGCCATTTTAATCATTCATATATTAATTGGGAATAATGTGACGTAACTTCTGTTATTTTTGTAACTTTTACACTTTTCAAAATATTAAACTTAATAATAAAATTCCCCATAGGAATAATGTACATTAATTCTTCAGAACATCGTCTTCTTTAAAATCTCATTTAGCATACTTGTTTTGTTTTGTTCCTGTGCTATTTAGCCACTGTTCCTGCTTATAGCTACCGTTTAGCTTACTTTTACTTTAGCATTCATTTTGCTACTTGTAGCATGTTTTGCCAATTTGGGCTATTGTGCTAATTTAAGCTTCAGTTTGTTTTGCTATTTTTAGCTTTAGCATCTGTTTAGCTAATTTTATCTTCAGCATGTTTTGCTAAATTTAGCTACTGTTCCGCTGTTCTTCACCAAAACACACGGCATATCAGTCAAAACAAGACAAAAATCTAACTTTACAGAGTCTTTATTAACACGTTCACACATTTACATGATTATTTTCAACAAAACTGATTTATATTATTCACAATTTATTTTAAAATTTAGTATCATCCACTCAGAGGTTGCAAAAAAAGTGAAAGAGTGCAAAATTCCAGTTGGTCCATTCATTTTTAAAATGCAAAAAAAGGCAAATAAAATGTCTAGCAGTCATTGCTCATAAATGGGCAGATTACACACACTTGTGCAATGTCGTCATATTCGTAGGTCCTCTTTAGAAATGTGTCTGTTAATCTCAGTCCAGAAATACTCTGAAGAAAAGAGGAGGACAATGTGACTATGTGAAAAAAGAGGAAAAAGAGAAAAACTGTGATTAGGAAAGTTTGGAGCTTACCTGTAGACCCTGGACTGAGGAGAATACTGTGAGGGGCAGCAGGAGGGAGGAACCAGGAGTAAGTTTCCCCAGCTGTCTTCCTGATATCCCCAACCAGTGGACTGAGCTCGTGTTGCACATCTCCAGAAGCAGGTCCATGGTTCTTTCACTACAACATGAAAGACACAGAAAAGTTGGCAGTTAGAGCTCTCAGTCAGGTTGGTTCACTCCTGTGGGTGGTACAGTATGTCTTCTTTAGGGGGATTAGCACCTGCAGTTGGTGATTTTACAGATGATGTCGAACGGCTCTTCAAGGTTTACAGTGTCAGGGATCACCTCCAAAGACAGCCTAATGTCTCCATATCCTGGAGCCTGGAGAACACACAAAAACAAATTCAATTAAAGCTCTAGCACGGATTGTTATTGTGGTTTTAATCAAACCTTGAAAATAACATTAAGGGCAATCTCATGCAATGTTGTGAGATAAATGTTGTCAATAACTCTCAGCTACTAAAACATCAGATTTTAATCCAATTGCTGTACAACTGACTGACATGTTTTTGTATTTTTTTAAGGTTAGCTGGCTGTGGGGGCCATCTTGAATTGGGTTGACTCCAAAAGTTAATCAGTTATACAGTGGCATGCAAAAGTATTCAATTTTTTGAATTTTTTCTGCTTTTATTGCTATCATAAATCAGTCATGATCACTACAAATTGACCTTCTTT
>JAOXNZ010000038.1:4583947-4595318 GCA_028566095.1 Kryptolebias brasiliensis
CGAGAGCCAGCTTCTGTAGCCGAGGATCAGACCGCCAAGGTCCCCGCCTTCGGCCACCACCCATCCCACATTGCACCTGACCCCTTTGGCCCCTCCCACAGGTGGTGAGCCCATGGGAAGGGGGACCCATGTCACCTCTTTGGGCTGTGCCCGGCTGGGCTCCATGGGCGAAAGCCTGCCCACCAGGCGCTCGCCAACATGCCCCACCTCCCTGCTCGGCTCCAGAGTAGGGCCCCGGTGACCCGCCATCTTGAACCTGCCATCTTGAATTGGGTTGACTCCAAAAGTTATTCAGTTGTAGATGTACATCCAATTATTAGTTTCTGCAAGTTTCTTTAAAATCCATCAAGAGGTTCAAAAGATATTTTGCTAATGCTACAGACAAACAAACATACGCATGCGCACATAAACACCAGCACCAGCCTTACATTCAACAGTGGGCAAAAACAATTTTAAGAGTTTCTGTTTGCATCCAGATGTGACTTCATTTACTTTACTCTAATCTAAATGTTCCTTAAAAATACTAAATATAGTTCTTTGGCATTCACACAAATAATAACTGGAATTCTCGTATATTTATGTTGTTGTTGAGTATTAACACCTTCTGTAACTGGAGCAACAGGGCAGATTTTTATACCAGAAAAGATCTGAGTGAGATCCACAGAAAATAAAGTAGCAGCCATGTTCACCACACAGGAACAAGTGACAGGTCAACACAGGTGATGGAGAACTAACTAAAGGTTGGACAACAACACGAGCCAGCAATGAGAGGAATCTACAACAGATTCAAAATGGCTTTACTTATTATCAGCCCACGTCAAATGCAGAGGCGAAGCGATAATGTTTTTGTCCCTGTCTATGTCGATGTGTTTGTTCATTTGTCTTTACCTTCAGCAGAATATCTCATGAAACACTGAATGAATTTTTATTAAACTTTCAGGATAGTTAGAAGGTTATATGTCTACAACTGATAAACCTTTGAAGTCAACCAAATTCAACTTAGCAACAGCTAAGTGATCTTAAAAAACACAAAATGGCTACAACTCAGTCAATTTTACAGATATTGAGCTAAAATTTGGTGTGGTGGTAGCTGAGGGTTATTCACAACACATACTTCTAGTGGTGCTAGAAGTGCAAACACTGTGCTTAAAACGTTAGCATTAACTGTTGGAGTCCACCCAGTTTGTCTGTTAGCAAAATTTCTCATGAACCACTAGACAGAAGTTAATGAAACTTTCAAAATGTATTAGATGTACATCTACAACTAATTAACTTTTGCAGCTAATGGCTACAAACTCTTCTCAAAAGATGATCTCAGTCTAAAACCCTGACAGAAAGGCAGCGGGTGATATGCATTCCTTAAAGGAATGTTAGGGTTTTACTTTAGTATGTGATCCTAAATATTTGATATATTCATGTTTGTTTTTTTATGTTCTGTATTTGTTGCCTTTTTTTTATTATTTCTTTTTAAGCTTTTTGAGTTTATGATTGCTGTGTGACATATGAGACATAAACCTTTATCTCCACAGTATAAGACCTTGTGTTCCTGATGGTTTGCATACACAAAGTAGAAACCTTCAGTAAAGATAAAAACCCTGCTGTTGGCTCCAGCAATATTCTGAACAATGAGGCTGGTGCTCTTGCTGGTGTCTCTGCTGATCTCTGATCTGAGTCTCCTCGGAGATGAGGCCTGGATTAGGGACGATTTCTTGTTCAGAAAGCTGTTCCTCAACAGACTGAAGAGTCCCGGTAAAGATCTGGAGATGGTTTTGACTCAAACTGAGTATGGATGTGTGTTTTTCCAGAGGGATTGTGTGTATGTAACTGAGCAGCTCAGACTGAGGAGTTTATCTTTACATTGGGAATGTTCACTCCATGATGGGGACACCAACCAAGTCATGGTGGGAATAATCCCACCGAACCAGTTTCCAGCATTGGTATGCTTATTTTTATTACGAATCAAATGTGATCTATGTTGAGTCAACTTGTTTTTTCCTTGTATATCAAAAATCTGGATAACAGTGAGTTATATATACAGTTGAAACCAGATGTTTACATACACTGTACAAAAAGACACAACAATTTTTTTCTTACTGTCTGACAGTAAACAAGACTAAACCTATCTTGTTTTCAGTCAGTTAGGATTCCCAAAATTATTTCTATTTGTTAAATGCCCAAATAATGTGGTAGGGAATTTATATTACTTCCTTTAAAGTTACAAGCTTCCATACATTTTCTCAGTATTTGGCAGCATTGCCTTTAAACTGTATGACTTGTGTCAAACATTTTGGGTATCATTTAACAAGTTTCTTACAATAGTTTGCTGAATTTTTGTCCTGTTCCTCCTGACAGAACTGGTGGAGCTGAGTCAGGTTTGTAGGCTGATCTGCTCACACACACCTTTTCAGCTCTGCAACAAATTTTCTATTGGACTGAGATCAGAGCTTTGTGATGAGCACTCCAAAACACTGACTTTGTTGATCTTAAGTCACTTTGTAACTGAAGTGGCCGTATGTTTAGGGTCATTGTGTATTTAAAGACCCATTTGTGCCCAAGCTTTAATTTCCTGGCTGATGTCCTCAGCTGTTGCTTCAGTATTTCCACATGATGTTCTTTCATAATACCATTTGTGAATTGTACCAGTTACTCCTGCAACAAAACACCCCACAACTTGATGCTGCCACCCCTGTGCTCCACAGTTGGGAGGATTTGTTTCACTGTGGATAATGACTCACTCTTACCAGCGTCAGCCAGCATCTTCACCAGGTCTTTTGATTTTGTTCTTGGGTTGATGTGCACATTTTGGACCAAAACACATTCATCTCAAGAACACAGAACCCGTCTCCTTCCTGAGCGGTATGATGACGGTATGTATAATTGTTTAAACAGATGAACCTTCAGGCATCTGGAAATTGTACCCAAGGATAAACCAGGGTTGTGGAAGTTGACAATGCTCTTCCTGATATTTTGGCTAATTTTCCCATGACTTCACACAAAGAAGCAGTGTGTTTGAGGTGTGCCATAAAATGCATCCACAGGTGTGCCTCCAATTAACTCACATGTTGTCAGCTAACCTAACATCCTCATCTGAATTTTCCCAAATTGTTTAAAGGCATAGTAATCTTAGTGAATGTAAATGTGCTACTTTGAAGAAAGCAATTAAACAATTTTCTAAAAAAATGTAAATACTTTTTTTTTTTTCAGCATTTAACAAACAGAAAAAGTTTTGAAAATCCTAACTAACCTAAACCAGGAAAGGTTTAGAATAATTTAATGTTAGACAGTGAGAGGAAAATGCTTATGTGTCTTTTTATACAGTGTATGTAAACATCTGGTTTCAACTGTAACTAAGACCTACTTATAACTATTATTCACTGATACATGTAAATCTTAAAATAGTGTCTCACTCTGCTGTGACTTTTGGAGACTGAAAATTGAATGACTCTCCGCTACTGCCAGATCAAATTTCAGTTCAACATCTGGAAAATGGACTGGAATGCCTGTATGACTGAGTCATAGGCATTTTCATGTTTGCTAAGGTTGATAGGCTGTGGTGGCCATCTTGACTTGAGTTGACTCCAAAGGTTAATCAGTTGTAGATGTACATCATCAACATGTATTATAATACTAACCAAGAGACCCCTTATTCTCTTGTTGGGAACTGAAGCCATCAGAACCTAGTTTTTGGAAGCTTGATGTATTTTTGGGACAACATGGCAGTACTCCCCTACACACAATCATGGTGTTACATGAGCTTTCCTTTAGGAATGAAATAACTAATTACAGTTTTTAATATACTGGAACCATGCTGTGTAGACACAGTTCTTCTTCCAGTTTGAACTTCTGGGGTGACGTATGAGGTCCAGGTTTTATACATGCCAGGATGTACATCCAGTAATTACTTTGTGAGAGTTTCATTAAAACATGTCTGGTGGGTCATGAGCTATTTTCCTCACAGTTAAATAAACACACACACAGAGAGGTAGGCAAAAACATTATCGTCTGCCTTTTACCTTTTGGCGGTGGGTGAATTAAAAAGTTTCTTCTGTAGGATGAACAGCAACACAACAGTTCAGATTTCAGATTTAAGGAAATAGTTCATTTAAACAATACTCATGTAAACAAGCAAAGAGAGAATTAGATAATAAATATCTACAGTTGCTGACAGAAATTCATCTCATCTAATGTTTAATATCACCTGCCACTAAAGTTGAAGGTGGAACAACGATGGTTTTACCCGTGTCTGTGTGTATGCCTGTACTCTCCCTATCTATTAGCAAAACATCTCATGAACTGCTGAATGGATTTCAATGAAACTTTCAGAAAGTAATCAGTTGATTAGTTTGACCAAATTAGCTACAACTTTGTCATTTCTCAGCATAAAAATATCTTAGTCTAAATATGTCACATGAAAAGTTGAGGGCAATATGCATTCCTTCAAGGAACGCTAGGCCTTTAATTCTGAAATGACCTCAGGGCCTCAACAATGTTTTTGTAGTGTATTCTGAGGACAAGATGGATGGATCTGATATGCAACTCAGTTTTTAACCTTTTTCCTCCCACCTCAGAGTATCTGTGTTTTTGGTGTCACTGTGAAGGAAAAATGCAGAGATGGCCAAAGATTTTACATGTCTGACCCCTGACCGTCGGTGGAAAACTGTAGCCTGTGGCCTTCCTGTCTCCCAGACAGATCTTTCAGTCTGGACTCTGGCTGATCTCAGAGCAGCGCCTCTGGTCGGCCTGAAATGGATGTTTTTATAGCTCATGGCTCATGTTTGTATCCGGTAGCAGTTTTGTAACTAATTCCATCTTCCTCTCCTCTCACTTTAGGCTATCTCTTCATTCTGTGAAGCAGGAAAACATATTCCTGTATTTCTGGTGAAGTCAAGCTCACTAACAACAAGGTTGGGTCACCATTTTCCAGGATTGTTGTTGGAGAAGATCCCTGATGCTCATTTGCAGACAACAAGCTGCTGCACAATTGCAACTGTGATTATTACTTACTGCGCAGAAAACAGTGAAATCAAATCAGCAGTGAGGAATAGGAAAGCATCAATGCAGGTGGCTGCAGAGCCACAAGTGAGTCCAACAGAGAGAAAATCTCCAGCGATTGACATTAAAGCTCGTCTTCAAGTAGAGATACAGAGACAAAGAAAGGCAAAGAAAAACAAGTACTTTCCGCAACTTTCAGTAAAAGTTGCAGTTGCTGAGGAAGCAGATGGTGTTTCTGTTCAGAGGCTCCTGTTGGTATCCAGAGTGAATAATAATAGATCAGCTCAGGATGATAATACAGAATATTCCAGTAAGAAGAAAACCAAAAAACAAGCAGAGCTCCGATACTTTCTGGAGGAAAGTAAAACAGATAAAAATGGAAACCAGGTGATTTTAGTACGACAAAAACAGCGTGTGCATAAAATGAATAACAACAATGTTGATGGACACATGCTGTCTGATGTGGAAGACGAAGCCTTAATCATGTTGCTCCTTTCACAAATAGAACCACTAAATGAAAGAAAACTGAATCTGAACCCAGCTGTGAAGCAGGAAACAGTGAGGATCATTTTAAAAGAGATGGGTAAGCCCCCACCCATCATTAAAACCATACAGGACTTCATTACAGAAGCAGATACATCAAAATGTAAATGCTTTAAAGGAAGAAAATGCTTGTTAAAATTATATGTGACAGACAGGAAAGAGGTAACAGAACTAAAACCAGCAGAGAAAACAGAGAACAAAGAAACAGATGTTAATAAACCCAATAAAAACACTCATAATCCAGATGAGGATTCAGTTCTTCCTTCACCTCCATCAGTCAAAGTGATAAAGGCTGAAACTACAACAACAGAGTTTTCAACTGGAGCGACTTACACAACAAACACTGAAGCTTTAAGTCAAGACACTTCACACAGACAACCACAGAGAGACCAGAACCAAACAACCACTACCGAACCAGAACCAGAGACAGAAACTGAGACAAGATTCCCAAAAGGTAAAACAGAAAATATACAAGTCACAGCTAAAATCTCCTTGTCAGGCCTCAGGATGAGAGAGGACATACAGGAAGCCATGACAAAACTCCACAAAGACACAAAAAATGAAGATAGACCTTCGAAAAACTGGGTCAGAACTGAAAGAAAAGATCAGAATGAGCCTGGACTGAAATCACTGTTAATACAGTCAGAAGATTCCCAAAAAGAAACCATGGACTATCATCCAAAGGTAGGTCAACCTGAAGATCCAAACTTCTGTCATAGTTTTATTCCATTGAAAGTGGTTGAAAAATACACTTCTTCACCTTCAGGCAATGCCATGGTTTAAAATATACTAACTGAGACATCAAGTCCCCCAAAAAAGTAAAAATAGCAGGTTGGAGGGAATTGAAAGACTTATGTTTTTCATGTTACCTGTAATCATACATTTTGTAAAGTACTTTTCAATTTTTAGCATGACAGTCTCTGCAGACAATACAGTTTCTCAATACCATGTGCAGTAAGATGTATTAAAACTAGACACGGGACCAAAATGGAAGTTGAAGGCGTAAAGGATGAGTGCCCCCAAGTGGCTGGCTGTAGTCCAGTCTTTAAGTCCTGCTCCTTCATGTAAACAAATGGGACATTTTCCTAACTAAAAAATAAAAATACTGTTCAGATAATTTTTTTCAGGTGTTGATTTTTGTTGCTTTACATAGTTCTCACCTTGCTACTGTATGTTCAAATATACATATGTGACTGACAGCGTGGCAGCCTGTTATCAAGGGCCCACTTTCCACAGGGACAAAGACCTTAATTTCTGGAGGCATGTCCTGCGGTTTGATGAAACTAAAATTGAACTGTTTGGCCAAAATGATTTGGAGGAAAAAAGGGGGAAGCTTCCAACTGTGAAGTACGGGGGTGGCAGCATCATGTTGTGGGGGTGAGTTGTTGGAAGCAGGATTGATGCGCTTCACAAAATAGATGGCATCATGAGGAAAGAACATTATATGAAACTGTTGAACCAACATCTCAAGACATCAGCCAGGAAGTTATAGCTTGGGCGCAAAAGGACATTCAAATGGACAATGAGCCTAAACATACGACCACATTAGTTACAAAGTGGCTTAAGATCAACAAAGTTAATGTTTTGGAGCGGTCATCACAGAGCCCTGATCCCAGTCCAATAGAACATTTGTAGCAGAGCTGAAAAAGTGTGTGGCCTACAAACCTGACTCAGTTCCACCAGTTCTGTCAGGAGGAATGAGTCAAAAGTCCAGCAAACTATTGTGACAAACTTGTGGAAGGAAACACAAAATGTTTGACCCAAGTCTTTTTGTACAGTTATGTGTGTTTTTATATGCTGCATGTAAATATCTGGTCTCAACTGTACGTGGGCGTGTGTAGTATTTTGATATGCCCATTTTTACCTGTGATTACAGATTTGCTTATCTGCACTGTATGGGATTACTTTCCCATTGACGCCCCTGATTGTCACTGTAGAATGATAAGATCAGTATCACATTTACCTTTATTTTGTATGAAAAACATTACAATAGACATCATGTGTCCTGAAATGTCAAGTGAAACTCACCCAAAGCTACTTATCACAAGGTGCAGATAAAAAAAACAAAAAAACCCCCATTTCGCTTCAAATTCCCTTTAACATACAAAAATATGAGTTTTTTAAAATCAAGGTTACCTCTGAGAGGCAATTTCAAATGACACAAACCTGTTCATAGTTTTTACTGCATAACCTAGTTACGAAGTTACGAGTTAAGGATGAAAAGCTTAAAAAAATTAAATGGATAGTTCAGATCTTTCAGGGGTATACCTGTGTCTGTGTATGTTTATGAGTGTTAGCAATATATGCCATGAACCACTGGACAGATTTTAATGAAACTTTGGGAAAGTAATCATTGGATGAACATCATGAAACTCCATCTCAGGTCCTCTGAACATGTCTGATTAGACAAACCAATCCAAGATGGCCACCACAGCTAATGGGCCATAGTAACCCCCCAAAACTGCTCTAACTCTGTCAGTTTTCCACACATTGAGCTAAAATTTGTGTGGTAGCTGAGAGTCCTTCACATAGTATTAGACGTGATGTTCTTTGTCCTGTCAGTCAGCAGTGGTTGTTCTGATGAATACTTGTCTCCACAGACCACAGGCACCATGGTGCCTCTCTGCAGAGGTCTGATCCATCGGACTGAAGCTGGGTGGAAACATTGCATGGAGAGACTCAGACGACTACCAACCTTGTTGGTTTATGCAGCTCCAGATGCCAGAAAGCTGGAAAATAAACCCATCAATGACAAAAACCCTCTCAGTGATGAAGACGATCATTTTTATTATTTTAATGGACTTCTGAAAAGAGTTCAGAATCATTTTAATACTTATCCCAAGAGACTAAAACAAAGACGTTGGAGCTCTGGAACCACAGAGGAACAAAACGGAAAATCTCATGAAAATCTGCTCAGTTATCTTCAGCGTCTTGTTAAAAGAAACAAGATCAGTCATTCCTGATGATGACAATGCAGTCAGACACATCAGTGTCAATAAATTAAATTTATTGTGACTGAAAGACCTGAAACAGTGACACCTACTGACTTATGAATGAAAAGTAAAATCTTGTTAAAGGGTTTGAGTCACTCACATAATTAAACAAACAAAAAGAACCCTGAAGTCATAGAATAATTAAACATGTTTAGACTTATTGTTATGTGTACAGAATAGAAAACCATGGCTGACATGACTCTAAACACCATGCTTTGAAGTAAAACATGAGCCAGAATGTGGATGGTCTTTGCAGAGTCTTGCGGGGTCTTCAGGAGGGTTTTTAAGAACACAGTGAGCTCCACATTCCTTATGATGCAGAGTGATAGGTTCACAATAGTTTTCAGCATGCACCAAACTTCCTATGTGAGATAATGGTGGTTTATTATCGTGGTATAAGTGTATCTGTGACATGGGGTCCACACACATCGTTGCACCAGGGTCAGCTGTCCTTTACTCACCTTTTGGATGCAAGGCCAGAAATCAACTCAAACTTTATTTACAAAGTGCATTTCTTGTACAAAGCAGCCCAATGTGCTTTCCATTAAGAACTTAAAACAGAGAAGAACGATGGTTTTAATCATATACTTTCCAAAAATACTTTTTTTTAAAAACTTTTTTCTAAAACCATTACCAGCAGGTGTCTCAGAAAAGGGGGAAATGAATTCCATATCATAGAAGCAAAAACCCAGGCTTGGTAAACAGACAAGGTGTAGTTGAGTTACCACTGTTACTGCTAACCTGAGTGATCTGACAGGTGTATAACTAGTTAACATACCTTTTATAAACTATAGTGCAAGGCTAGGTAATGCTTTATATACCATAATTAGGATTTTGAAACTGATTCTACTTTCAAGAGGAAGCCAGTACAGCGATCTAAGAACAGGTGTAATGTGTTCAAATCTTGTGAAATAGGAGCAGCAACATTGAGTCAGCTGTAGTCTGTTTAATGCTGATTTTAGGAGGCCTGTAAATAGGTCAATACAATAAACCAGTCTACTGGTTAATAAAGCATGAATTAATTTTGTTGTTTATTTATATCACTGTCTAATAGTCAAGTCAAATTTATTATATAGCACTTTTCAGCAACAAGGCACTTTGAACCGACTTATGACATATGATGTTATAATATGATGAAGTTTCAGCTTTGGACTCCAGAAACAGAACTGAGGAGTGCTGCAACTTTCTGTTTCTGAGTCTTTGCACTGAAAATAAGTGTTTCTGTTTTCTCTTTGTTTAGCTGTAAGCTTTAGATCACATTCATACACTGACGGGGCACACATCAGAGGGGTTCAGTGTCTTGCCCAGGTACTCTTCGACGTGGCATACTGGTGGTCCTCCAACTGTCTTGCTGGAAGACAACTGCTCTAACCACTGAGCCACAGCCACACCATGACATGTACTGAACTTTGTACAGAGCTCTTGTTCTCATCATGGTCAGGCCTGGATGAGGAAGGAAGAAGGGTGGATGTGGTCGAGGTTCGGCACAGCAATCCTCTTCACCTGCATCCTCTCGTGCACAGCAAGGCTGAAACTGATGCTGGAGGCCCTAAAACCTCCTGTATATGTAGGAAAGTTCCACAGATTGTGAGAAAGACGTGGACTCAACCCAACCGACATGATACCTGTGGCAATAGTTTCAAGCTAGCATGGCACGATCTCCTAGCATGTAACTGCATTTTGACTCAGTTCAAAAGAGTCAAGTAATTTCGGGGCTCTGGGCGTGGTGTGTGGTAGTATCATTGCAGGAACGTTACCATTTGGACACACACATTTGCCGGCTTCCATCAGAGGGTGATGCAACACTCTCTGCACCCTTACTTCCCATGGCCTTGGCTAAGAGATATTAATATAGGTCTTTATAAGAACATCTCTTTATTTTTGCATAATAATGTAATTATTCCACTACTTCAGATATAGTTTCAGGCCATTTAATTGTTACCAGTTTATGAACATAAGTTTTGTACATTTTAATGTTTATCTTGTGATGTTTGTGTTAATGGGAGTAAATGCTATTTCTGTATGCTAACATTGCTGATATTAAATGTCTGAAACAGTTTGTCCTTGTCTTTTTTTTTGTTTGTATTCTGAGGTAATCAGACAACGTTATTATTTACCAAAGGTTTAGTCTATTTGCTTTAATTTGTGTCTACGGTTAATACCCTTGCTACAGCTTAAAGTAAACACAGAGAAAATGTAAGCTTGGTTGTATTTTTCTTGGTAGATTGTATATTTTGTCTCTTCATCTTTCCTGTTTAAAAGTGAATTCAAAATAAAAATCCCAATCCGACAAGAAGAATGATAACAGAGAGATAAAATGGATTGTTTGGTGTTCAGAAGGCACAGTGATTATGAGAAGAAAAGCAGGAATAATTCGAAAGTTACAGCAAAACCAGCAGCGAATTTCACAACACAAAAACAAACACTTATCAATAATAAAGGCTTAACAACACATATCACCCACCACCTCTTATGCCAGAGTTTTAACTAAGATCTTATGATGAGAAATTATGGGTTTGTAGTGATTTTGGGCCTATCTTGAAAATAATGCCATGTGCATTATTTGAAATTATGGGACTCCCAGAGTATGTGTTGTGAATAACTCTCAGCTACTACCACATCAAATTTTAGCTCATAATCTGTAAAATTGACTGAGTTATAACCATTTTTGTGTTTTCTAAGGTCACTTGGCAGTGGCGGCCACCTTGAATCAAGTTGACTCCAAATGTTAATCAGTTGAAGATGTACATCCAAAAATATTCAGTGATTTCTGAAAGATTCATTAAAATCCATCCAGAGGTTCACAACCCCATCACCCACCCCCCCCCCCCCCCCCCCCACAC
>JAOXNZ010000038.1:4613573-4626359 GCA_028566095.1 Kryptolebias brasiliensis
CTGTTACTTGTGTGACTTCTGTATAGGGTTGGGAGATGCTTTGTGATAAACAAGATGCTAATTACTTTTTAATGGCGTTTTAAGTTTATATTTATGCTAATTGTTGGTCAGCAACCTGTGATAATAAAAAAATTTGACATATGTAATTGCACTTGCTTTATTAAGCATGAAAATATAAAAATCTGTATTTATTTAAAAAAAAAAACACAATCTTTTAAGTTTCAGTATAATTGAAATGCATCAATAATCGTTTTATTATCCTATTGCAGCCCTCAATCAGAGTCGCGAGGTGACTAAAGGTTCTCTCCCTACTTCTGTAATGTGTTTTGTTGTATGTTTCTGATTCAATGCTAAGCTGTTGGTTTCTTTGCTCTCTGAAAAGATTTTCTTTTGTAACCAGTTTTGGAAATGCTGTTTTCTGTGTTTTGTTGATATGTAAAAATAATGCTGTAGAAGTCGTTTTTGTTTTGAATTGTGGTTTTAAAAGCATTTCATAATGTTCTTGTGCATTTTTGAATCTCTGACAGATGCAAACTACACAATTAATAAATAAATAAATTAGTTGCAGCGTTCTTACTGATTTGCTACTTTTAACCAGAAAGACAACATCAGAAATTCAAAATGCATTATTATAGAACAGTTCAAAAAAGCCAAAACCCAGTTAGAAAATGTTTCTGGTTTTGTTGTATTAAATCTAAAAGTATATCTAAAAACAGAAAAAAGAAGCAAATCTTTACAGTAAGAAAGCTGCAAATATTAAAGTAATTAATTATTGGATTATTTTAAATGGGCTAGGACAGACAGACAAGACCAGAATAACTTGTAATGTGCTAAATCTCAATCTCTTTTGAATTTTTTATTTGTAATACGCAACATTCTGAAATGCAGGGAGTCCTTGTAAATAACATTTGTTGAACAGAGGCTGCTTTTACAAAATAAATGAAACCACATGTCAATTTTAATAACCCCAAACTGCTAAACTACATCAAAAATACAATGGCATTAATCCACTGTGTACATAAACACTTTGACTGCCATAAAGTGGTTTACTTTTACCTCTTTAACCAGTGAGGAGGAAGACCAGAGTGACCGTAACCTCAGTGTGGAAAGCGTTTCAAACCCACAATCCCTGGAAAGCCTCCAACATGAGCTGAAGTGGCTCAGTCCACTTCAGTCTCCTCTACCCTCTGTACAATGAGGGAGCTCTGCTGCAGATTATTTCATACAACAGTGTCCTATTGTCGTACAATCTGCCTCTATGATAAGTTTGTGCAATGCTTTTGTGGCAGCAAGTTAAACTAATAAACGCTAGAATAAAATAATGAGGGACTTTCTGTGTATCTGACAACAGTAGCACTCCTCCACTTCCTCTGAACACCCTGGGTTCTTCCAAATTGCCTTGGCACAATCTCTACAAATGCCATGTACACTGAGAATGCATTTGTGAGTGAATGACAGGACATCCTTTCAGACAAGCCAGGTCATCAATGGGCCATTTACAGGGCTGTGATCACTCCATATCTCCTAACAAAAAAAATTAACCAAGGGAGATTCTTCATTTCATATTGGACAGATGATTTTAGTCTCATCTGACTGATAAGCAATGCCATGATGCTACTTATCATATGTCTATACCTAGAGGAAGACCTCACTCTGCTCTTCATGCTTTTCCAATTAACAAATCATTTTCCTTTATCAATATGGCACCTATCATGCAACAGTTCTGATGCTGTAAAAACATACTAGAAGTGTAGTTTAGGAACATAATTCACAATTATCCAACAAGATTTTGTTTTTCACATTTTTGCCCCAGCCAGATAAAAAGAAAAAAGAAATGGAAAAAGCCAAAGCTGGTTTTCTTTAATCAATACGATCTAGGTTTTGAATGACTCTCAGCTGTACACCGGTTTAATGCAGAACAGTTTATCAGACTATAGATCTCTGCGAGCTCTGAGACAACAGAACAAACCGATTATCAACCACTCCTCCCGCGTTTTTATGCTGCACTGAAGAATTCAGCTTTTGTTTTTTTAATATCACGTCTGCCTCCAACAACCACAACAGAGAGTGTGTACAGTACAGCCACTACAACTTACAGTCATGTACTCTTCAAAACCTCAAAAAACCTCAACAATCAAAGGTTAGGGGGTTACATCATGTGTGACCTTCTGTGTTTTATTTCCCTGGACTTTTCTGACACAATTTTTAACCTTAAGGCCACCCCCCCCCCCCACTAAATAAATAACTACATCTTAAGTAGGAATGTCCTCATCAAGAGTTTTTGTCCCCAACCAGAGTCATTTAAGATAAAATATCTGCCGAAACCGAGTCTTAATCTGATACTTGAATGTTTTACAGCACAGACTTGCAGGAGAAATGTACGTACATTAAAATTCTTAAAATAAGTAACACCAGGTAGCTCTAAAGTGCAATAAAGAAATCCTGTATTTAAGCTGTTCTTCGTGTTGTTTTTGTATTACAAGGAAAACTAATATGCCATGTACTTTCCCCCCATTTCCACATAGAATAGAATGCAAATCTATAACTAAAAAGGTTTTTGTGCATGCAGCTCAGCATGTTTATGATCAAATGAAGTCATCCAGAGTGATAAATTCTGTCATCCATTAGCTAATCCTTTTTGCCTTATCTCTGTCTTGTGGAAACTTGTCTCTTCTCTTTTGTTTCCTCTAAAATGTGTTGCTGGGTGAACTCTGTGTACTCAGCCCAGTGTTTGGATTTTAAATATCTAATTAAATTGGTGAAGATTGCAAGTAGCTACACAACTGCTCTCATTTTCTATTGTAAAATGCTTCCATACTGCAGAAATGTTGATACAGTACATCACACAACATTTCACAGCAGATGTATTATGGTGCAGCTGATATAAAACCATAGACAAAAGGTCAACAATAGAGATCTGGAGCGGAATTGGTCAGCTAGCCCAATACTGCATGTCTTACCCCTCCTGAGAGAGGAGGGGTAAGACATGCAGACACACGATGTCACTAACTTAGTTCTGTGCCATCAGGGTCCCTGAATCAGTACCAGAGGTGACCCAAAATCATATCTCATGGTTCCCCATACTGTGATGATGGGGGTACACTGGTGCGTCTCTCTACAACATTGGCAGAATTGGTCCTCAACCCTCTGGGTTGCCTTACGAGCACACAAAGGTCCTCTGTGGTAATGCAGATTCACCCAGATTCACCTGGTATGACTCTGTTTTAACGTTAATGGCAGCCTGATCAAAGGGACGCTAAACGTCTAGTTCAGCTGATACCAGTTGTTGAGACCATTGAGATATACTATAACCAGAGAAAGGACCGGAAGCCGGAAGTTAAAGCTACCATGGACAAGTACTGGTTGCTGCACAATTTTAAGTTCTGCCCCTTCATGTAATCAAATGGGACATTTGCCTCAATAAAAAATAAAAATACACTTCAGATTTTTTTTTTCAGGTGTTGATTTTTGTTGATTCACATAGATCTTACCTTGCTGCTGTATCTTCAAACATGTTTGATTATTTTTTTTTGAATACGCTTAATTTCAATTAGTTATTTGAGGCTTTAGGAAAAGTGTTTTGTTGCACTGTGATTGAGTGTCATGGCCTATTAGTGAGTTGTAAGGGTGTGTAGGTGGGACTTTTGTATGGAGGGTGTAGGCCTTTATCCCTAGTGTGGCACCAAAAAAACCAAACAAACACCCAAAAAAAATGGCATTTTGTCTACAATTCTTAACAATGGAAGAAATTCAGAGATGATTCGTCCTTTTTTATTGATGTTGCTGATTAGGACACGGTGCAGGATGACACGCTGTTGTAAAGAGTCCAGTACTTGTGTCTGAATGGGAGGTCTAGATATCATTGGGTTCAGTAATGTTTGGTCTGCCTTGGGTGACCAGAACCTTTATTATGATGTTTGTGAGTACCCATTTGTTCTATGCCTCACATGCCAACAACTGCACAATCCGACCACCTGGTCTCATGCAAATCCACAATGTGACCCCTATCAAGACCTGGTATTGCTGTCTAATGAGTCTACAATCCAACATCTGTCTCTGCTGACCTTCACTCACGGTTTTAACTGACTGTCAAACTCTCCAGGAACTACCAGATAACACTACTGATTTACTTGTGATGCCACCACTACTGCCTTCAGGTGCCCGTTATAGATGTGCAGCTTCTTGCAATTTAAATCATTTGGACTCCCAACACTGGTCTGCATGTGGACCAAATTATGTCCAAATCAGACCATTCCTTCTGTCTGCTGAACTTATTGTCAGAAAGAATGATGAATTTTTAAAGGCCTGTTAAGTTACAGGAGAATCGCTCATACTGCTTTTTTAACTAGAGTTCGTAGCCGAACAAATGAAATGGGTCAAAAGTTTAACTTCTACAACATTACTTAATAAAAGCTGTTGCATTGTGTTGACCTAAAAAAAACAGATAAATCCCAAATTATGGAAGATTTATGGAGGCTCTTTAACCTGAACAAACATTTAGAAAACACCACTGCAATCGTAACAGAATTCTTCTGTGCAAAAAGCAAAACAACCACATGTTTATGGGAGTGAATTCTGAATTATTCAAAAACAACCTCTCATTTGAATTCAACATTGTTGGACTTCCACCCCTAATTAGGATTTTGTTTCCAAATGTTCTGTATGCTTCCGTAATTGTAGCAGCTGGTTCTGTATTGTACAGTTCAAATCTCCCAAGGCCGACCCTGACAGGACAGTGTACGCTCTCTGCTTTACAGATAAATCCTGGCATTCCCTGGAGGCAGGCGGGAGGAGGGGGATGGGATGCCCATGCACAACTTTCCTTGAGTGATAAATTACACTGACATTTTGTGTGAGATGATGAAGACAAGTACAAGCCAGCTGCTGTCAGGAGAATTAACTGTGACTCTTGATACCGCTCTGTGAATAAATCCAAAGTTCAGCCAAGCTCAGATACATTCATCTTTATAAAAGTGAACGGAAAACGAAGGCGAATGACTCCAGTGTCAGCTCTCAGAGAGCGCTAACAGTTTGAAAACCACATCGTAGGGCCACAAACACACACTGCAGTACACACACGCATATACAATAGAGTGCACAAGTGTGCGTGAGGTGTATGTGTGGGAGCGTGTGAAATGCGGCTGCCCCCTCCTCTCAGGGAGCACAGGAAGCTCGAGACAATACCGAGGCTTCATGCAGGGTTCAGCTCCAAACTGTTCCCCTCAGAGCGGGCCCAGCACCCGATCAGACCCACAGCACATCCGCCAGCCTGGATATTTATAACTCAGGGAAGCTGCAGCTCCACGACACAAATTCTTCAGTTTCCTCAGGAGGTGTGCCTCACTGATTACATGAGTGTGTCACGAGCAGGTTCGGCCACATTTGCCTCAACGAAAGTTTGAAAAAAACAAGGGCACACACAAACTCTGATCTTTTGACGACAGTGGTAATGAGTTTCTTCAAAGTTACAAACCACAAGTTAGTGAAATGACTGGAAGTGACATACGAACAGTAATGTTTTGGTGGGGGAGGGGAAGAGAGCAGGACCCCCGTCAGTTTAAAAGTTGTAATCAGTTGCAGCGTGACACATTTCCAGATCGTTTGCGTTGCAGAGGTGATCTTTGTGGTTTTTACAGAGCACACATCGCTGTGAGTCATGCAGCATGCTCTTTAAGACTGAGAAAAGACTTCAAATTCAAACACTAAATGAAATTTATGTGCTATTAAGTTAACCGTTTTAAATTCTGACTGGGTTTGTCACGAAGGAGCAGAGACTCACAAGACAACTCCGGGAGGGTACGAGAGTCAGAGAAGAGCAGGAGGATATGACTAACACAAGCAGGAATCCATCAGCTCACCCTAGAAACAATCACATTAAAGCTCACCTTTATGTTACAGAGAAAGAACACAGAGTGCTGGCAGTTTAAACCCTCTCTAAACAAACCACAGCAAAAATGCAGAATATGTGCCTGGTGGAGCAGATCAACATGACTTAAGTGGCCATCAATAGCTGGAATTCATGGTGGATTTATGTCTTTGTAAACAAATGTTCATTGTGTAGACAGAGACTGAGATTGTTTGAAGACTCAAAAACTTTTATTGGGATGAAGTTGTTTCATTCAGGAGAGCAGGAAGTTAAAGAATTTGGCAAACCTTATACCACTCTGGCTTCATGTTATGTCACATTTCCTGTACAGAGGTACAGACTACAGACTATTATGTCGACATGCGATCAGATTATTGTTAGTCTGATCGCACAGTTAATCAGTGACAAATGAAAACTAGGCTCTTTTTACAAATACCTGTGTAAGGCTTTCTGACATCAGAAATAAGGCTTTGTTTTCCATTTTTGGTTTGGAATTTTTTCCCCCTTCAAGTGAATAAATAATAATAATAATTTAAAAAAAACGTAAAAAAAAGAATACAAATTACCCAATGGAGCTGGTTGATGCCCCTCAATTGACTCAGCTCAACCACTCAACCATGTAAAATGGAGGAAAGAGTATTAAACATTCTCCATGTCTTGAGTAGAAAAACGCTTATCAAAAATAAATGCCTAGCATTCCTTTGAGGAATGCATATTACACGCTGCCTTTAAGGCCAGTGTTTTAGACTAAGATTATCTTGTGTTGAGAAATGACAGTTGTAGCCGTTTTGGTCAAACCTTGAAAATAAAATTAATTGCAATCTCAAGCAATGTTGTGAGATGCCACACCCTGAGTATGCACTGTGACTGACTCAGCTACTACCACATCAAAGTTTAGCTCAGTATCTGTAAACCTGACTGCGTTACAGCCATTTTTATGTTGGTTAAGGTTGATTAGTTGTGGTGGCCATCTTAAATTTGATTGATTCCAAAGGTTTTATAGTTGTAGATGTATTTCTACAGGATTACTTCTGAAAGTTTTGTTAAAATCCATTAAACGAATCATGAGATATTTTGCTAAACAGATAAATAGAGTTGACTCTAAAACGTTACTGGCCAAATTTTAAACAAAGATCTCCAGCAATCTGTTAGCGCTCAGAATAAGTGTTGGGGATCAGTCTCAGGTAATACCCCACCGAAGTTTAGGTCAATATCTGTAAAATTGATTGAGTTGCAGCCATTTTGCAATTTCTTTCTTTCTTTTTATTAAAGGCCAGTTGGCTGTGGAAGCCACCTTGAATCAGGTTGGCTCCAAAAGTTAATCAGTTGTAGATGTACATGCAATGATTGCTTGGAGAGTTTCATTAAGATCTGTCTAGTGGTTCATGAGATTTTTGGCTAACAGACAGACACGTGTACACACAGACACGGGCAAAAACAATTATCACTCCAGTTTCACCTTTTGGCAACGGGCCATAATAGGATAATGTGAAGTTGATATTTATATGCATGACTGTGAAAGAAAGCATCTGCTAAATCAGATCTACTAAAACATTTTAGTTTTGTAAACTATTTTTTATTTATTTATGTTCAGAAGTTCATGGTCTTTTCTTTGTTACTTCCTAATTTGAACTTTTTAAATAACTCTGACCTAATTGATAGAAAATCTACGCAAACAACTTTCCAACTGGAATGAATTAACAGATACTGAGCAGTGAAGAGGAGCCGGCTCTCACACTTATAAAAAAAAGTAACCAAAACTAGTGACTAAAACAATTATGGATCATAATTTTTTTTTTATGGTGGCATCTAAAAAGAGGAAACAAAATACTGACTTCTTTCTACAACTGTGCTTCTGATATTTATAAAAATGTCAGAGAGAAAGTTGTCTTAAAGCACACTTATAGAGTCTTCCGCTCAGCCTCTTCAGATGTCATTCTAATCTCGTCAGCTGTTCTTCAGAACTCTTTGTGACGCTGAGAAGCACCGTCTCAAGAAAGCGTCACACTTCAAACTTAATGTCCTTAAAGACGACAGCAAACTTCAGAATCATGTGACTTCACCCATCAGATGACTTCAGTGAAGTCCTGAGTTAATGAAAGCGTGCATATCTACACGGATTATGAACCGAAGGACACTGTGTGTAATCCAGAGTCAGTTGGGTCAAAGTCATAACAGAATTAAAGGCCTAGCTTTCCTGGAAGAAACGAATAATACCCAACACATTTCATGCCAGTTTTAGACTAAGACTAATCTCATACTGAGAAAGGACAGAGTTCTAGCTGTTTTGTTCAAACCTTAAAAATACCCCACCCAGAGTAAGAGCTGGGAATGACTTATCTACAAGCGCCAAGATTTAGCTTGATTGCTGTAAAATTGACTGAGTTATAACATTTATGTGTTTTCCATTTATGTGGCCACCCTCAACCGAGTTTCTCCAAAAGCTTATCAGTTGTAGATGACCATCCAATGATTACTTTTTGAAAGTTTAATTAAAATCTGTCCAGCGGGTCACAAGATATTTTGCTATCAAACAGGGTTGACTCCAACAATTAATGCTAAAGTACTAGGTAAAACTCTTGCACAAAGAGTAGGGCTTGGATTGTGTGCAGTGGATAAGTCTCAGCTTTACTACTGTTCCAAATTTGAGCTCAATATCTGCAAAACTGAGATGTTTGTGTTTGCTAAGATTAAGAAGTTGTGGCAGCCATATTGAATCAATTGACTCCAGAAGTTGACCAGCTGAAGATATACATCCAATAGTACTTTCTTATGGTTTCAGTATTACTGATCCAGTGGTTCATGAGGTAATTTCTAACAAAACAGACAGAGGCAAAAACATTATTGCCTTCCTTTAAGAAGCCGGTGATAATAATGGTGTCTGAGGTCAGTCTGTTTATCTCGTGATGTTTGACACAGTAAATTATATTCACTTACCTCACCCCTACACAGTTCAGGTGTGACCTGCGTGTACTGGTATGTGCTGCATGAGTGGGCAGCACCTGAACAGGTGGCACTCCCTGTGTGAGTCAGTATGCCTTTGATACTTTTACAGTGATTCACCTTCAACACTGTAACAAAAACAGGTTTCTTTAGATTTTCCTAAATCTGTCTGCAATATGTAAGAAACAGATAAAACAAAGACAAAACCACCTGGAGTCTGACAGCAGGGAGGAGGGTTGCTCTGCATTGCATCATTCAGTGCCCCCGTAGCTTGTCTTAGCCACATGATTATTAGAGCTTTTCACATGGAAACCAAGCAGAGCAGTAAGAATATTAAAGGCATAGTCTGGTCATTTTTAAGTAATGTTCTGTCAAATAAGAAAATAGTTGGCATCTTATCAGTTGTGACATCAGTCATAGAGTACAGAGTTTAAAGACAAGGGCAGACGTCTTTATCCAGGAAAGTAGTTATTGGCTGTCCTAAAAATCAGCAGAAGTTGCTAAATGATGTCATCACCTAATTTGCATAAGTGGCCAGGGAGGAATAATGTCATGGGAGAGAAAAAAAGTGAGTATAAAACAATATAAATATGTTTAGAACTACAAATGAACTTTCTGCTCTTGATTTTCATTTTATTTATTGTCACAATTCCAATGTTCCTCTTTTACACGGGCTTGGGATCGGCATAGGTGACCCTCATTATTTTAGTGCAGCGACTCATTTTCAACAAAGAAAATTCACATTTACACTAGCTTACAGTGAGGGTGGGATCAGCCAGTGGCAATTGGCCATGCCTGTGCTTATATGATCCATTACCAAGCAGCAAAATTAAAATGTAGCAGCAGCTGTTACAACCACCTTATTGCAGCCTACAATTTAATTTGTTTTTAAGTGAGAATGCTCTTATATTTTATTTTTAAGTGTACAGGTTCTATGGGTTGTCAAATATTTAGTTACTTAAGTTAGGCAATTGTTATATTTTGTTAAATAAAAAACACAGATTGGACAAACAAAAGAAAAAAAAAGAAAAAGGTGTTGTATATCAGCCCTGGTTTCTAAAGATTGCACTGGCCATAGAAAAACCCATATTGGTTGAGCGCTAGTACTAACTATTGATAGCTATTTGACAGCACATCAATTCAAAAATGACCAAACTAGTCCTTTAAGAGCAGCAACGCAGTCAGTTTGCTGGCTGCTGCTTGATTCCATGTGCAAAAGTTTGGCATCTGCAAGTCCCAGATGTCAGTCCTGCCCTCGTTTGGTTGTCCACAGAGACAGGGGGGACCATTTCCTGTGTGAACCAACACCCATACACAGTAGGCAATCAAAGATAACAATCTAGTGTACATTTGCACGGGCATGACAATCCTAAGAAGTAAATTGATGCCACTAATATCAGCCTATCTGTATACTCTGGACAGGAAGTTTACAGGGTGGACAAGCACGTACGCTCTGGCAATTTAAAAGATTGTGTGTGTATGTGTGTGTGTTTGTGAGCATGTGTGAGGGGGGAGTTGGAGAAGGGGGAAATGGGGATGAAGGGGAGAGGGGTGAAGTTTCCTTGCAGTTCCTTAGCAACAAGGCCTCCAGAATGTACTGTGGTTTACAAAAGAGATAAACATTGACTTTGCCACCCGGAGACGTAAATCTGATTTCAGTGACGGAACGCTCCATGACTTTAAACAGATCAGACAGAAAACACACAAATACTAGATCCACAGTTGTTATGTTCACTTTGACAACATTTACAGTGACAAGTTCCAGAGTGTACGTCTGTTCTGAAATGCCACATGAGTTAAGTTCAGTCACACAACAAGCTTAACTATGTTTCCTTCTGATCACATGTAGTAATTACAAGCTAAAGTTTTGAACATTCAGAGTACGAGTTGAGGATCACTCTCAGCTACAACCACACAAAATTTTAGCTCGATGTCTGTTATAGCCATTTTTACATTGACCAATCCCAATTAGCTGTGGTGGCCATCTAGAATCGGATTAACTCCAACAATTAATCAGTTGTAGATGTACATCCTATGGTTACTTCCTGAAAGTTTCATTTAAATCCATCCAGCGGTTCAGGTGATCTTTGGCTAACAGACACAGTTTTAACTGCAAATAGTTAATGGCAAAACTTTAAACAAAGAACTTGCTGTTTAGTGCTCAGAATATGTGTTGGGGATCAGTCTCAGCTACCACCACACTAGATTTTAGGTTAAAATCTGTAAAACTGACTGAGTCATGGTCATTTTTGTGTTCTTTAAAGTCAGCTGGATTCGGTGGCCATCCTGAATTGGGTTGGCTCCAGCTGTGGATGTACATCCAATAAGTGTTTCCTGGTTCATGAGATATTTTGCTAACAGACAAACAAACACATGCATAGATGCACGCATGAACACGGGCAATGACATCATCACCAACGTCAAAAGCACCATTATACACACTCAGACCTGACAGTGACTTTACAGTGTGTCAGGTTGTGGAGCTGGAAAAAACAACAGTGGGGGGGGGGAATGAAAAGACGTCTCTGTGAAGGTCTGAGAGGAATAAACCTTCCTGGAAAAACTGCTACGAGGTTTTCTGTCTTTAGTTGATTAACTGGGAAGCTCCTCAGCAGTGTTATTAGTGCTTATTAAGGCTGTTATATCCGCAGTGACAGAGTCATCATATGCTGCATGTCTGCACACTTTGACCACATGATGTCCAACACAGATGGTGGCTGGAACAGTGCAGAGAGAGAGAGAGAGAGAGAGAGAGAGGGGGGGGGGGGGTGACTGATGCAGCACATGTTCTGAACCCAGAAACAAGAGCCGAGGAGGTTAAATGGCTCAGATATGTACAGAAATAAACACTCAAATCAACAGCAACAACACACATGGTTGCTTCCTGTGTGTGAACTCCAGTGGGACAATGAAGAGTCTTGTTCCATCTTCTCACACAACTTCACAAGCCTGCCTGCTGTGATTTCAGCTCCAAAAACACAACCAGTGTCTGACGACTTTTAGGAAAAAAACTCAACTTCTGACCACTTTCTTAATACAAACCATAACATTATCAGCATTAAATGCGCTTCAGAAAAAAGAAAAAAAACTGCACAGATAGTTAAATGAAATCAACAGGGAGTTATTGGCGTGTTTACTTACATAAAGTTTCCCGACCAGCGAGCCGAAGTTCATCTTGGGAACTTCGAGATGAGACTCAAATCCCAACGGCGTTAAAAACCACCAGCTTCAAAATGTCTTAAAAAAACTAACTCGGAGCGAAAAAGTTCTCAGAAACACAGGTCCGAGTTTAAATCTGTCCGTCAGCCGCTTTCTGTCATCGGTTCACTGAGTTACAGGCGAAAACTTCACGGCTTTTTCCTGAGCTTCTAGAGGGACACACGGTCTGAGAGCGAATGAGAATATTTTTTTATGGCTCGAAAACTGAGCGTGACGTCAGTCTGCCGACAGCCAATCACAGCGCACCTCCTTGGAATAATAATTAAGCAGGTAAGCGTCCCAATAGGAGTTTGGGAAATGATTTAATTACTCTGCCCTGATTTATTTAAATTTATTTTTTCTGCAGATATGTTAAAACAACATACTTTTACACCCTCACGCAGCAAAATATGGATGACAGAAGCTGTACAACAACAAACCAGGATGATGAGCTACAACAACATTTAATTTCCCTTTGGACTTCATAAAGTATTTTTGAACTGAGCTGAATCAGGTTGATATAAAAGGTCTCCACTATTCAGACTTTTATTATTTATTATTGTGTGAATGCTAATTCAGCTTTTTTGGTCATTAATATCAAAACATTCAACTCATTCAGGAAATGGGTGTCATGTCTTTTGTGTGTGTGTGTGTGTATGTGTGTGTGTGTGTGTGTGTGAGGGGAGGTATTGAGTGAGATAACTGGCAAAAAGATGTGTGCGTAATTGTAAGATTTGTATTTGTATTTGTATGTCAATAAAATTATTGTTTATTATTAT
>JAOXNZ010000038.1:4663077-4686594 GCA_028566095.1 Kryptolebias brasiliensis
TTGTCCATTTTATCCATAATTCCTGAAAGTGAACAAGAAGAAAAGGAAGGAAAGGTAACAGTTAAAGCCAAACTTTTAAATAATTAGCAGTTTGCAATGGAAATGATTTCCAGCTGCTACCACACTAAATTTGAGCTGAATATTTGCTAAATTGATTGAGTTATGTGTTGGCTAAGGTTAATTAGCTGTGGCGGCCATCTTGAATTGGGTTGACTCCAAAACTTAATATGTCGTATATGTCCATTCCAAGATTGATTACTAAGAGTTTCATTAAAAAGTTGCATTGGTACAAGTAGCTCTTTAAATGGCCTTAATTTGGAAAAAGATTTAAAAGTTACGGGCTAATGGCTAGTCTGAGCAAGACCTAGACCAAGTGGATTTAAAAAAATAAAAAACTTCCATCTAAAAAAAATTATAGCAGCTCATGCAATTGTTATTTATGGAAGAGGATTCTAAGAAAACAATCTAAATTCTGGGAATTGTTTTTTTTTTTCACCATGGCCCTAATCCTCTGTAGTTATTAATCTTTACATTGCCATCAGTTTATAATTGCACAGGTGTTTATATTAAACTCTATGCTTATTTGCAGGCGTAAATAGTGGCAGCAGAAGTTCGCTTTGGCACTTCCTGTGCAGCCTGGGGCACTGTAGGAATTTCATATTTCTTTTGGAATAACTGTCCAATGCAAATGTGGTGGCAATGTAAAAGTTTATAAAATACTGATTTTGTGAGATAGAGTTGTATTAAGGTAGCAGTGACCCACCTTAGCCTTGGTCTCACTTGGACTGGCTTATCAATCCGATTAAAGTTAAAGTTTCTTCAAACTATGGTTGTTTAAAGAGCTATCTACAACAGGTAACATACTAATTGTTTATTAGCTTTCCTATTTCAGAAGATCTGAACTATCCCTTAAACGCCACAGCAAATTGGCTTAAAACAGCAAAACACCTATCAAATTTGACTTTACTGTTGATATAGTTTTGGGAGACGTATGTGTACAAATGTAGCCTGCACTTGCATGCTTTTGTTTATATTTTCTTTATCTTGGGTTTGCAGGGAAGATTGGAGAGAAGAGGACAATGCCAAGAGTACAGGCTGTCGAGAACATATCGATTTTCAGGCTCACAGGGGAAATTATGGTATGAAGCACAAAAGAAAACAAAAGCCAACAAAATAGAACAAATGAACAAATAACAATGTCTGACTGATGGAGATGTGGAGTGAGTTGGCTCTTGGCACCAACATCCAATTTCTCGTTGTGCACTTGCAATTCTCCCTCTCAAATGAAGCCAGTAGTGACACAGAACTAGTTGGACTGAAACAACTTACAGCACTATTCCAGGAAACTTGTTTAATTAAGACAGGAAACATTACTGTTGAGAAAATCACAGAAAATTCTGAACATAAAATAACGGCCTAGATTCCTTGAAGGAATGAAGGAAGGGACAGAGTTGTAGCGGTTTTGGTCGAACCTTCTACATCGTGTTAAGCATGATCTCATGAGACACTGCTCAGAAAATGTACTGAAGATGACTTTCAGCTACTACCACACCAAAATTAGTTCAAAATCTGTAAAACTGACTGAATTGTAGCCATTTCTCTGTTGGCCACGGCTAATAAGCTGTGACAGCCATCTTGAATTGGATTGACTCCAAATGTTAATGAGCTTGGATTAATTTTTGAGTTTCATTAAGACCCATCCAGTGAGTCATGAGCTATTTTTTTCTAACAGACAGACAGAGTTGACACCAAATTTTAATTTCATAATTTTAGGGAAAAATATTGCACAATGTGTATGTATTGGCAAAAAGGCTCAGCTTCTACCACACCAAACTTTAGCTTAATATCTTTTAAATTGACTGAGTCAATAGACATTTTTCGAGTCTCCTAATGTCAGTTGACTGTGGCAGCCATCTTGAATCAAACTGACTCCAAAAGCTTATCAGCTGGAAATGTACATATAATGATTACTTTCTGGGAATTTCACTGAAATCCGTCCAGTGGTTGATGAGATAATCTGCTAACAGACAAGAGAGAGTTGACTTCAATAAGTAACAGCAATATTTTAAAAATTGATTTCACGTGATCAGGTAGTGGGCAGAGTATGCGATGAGAATCACTCTCATTTAATGCCACACCAAATTTTAGCTCAATATCTGTAATATTGGCTGAATTATACCCAATTTTGTGTTTGCTAAGTTTGCTTAGCTGTAGTGGCCATCTTAAATTAGGTTGACTTTAAAAGATAATGGGAGATAGATGTACATCCTCTGATTACTTTCTGACTGTTTCATCCAAATCTATCCAGTTGTTCACAAGGTATTTTGCCAACGCCACAAACGTTATCACTGCTTCACCTTCAGTGGCGGGTGATAAAAAAAGCTTTTCGTTTTCTGTGTCCCCATTATTCAGAGAGAATGCTTCACAGAGCTCCAATAATAATAATAATAAAAAACTTGAAGATGAACTGTTTGCTTCTCAGACTATGTCTCATTTTAACATGTTCAAATCCTTTTTATGGAATGCAACGCAGAAGCACATTTAATTAACAGAGAGCAAATTAAACTACGTGAAAGAAAGGGCAGAGCAGCAACCCTGGAGCATCTGTTGTCTTTGTAATTAAAAGTCCCTCTTTGTCTCCTCATCATCAAGCAGCTCCCAGCGGCAATGTTACCCAACAAGTGGATCTTCAGAGGAGCGCTACAAATTCAGGCAGCGATTCTTCCGAGCAAATCACCCGAAACACACGTCATCTGTGTAGCTCGTGCTTGACATTACAGTAGTGTCATTTTAATATGGTCAGTGTGACAGACTGTGTGCTCCTAGGTAAGCTGTTGTGATTCACTGTTGTCCAGAAACACAATAGAAACAGATAATTCATGTGAATGTGGAGTTGTAGCCATTTTGGTCAAACCTTAAAAATAATGTTCTGTGCACTCTTAAGCCATATCATGAGATGTCATGCTCAAAGTATGTGTTCTGAATGAATCTCAGCTTCACTCATATCAAATTTTAGTTCAATATCTGTAAAATTGTTATAGCCAGTTTTCCATTTTTTTAAGATCAGTTGGCTGTGGCAGCCATCTTAAACATCTTTTACTTAGGTTTTCTACCACAGACCAAAAACCTGCATGTTATGTTAACTGGTATTTCTAAGTTGTCCCTATGTTTGAGTGAGAGCGTGAATGGTGGTTTGTCTCTGTGTGTCCCTGTATTGGATAGCGGCCAAAGCAACACTATCTTAGCAAAGACAAAAATGGCTATAATGCAGTCAATTTTACAGACATTAAGCTAAAATTTGGTGTGGCAGTAGCTGAGTCTCATCCCTAACCTATACTCTAAGTGCTAACTAATTGCATAAGGTCTTTCAAACTTTGCCATTAACTGTTGGAATCGACTCTGTGTGTTAGCAAAATATCTCATGAACTCCTAGGTAAAATTTAATGAAACTTTCAGAAAGTAATCAATGGAAATACATTTACCACAGTTTAATTTCTGTAGGTAATTCAACTCAAGATGGTTGCCACAGCCAACAGATTTTCGAAAACACACAAATGGCTGTAACTCAGGTATTGAGCAAACATTTGGTGAAGTAATAGCTGAGCGTCATATTTAATGCATAGTTCAAGTGAAACATATTGTGCGTCATCTTTGCATAAAAGTTTAGCAAATATCTTATTAGCCACTAGATAGATTCCAATAACGCTCTCAGAAAGTAATCATTAGATGTACATCTACAACTGATTAACTTATGGAATCAGCATGATTCAAGATGGCCACCATTGCTAATCCACCTATGCCTACATAAAAATACCTTAATGAATGTTTAGTGAATGTTTGCCTTGGTGTAGGATTAGCGCTGGGGTGGAGTTTATACTTCTGAATCAATTTATGCATTCATTCAAGAAATGCTAGGCCTTTAATTTACATAGAATTCTGTGGTAATTTCCAGCAGCTGCTAGCTGTACCATTTCCTGTGTAGCCAGGAAGACTTCCTGCAGGAATATAAGAATATTTTTTTCTGGAATAAATGTGTTATGCAAAATTGATGCAATGTAAAGGCTTATAAAATAGCTTTTGTATGAACCACCATGAAATCTTTGAGACTAAAGTTGTTCTTAAACGACAACAACCCATTTTGGTCTTGGCTCCGCTTAGACTAGCTGTTAACATTAAACTCTATTTCTCCAAACTGAGATTGTTCAAAGAGCCATCTGCAACAGGAAAGATATTAAATGTTCATAACTTTTCAACTGCATCCCTCTTCAGAAGTTCAGATCTACCTTTTAAATGAGCAACGTTGATTTTATGGATTTGTTAAAAATAAAAAAAATTTCTTCTTCACTGTAACAGATGGCTACTTTTTGCAGACTTGCTGGCCCGCACACTCATGATGTCCGTGTAGTGTGTTTTGGTTTTATTACCTGTGCACAGAAACTACAAAGATGCTTGATGGATTAATTAACAGTGTTTATGTTGCAACACAACCTCTGAAATCTTAACAAGGGTTCAAAGTGTTTTCCAAAACCTAAGCAAGTTCTTTTATTCCATTAATGTAATAGAACAGCAACTGGAAACATGATCTAAGACCAAAGTTAATTAAGTATACAACACAGGATTTACTGTAAACTCCATTATCCAGCTGAAGACTTTATGGTCCACATTCACATATATATTTTTTATTTTCAGATTAAACAAATGCTGAGAAACTCTCCTGCAGCAGCTCAGTGGGTCTATTAGATACTTTGCAGAATTACTGGATCCTTTAAGACATAGTTTGTTCACTTTTTTCCCCTCAAAGCTAATTTGTGTCCTCATTCAAATGCACACACTTAAGCAGATCTCTTAGTCAATATCTCACCGTTCAAAAGGGACTTCAGTAAACAGGCAAATGAATCACAGTTCAGTACCTGCAGCAGTAAGTGAGTGTCTCAGTGTTCCTTTACCTGCACTGATTTAGACCACATTCACTTGGATCAAACAGTCTGTTGTGCGTTGACTGATCCCTTTCAGTTCAGGTCTAAACACAAGGCTCACACCAGACTGGATTAAAGTCAAATTTAGAAAATTAGGATGGTTTTTGAGGCTTTTGTAACCTTTGATTAGCCTACAAATGAGCAATGTAATCATTACAGATGTATTCAAACATTTCTGAACCCTTTGTATTGTTGTACACTGCCACGCATGACTTAAAAAGATCATCAGGGTCTCACACACGTCCAAACAGATATAAAAAGCACTCAAACAAATTAAAGGCCTGCTTTGCCTTGCCTATAGAGCAGCCCACACAGGAATGTCTTGGTAAGATGCAATGAGGTGCATGCTTACGACAGCCAAAAAATGTTTTCATAAACACATCAAAAGATTGTTAGTTTTGCAAATTATAACAGATCTGAGATTTTTTTTGTGTTGGTCCTGGTTTGAGAATAAGCTGTAACAACATATGACACAACCTTGACACGCTTCAGTTATATCAAAACTACTAAGTCAGCTGAGGGCTGAGTTCACATGCATTCCTGCGAGCATGAGAGAATAAGACCAGTGGCCTTTGTTGGTGTCATTGTCAGAAAGGCAGCAGAGAAGGAGGTGTTTTGTAACCACTGAATTGCCTAAATGTGCAAAGCAAGGCAGATTTGACCTTCTCTAGAAATCAGATACAGACCTTTGAATATCCAATTTAAGAACCTCTTCTATAGAGTTCGGACTCCACTTCTGAAGACACACATCCCTCAGGACAGGTAGAAAATAAACCCAGTGTAGCTTCAATAAAACTGAAGGTTTTTCTCACGTTGCCTTAAATTACTGTTCAGGAGTATCGTCTCAAGGACCACTGTCAGAAGAGCTGTGGAGCTGAAATCTACCAATTTAATCACTGACAGCCGTGATTCATCATGCTCAGTCTTAATATTTGTACGGAGTAATTCATGTACAAAAATACATTTTACTCTCTACAAGCACCATGTGAACAAAGTAAGCGAAAAATCATATTTTTGCATTGAATGCTAGACAGTTTGGTCTTTGATAAATAATAATTCCTCCCTTATACCTGAAAAGCATGGGGCGTGTCATCCACACAGTACACCCTGAGGGTGAAGCCCAGAGAGTTGCTGGTATCAGAACTTCCAAACACAGCCAGTCTGAGCCGCTTGGCTGCCTCCTGGTTCAGAGGCTCCCCCACCAGCGCATATCGACCTGGCTGGCCCAGCAGCACATGGCATCTCTGGGTCTCCAGCAGACAGTAGCAGGATGAGCTCTCCTCATCTACAGACATCACTTCCTTTGGAGGAAAAAAATATTAAAAAATCAGAAAACACTAGAGTTTGTACAGTTGCATGAAATCATTTCAATGTTGGCAGGATTTTATTTTTTATAATTACCCTAACATTCATTAAAATAATGGATATTGCCTGTCACATTTCATATCAGAGCTTTAGACTAAAATTATCTTATGTAAAGAAATTAAGGAGTTGCTGTCATTTTGGTCAAACTTTGAAAACAACATTAACAAAGATGTAATTATCTCATGCAATATCACAAAATGTCATGCTCAGAGTATGTGATGTGAAGTGAATGACTCTCAGCTGCTACAGCATAAAATTTTAGCTCAATATCTGAAAATCTGAATGAGCTTCAGCCATTTTTGTGTTGGCTAATGTTGCTTAGCTGTGGCGGCCATCTTGAATTGAATTGACTTCAGAAGTTAATCAGTTATAAATGTAAATCCAGTGATTACTTTTTGACAGTTTTATTAAAATCTGTTCAGTGGTTCATAAAATAATTTGCTAACAGACAAACTTGGTTGACTCCAACAGTTAATGCAAAAGATTTAAGCAAAGAGCTTGTGCTGAGTAGCAGTTAAGAGTATGATTTGTAAATGATTTTTAGCTACAAAACTTTAGTACAATATATGTAAAATTGACTGAATGACAGACATTTTTGGATTTTCTTAGGTAAGATGGCTGTAGTGGCCATCTTGAATTAGGTTGACACCAAGAGTTAATTAGTTCTAGATTTACATGTAATTATTATTTCCTGAAAGTTTCATTAAAATCAGTGCAGTGGTTTGTTCCCGAGCTATTTTGCTGACAAACAAACAGAGTTGATTCCAAATAGTTACTGGCACTATGTTAAACAAAGGTCTTGTTTGACTTGTTTGTCCTCTAAAGATTTGCTGGGGATCAGTCTCAGCTGATCCCCAGCAACCACACAACATTTCAGCTGTTGTTGTAGCCATTTTTGTGTTTGTTAAGTTCAGGTACTTGTGGCGGACATCTTGAATTGTGTTGACTCCAAAAGTTAATCAGTTGTAGATGAACAGCCAAAGATTACTTTCAGCCTGTGTTGATCTGATTAGGAACAACCTGTCTCCAAAATGACTTTGAGACCAAATGATAATTTTGTACAAGCATTTTCTAGAAAAAAATTCACTCAAAGAAAAAAATTAACTGGGCATGCATACAATCAGACATTATTAGGCCCTGAAGCAGCACCTTAAGTCTAAAAATCTTATTTGAAAGGATATTATTTGTATTTCAGAGACTATAAACTGGAAACCTTCCAGGAAAACCAGCATAAGGAGCTGTGCAAAGCTGAACAAGGGCCAAATGAATAATGACACACCTCTCTAAACAGATGGGGATCCAGTAACACTGACAAAACGAATTAGCAGGGTGCCATTGTATCCGATGGCCAATTGTTCCTCATTGTGTGCTAAATTCTTCCTGAATCACCTTCGGAACATACCTGTGACCCAGCGGTCCCCTCTGCAAATGACCCAGCTGAGGCATTTAAAGCAATGCAGAGTAATTTTGTGGCCCGCAGCTTCTTAAACCTGCCCCATTAGTGCTGCAGCACACATGACGGATAACCACGGCATAGCTCATCCCCACCAGGCGGCCGCGGGAGAGATGAGAGAGTCAAACAAGTGTAAAAAAGTGCCGGCTTAAATGGGAACGATGCTTAGAGGCAGACGGGGTGAAAAAGACGAGGACAGAGCTCCATCTCCCGTTATATCACTAATTCCAGAGATTAGGTTTTGAGTAAGCACCCTTCCAGAGGTAAAGAGCTCATTATTTCTCAATGACAGAGATGGGCCACAGTGTTACATTTGAAGGATATATTCTCCCCCTGAACCAACCTCCACCTTTCAGTCTATGTCATCTCTTCATTCTCTCCTCTGTGCTGGGACAAAGCTCCCATCAGTGATGGGTATTTTGATAGCTCCCACATCCGCTAGCAAATTACATCTGTGTAAATGTCACACTGAGTGAAAGGACCAGAGTGGTACAGAGTCACAGACCCCCCTCCCCCAATTCAAGAAAACTCTGTGCCTCTGGGGTCACTCTGACACTATGAGGTCGCCAAAGCTTTTTGATGAGGTTAGTTAAACATTAAAAGAGCATCTCAGATGTTTCCACCAAAGCTGCATGAGAAATAGAACAAGAACATTTCTGAATAAATTTTGAAGGGTTTTGTTCAAAACTCATATATAACTTTGTAATAGAAGGCTAAGAAAAAAGGCCTACATTTTGATGTTTGAATTGTATAAGAAGTGTAAAGAGAACCAAAATCAAAAAAAATGATAAAGCTGCTGGCAGCGGCTCATTATGGTCACCATGGCAACCAGGGATGTGCAGCGATTTTTGAATATTCATATTCTAGCCTAAATGGGTGGTTTTGAAGAACTAACGTGATCCACACAACCGTCTTTTTTTCTTTTTCCACCAGTACCTGGTAGTGACACGCAAAGACATTTCCTCATGGTGCTTTTCTAGTTGGGGTGGGTTTTTTTGACAGCACACCATTGGCCCACCCCCTCTCGACAAAGAAAAAAAGAGAAACAACTTGGGGCATCCCCGGCATCTTTCTACCATCGTAGTTTATTTTGAAAGGATTATAAAATGGAAACTATGGTAATGGCTTAGCTTTAAATACAAAACACATGCATCCCCTCCATGTTGTTGCATCGTACCAGTGAAAATAATAAAAAAAAAAAGCCCCAGCTAGCAGGATTAGCAGCAGGACATGTCTCTGTTTCATTAGAAGGGTTTTCAGCTGCAGGACTTGGGGTGAGTAAAGTAAACCTTAATTCAACCAAGTGAACTGTGTCATTTTTCAGCAAGAACATGAAACATGCAACAATCCTAAATCATAAAGCGGCAGCAAAGATTAGTGCTCATTAAGATGCTTTCTCTGCTCTTTAAATGGTTTGTTGTGTTGACACTTGTGCTATATCAAGTAGCCCTACATGAGTAAATAATAAAATAAGCCTGCATTGTGAGAAGTATGAAGTTCCACAAGTTGGTCTTAAGTTTGTAGAGGTAGGTGGGGGAATACGATGGGACCGGCCAAACCGTGAGGGCAAATATTCTCAGAAAAGTTACCAAATTCGAAGAGTGATTTTGTTTAAAATGCACATCCCTAATGGTAACCACACACCTGTGTCCCTTATTCCCTGACTGCCAAGTTAATGACAAAAACATAGACTGAAAGAAGGCTTAAACAAACTATTTCTGTGTAAAAACTACAAGTCAAATCTTAAAAATTCTTAAACTGTGAGCAGCAGAAGACTCTCATTGTCACACATGTTAATGTTTTTGTGTTTATGGTGTTTTATGAAGGAGATTTGACAAGTTAAAAAGATCCTTCACTTCCAGTTTTGAGGAGAATATTTTAAGCTAAAATATAACTGAAACTGGAAGCTTGGCTGTACACTCTGCATTTTGGGGGGTTATAGCAGTGAGAGACACACACACCCCTATGTTTTGATGTATAATTTGTATATGTGCCAAAAAGAGCTGTGGGAGTAAGAAGAGTTTGGAAATAATTCAAAAAATTTTACACAGCTCGAATGTTAGTGTGTGACATCATCAACTGTCAGTTGAAAATTTTGTTGAAAAATAAATTGTTAAAATCACCAAACCTAAACTCTGTGTGAAAACTGTAGAATATATCAAGAGGCCAGTTCAGACATGTAAAACCCAACTTTCTGTGATCCATTGAAATTTTGAATGACGTTTCTACTGTGAAGTCAGTCTGAGTTATAGTTCTCCAAAGTGGGCTGGATCTTCTCAACACCTCATTGATCTCCACTATTTTTTCTCTGTTTTTTTTTTATTTGTCTATGCTTTGCAGTGATCTACTTCTTATAGTTATAGCACACTTTTCCTGATCCAACCACATATTAAGATGTATAATTTGTATGTTTTATTTCAAACCTGTGTGATGAGCTACAAGACAGAAATTTTGAACAGGACAGTAAAACTGATCCTTCAACGCTTATCCATTGGCACCCTTAATAAAGATCGAATGCAGGTGTCTGAGTGCTCATGTGTGGGACTGTGAAGATAGCCAAGCGTCTTAGAGCTGTTATTTTATTAAAATACACCGATGTAAGAAGACCATTAGAGTGGCAATCACTAAAACAACACCCCAAAGCTTTTAGAAAAGTCGAGTCTTAAATCTTTCAAAGGGGAGACCTACAACTTATATCCATTTTTGGAAACCTACTGAGACATCAGGTGTGTATACTTTAGCCTTTTGGCAGTTTTTTCAAAATATAATTATGCCTGTAAAACTCCTTTTTATCACAGCTCATTCAGAGACATTTTCAAAAAGCACTGAATCTTTTGATAACTGGCTCTTGAACTGCGGATGAACCATCTATGGGTCAAAGTCGTTATGCCATTTGTCTGTTTTATCTCTGGCTGGATATTGTTGCAAAGAAAAACGTAATTATGCTCTTATTGTTAAGAAACTCCCCAAATAATTTTCTGATCAAGCTTAAAATGAAATGTTGAAGCAAATGATTCTATTTAGTAGATACAGAAAAATAAAAAAGACTAGTTTAGAGGTCAAAGTCAAGAATTTGTTTTCAAGAATATATAACAGTGATTATGTGAAGAAATATTTTTCAGATTTGTATTGTTAATTACAACCCAGACTGATTTGCAAAAGAGCAAGGATTTAACATAGCATCATTACCTGGGAAACAGAATATTAAAGGATGGTAAAAGCTGTCGTTTGCATTTATTCTGACATATCTTTTGGATGTGAAATAACACAAGGCAGAGGTTAAAGACTAGATCTTATGCAGAGTGATAAATGTGAGCTGGCAACCTTGAAATCAGCTCCATGCTTGCACGATTACAGAGCTGGGTGAAGAATTTGCATCAAAGGAAGTTGTAGCAGTTTATCACATCTGGCTGCTGGAGACATCATCAAGTTTTCAACATTCTGTACTGAAGTTTTGACAGAATAAACCCCAAACCTTTTAACAGCAGGTGAAATAGAAAAATAATCGTCTCACCTCCCACTTGTTGTCCTGGCTTTGTCTCTTTAACCTGATGCTCCAGTTCTCAGCAGCTGCTTCGGCACAATGAGCTATGGTCATGGCTATGGGACAGGACAGGTCGAGGCCTGGGGGGCCATACGTGACTGCAGGGCTCAGAAAGATCTCTGACCCGTCCTCAGACACGGTGCTGCACACACAGATACACATTGAAGCATTAATTAACATTTACTCTAGACTCCATCTTTTATTTCAGCAGTAGGCTGTAAAAGTATTAATCTATCTTGGTATTCTTTTTGTTTTATTGCTTTACAATGTGGATTTTTCTTTATTTTAATAAATCAATCTACAAAAATACTCCATGTTAATGAAGTTAAATGGGGAAAAAAACTTTTTTTAAATCATTTTCAAATACATAAAACTGGTAAGTGTTGCATGCATATTTATTCCCCCCCTTTGTTTTGAAGCTCTAACCATTAGTTACAGAAGCTACAAAATTAGTTACATAAGTTCTACCTGTGAGCAATCTTTGTCAAATGATCTCAGTATTTATAGACCTGTTCTGATAGACACCAGAATCAACACCTCTAAGTAGTAAGTACTACCAAGCAAGAGACATCATGAAGACCAAGGAACTCTCCACACAGGTCAGAGACAAAGCTACGGAGAAGTGCAGATCAGTGGTGTGTTATTAAAACATGTCCTAAACCCTGAAAATCAATAAATAGGTTTAAAATCCATTTAAATTCCACATTATTAGGCAACAAAATAAAACATACTAAGAGAGAAGAATACTTTTGCAACCCATTGTATTTACTGTATAAAAATGATTTATAATATGTAAATAAGAACAACTTTATTAATCTGTTTCTGTGTAAACAGGTATTCAGAGCTTACCTATGAGCAAAGTCAATCTAAATCCTTTGGCACTCATAATGAATCAATCCCTGACTAGCTGACACACAGACACACAGATAGAGGAAGATTAAAGCACCAAGACTAATGGACAGTGAGGCTGGGGAGGACAGGCTTTAGCACACACTGTGTAAGCTTTGTGGGTCGATGGGCTTATGAAGGCTGCTCCGGCCAGCCTGGTGACAGATTAGCCGGGCCAAGCTGCTCTTGGCCGGGGGCCCAAACTTGGCTGGAAGCTCCAAAGACTGAGAGCAATCGATGGGACCACCATCAGTCATGCAGCTGGCCTGGCTGGTTACCTCACGTACACAGGACACAGAGTTGGTGCTGCTGCCACCACGGCAGCACGGATATTTCTCAGCATCATTAATATAACCGTGGCAGGAACAGACCCTCACATGGGGGCACAGATGCATCATACATGTGTAAGGAGCGCGCAGATCCACACACGCATGCACAAACACAAGAAGCACGAGCAGAGAAAGAATAAATTCAACAAAAAAGGCATCAATTTTATAGTCGCATTTGCCATGTTGACACAAGCACAGGCCATCACAGGACTCCCATTTAGCCAAGAATTGTATTTGGTTCTAAATCCAGGTATTTTAGTAGGTTGATATAGTTTGGTCACACCAAACTTGTTTATTGGTTTATTTTTGTTTATTTTCTCCATGTGCTTTCTCTGAACAGAGAGGTATTACCCTTAACAAAATGAATTGGAAGACAAAAAACAATAAATGAAAAAGCTGTCCAAAATTCTCTGAAACATTTATGTGAAAGTAATGGAAATAAAATTTAAGAGTAGGCAAAAAAGACAAATAGAATTTTAAATCCCAGCATTCCTTGAACATATACATATCACCTGTTGGCTTTCATGTCAGAGTTTTAAAGTAAGACCATTTTATCTTGAAAAATGACAGCATTTTAACCTTTCAAGTCAAATCTTGAAAATAAGCTGATGCGCAATCAAACACAAGAACTGAAGAAATATTTGTGCTTGGAGTGTATGCTGAGGATGAGATCTAGCTACTACCACACCAAATTTTAGCTTTATATTTGTTAAACTGAATGGATTGTAGCCATTTTTGTGTTTCCCTTGGTCAGTTGGCTGTGGTGGCCATCTTGATTCAAGTTGATTCCAAAGGTTTTTCAGTTGTAGATGTACATCCAATGGTTACTTTCTGAAGGTTTCATAAAATTATGTCTAGTGGTTTATGAGATATTTTACTAACAGACAGACACATGCACAGGCAATTACATTATCATCTAACTTTCGGACAATAATCAGAACAAAAAACTTTGATGTTAACCTAATCTGCAATATCCTAAAGAAGATAACACGCTTTCATGTTCCATATTTCATTAAATAATTTTCCCCACCTGAGTAATGCTGCAGCAACTTTAATCACTGTCTATCAAACATGCTCTGGTTTAGCTCATGTTTTCTCTTTTAGTTTTAAATATTTATGCTACCAATCAACACTGCAGAGTTTAAAAATCTGCTGTCAAAAATAATTTTACACACTCAGGCAGCACCTTGTCCGTGCAGCTGCACTTCTGTGCTAATCAGCCTGTGGCTCGGAGGAAACCAAGGTTACCTGCTGCTGGGACTCTGGTAATTAGCCAGAATGCCTGTGAACAAAGATTAAAGATGATTCTTTCACATTCCTGATTGTGTTTATGAGAACAAAGAACCATCACTGCAATCGTTGTTGTTAGTTACAATTGCAGTTGTTAATTAAGTTGTATCTTATGCGTACAGAATGCTCAACAAAATTCCACACCAATCTTGTTTTTTCCCTGGCTGTTGATAGTGTTTCTCACATTCTCTCTGATTCACTTAGTTTAAAATTAAAGGTCTAGCATTGCTTGAAGAAAATCAACCTCCATCTTTCCTGCTGGAGTTTTAAACTAAGATCGTCTTATGAACAAAATAGTTAAAGCCGTTTTGTTCAAATCTTAAAAATATCATCATGCACAATTTCCTGTGATATCTCACTTGATCTCCCATGATCTGCTAGAGCTTGGAGTATGTGCTGAGCATTACTGCCAGCTACTACCACCCCAAACTTTAGCTCAATATCTGTAAAAGTCACTGAGTTATAGCTGTTAGGTTAAGGTTGATTAGCTATGGTGGCCATCATGAATTTGGTTGACTACAAAAGTAAACGTTAATCTACTGATTACTTTCTGAAAGTTTCATTGAAATCCATCCAGTGGCTTATGAGATATTTTGCTAACAGACAAACATGGTTGCACACATATAATTAATGCTAAGGTGTTAAGTCAAGCTGTCACACATTGTGTAACATTTAGAGCATGACTCTCAGTTACCAACACGCCACATTTTAAATCAATATCTGTAAAGTTGCCTGAGTTTGTCATTTTCTGTGTTTTCTAAGGTCAGTTGGCTGTGGCAGCCAGCTTGAGTCTTATTCAGTTGTAGATGTTAACACTGTCTATTTTCTGAAAATTTCATTCATATCATTTCATTGATTCATGAGATATTTTGCTAACAGTATGGACTAATAAACACACACCCACACAGACACAAGCAAAATCATTATTGCGCTTTCACCTTTGGCAGCTGGCAATAAAAAAGCTACAACAGTGAATGGTTTATAAGAAAGAATCAACCAGATGAGAAGCTTCATCCAGTTTATAAACGAGTTTGTATTTGACCGTGCATGTTGTCAAGGGAAGCTAATGTGGTTTTGCTTGTGGTACATGTGAAAAAAACAACAAAAAAAAAAAATTATTTTCTGCCTCCACAACTGTGGATTAAATCCACAGAACATGATGTGAACAGCTGTGGTGTGACAGCACTTTCTATCAAAGAAATAGTCCCTGTGAAAACTGCTGACAGTACTTTATTTTATTACTAACTTGTCAAATGTTAATACCCAACACTTGTCACTGCAGTGGATTGCTGTGGTTTTATTGTGCAAGCCAACAAGTTCATAAAATGTAAGATTGTAGATTTTTTTCGTTTCATTTTTGAGCAAAAAAATGCTTCAAACTGTTGGTTAATATAAGCTATGTGTATTAATGTTTTTGTTTTTAACCAGAAATTACCATCTATCATAATATGAAACCTCTTTAAATGTTTCACTATAGTGTAGGTCTTTACACTTGCAGAAGAAATCTTTAAATCTTTAGGTATTTAACTCCTAAAATGCAAAAGACTTCATTTTAATCTGATAAGCGGTCAGTAAATTCAGACAGCAGCAGCTAAAAAAAAGTAAAAAAAAAAGAATATGTTTAAAAAGTTGTACTGGTCAATCCAGTCCCCACCAAATTGTAAGCCCCTAGTTGGACCAGACATTTTATGTCAATTGGGTACAAAATTTTGCACCATTTTGCACCCATACACTTAACATAGCCACAAATTCCTGCGTGCACTTTTGCTTGGAGAGGCACCAGATCCACGCAACCATGCATGGGATCAAGTTGTGCTTTTTTTCATAGTCAATATGTGATAAGCCACTGTTATAGCCGTTTTGGTCAAATCTTGAAATTATTGTTATGTACAATCTCACGCAATCTGTGAGTGGTGAGAGTATGAGCTGTGAATGGCGCTCAGCTACTACTACTACTACAAATTTTAGCTCAGTGTCTGGAAAATTGACTGAGTTAAAACCATTTTTGCTTTGGCTAATGTTGATTAGGCGTGGTGACAATCCGGAATTAGGGTTAAGTTCAAACATTATTCTGTTGTACATGTACATCCAACGATTGTTTTCTGAGAGTTTAGTGAAAATCCATCCAATGGTTCATGAGATATTTTGCTTACAGACAAACTGGGTTGACTCCAACAGTTAATGCAAAAGATTTAAGCAAAGATCTTGTTCTGAGTACTAGTTAGAGTATGTTTTGTAAATGATTTTCAGCTACAACCACACCAAAATTTAGCACAATATAAGTAAAACTGACTGAATGATAGACATTTTTGGATTTTCTCAGGTTAGATGGCTTTGGTGGCCATCTTGAATTGGCTTGACACCAAAAGTTCAAGATGTACATCTAATTATTATTTCCTTAAGGTTTAATTAAAATCAGTGAAGTGGTTCATTTCACTGACAGCGTTGACTCCAAATAGTTAAATTTAAACAAAGATCTTGTTCAACCTGTTTGCACTCCGAATATTTGCTAGAGAAAAAACACACATGCACAGGTGGGCAATTACTTTATCACCCGCCCTTCACCTTTTTGGTGGCAAGAGATCAAACTGTGTACAAAGAGGTGACAAGGTGAGTACAAAACAAACAGAAGTGCATACAACAAGACCTGTGGCAAACGGCTTTTTTCCACAACAAAAAAATATGGGTACAAATCGACCAAAGCTACAAAGGTACAATTTGATGGAAAGAACTTTTAAGAGACCAGAGAAAGACTTCAAAAATTAAAATATAGATTTTTTTGTCCACATAATCTATATTTAATAATAGAGTGAACAAAACACTAAAACTCTTAACCTAATTGGAGTCACAGAAAAGACCAGAAACATAAAATGCTACTGTATGTCTATTTAACCTTTTTCTTTTAATACACCAGATAATCTCTTTAATGAATGTGCTGCACTACTTGTATTTTTAAAACAGATACAATTTGTTTCTAATGTGGGAAATTTGAGGGTGGAAAGAATCAATACTTCCATGTGAACAATGTGTTTTATGATAATGCATGCAGTAAAAGATGTAGTGACAAACCCTCAGAGAATCATCACCTTCCTCTTCCTAATCTCAACTCTGCTAAGCATTTTAATCTCTATAAATTGATTATGTTTTGCAGCTTTGCCTGTATGTATCGCCCTCCGTACTATCAGAGCTGCTCTGATCAGCAAGAGGAGGAGGAAGAAGTTTTCAGCCAAAAGCTGCTCTGTCCCGCAGAGACAAAGTTAATGATAACCCATGAACACAGAGGTCACTATACGGTCAGGGGATTGAGGGTTCGATAGATTGTTTTTTTAAATATGTTGGAAGAAATACCACAAAATTTGGGATGCATTAAATAATACATTCATTCATCTGGAGGCTAATCTTATTTAAAATTCATGCAATTTTTCTGTCTATACTGGATGTGAACAAAGTCCACTATTTGGTGACAATACCGTAAACTAAAATATCTCAGAGGAAATTCTGAAGTGCCAATGCAGCTACTGCCTAAAATTTCAACATAACTTTGTAATCTAAGCTTAAAAAAAATGCTACATTTTGATATATGAACTGCTTAAGAAGCTGTTGCCAGTGGCTCATTGTGGTCACCATGGTAACCACACACCTGTGTCTGTCACTCCCTTACTGCCAAGTCAATGAGAAGCAGACAGAAACCCAGACTAAAAAGTAAGCAATCTCTGCATTCTGGGAGGATTTTGGGAGAAAACTCTGAGTCCTATTTCACTGAAAAACATAATGAATGAAAGAAGAGAAAAATGACTACATTTTGATATATAATTTGTATTTGTACTAAAAAGAGTTGTGGGAGTAAGAAGAGTCTGTTTAGAAAATTTTAGACAGCTCAAAATTTAGAGTGTGACATAAACTGTCAGTTGAATGTTATGGCAAAAAATATGTAGTTATACAATCTAAGACATAATTGTGTAAAAACTGTTAAAGATATTAAAATACCAGTTCAGATGTGTAAGGTCCAACCTCCTGTGACCCGTTTAAACTTTGAATGATGTTTCTACTGTGAAGTCTGTCTGAGCTAAAGAGCTCCAAAGACGGCTGGGTTTTCTTACTTGTTTTAACTAAATCCCACTGATTTTCATTTGTTTTCTGCAAATTTTGTTCATGTTGTGCGGCATACTGCTAGTAAACACCTGCACCTCACTACTCCTAACCAAGCCACACATTTTGCACGTTTTATTTTAAAGCTGCATGTTGAGATACAGGACAAAAAAATTGAACAGGATAGTGAAAAGGGTGCTTTAATGTTTATGCACTCGCACCCTTAATTATGCGTGTTGTGGCGGGGCAGCTATAGGAATCCTGTGAGAAAATTCTAGAAAGTTGGTGAATTCAACAAAAGCTACCAGCAATCAAGCCCTCAGCACGAACTGACTGAACTAAGAGTAGATCTTTTCAAAATATGTTTTGAAAACAAGAAAAAAACACCACTCAACTTATTTTATTCAGTTTTCTGAGTCACTGCCTTTAAAGTGTATTTTGTCACCCAACGAGATTTTGTCCTTGGACAGCTTTGCGTCCCCCCGCTGAACGAGAGAAGTTTACAGAATAAACAACTTCTTGATGCCTGGAGGACACCCGAAAGCTCATGTGAGCACCTGAAACTGAGCCAGAGCTGATCGATTCCCTTTCTTTGCAAAGGCAACCAATGTCTTATGTAGATGGCCGGGGTTTGAATGAGAAGAAAAGATCCAATTTCTCCCCTGGACTCTGCGGCTGTCAGAAGATAGGCTTTGACTGACAGCTCAGTGGTGCACGGATCCTGCAGCTACTTAAACGACCGCCAGAGAAGTAAACAGCATCAGGCTTATCAGAGCAAAGCAGCAGCTTGGAGGGCAACAGTTTGGCTGAACGGGAAAGACTTAAGGCACGGGAGTGTGCAACTAGCCCACTAACTGAGCTCTGAGACTATATATGACCTTGGATATGTTTCCGTTCCCTCGTGACTTCAGGCACGGGTGGGTGGAGGGTGGAAGTGTCGTGAGATGACAGTTAAATTTCACACGGCTCAAAATGTCACTTTATATTCTCCTTTAGAAATCAAACTTCATTGAGAAGCACTAGCGGTTAGCTGTGTTGTAAGGATGATATCTCCCAATGCAACACTAACATGCTGACATTACGATAGTGTCTGCTTTGAATCAAGAACATGTCCAAAAGAGAGAGAGAAAAAAAAAACTGACTTAATGTTTGTCAGATACCTTCGGAGGCTCTGTTGAAGGAAGTCACAGGTATTGGATTCCTTTTTTCAAACAGGCCTTATCTATCATGACATTTTCTCCTTGAGCAGGAGCTTTGTGAGAACAAAGTTGCAGAGACAGACTCCATCTGACCAAAACCCAAGTATTACCTTTCATTATAACTTCACACAGTTCACAATATTTACTCCTCTAGCCAGTCAAGATGGAAAGCGATACTGTCACAGTCATGTCGACAAACACAAAACAGACTAGCATAGTGGTGAAGTGTATCTTCCTCCACTGAGACGGTTGCTTAAGGCAGTAATGCAATCTGTCTGCAGCTGCCAATGTGTTTGTGACACACCATGTCCTCCCCTGTGGTGTCTGCAAGATGATAAAAGACTGCATGCTGGGTGGGAACATGTGCATCTGTAAGCACGAATATGTACATTACATGTCACTTTGTAGGCTTCATAAGAGGAGGTGTGTGTTTATCATTGTATGTTTGTGGCACTTGTTTGGCAGCGAGAGGAGCAGACGGTGTCACGGGAAGATGGATGAGAGATGGATCACGAAGGGCTGAAAGATTAAAAGAGAGTAGCCTAGAAAGCAGACTTGCACCGCCTCGGAGAGAGTCCCTCACCTGCTGTCCTCCTGGTTGATGCTCATGTACATTTCCCAGGTAGTGTCTTCTGCAATCCCCCCATGAGGCACCAACAGACTGATACCTGCAGAGGAAAAAGGCGTGTGAGAACTGATCAGCACACGGCCCGACATGCACACACATGGCACACACCTGCTCAGCTGTCAGGTCTCTTTACTGAGGCTGACAGCCAGAGGGGTGATGGCCCCAGAAAGAGGTGACAGAAGCAAGTCTCAGAGGCCTTGTGAATCAGAGCTGCCAGCACTCTCTTTGTCACAAACTGACACACACACACAGTGACTGTCTCCTTCGCAAACACAAGCACACATAATCATAGACAACGTTGTACGGCATCATAAACAATTACCACCAATCTGGGAGTGGATAAAGCCCCTTTAGGGACAGGATGATGAATGTAGGCCATGAGAAAAAGCTGCCTGAATAATGGAGGAAAAACTGAGCAGGAGAGGTGGACATCAAACTACGCTACTATATATTATACTGTACATTAAACATTCAGTTATTTGAACATTTTGGTATCACTTTATTTTAGGCAACACAAATGAGGTGCTAATGAAGATGCAAATTAGTGACATATTAGGTCTTAATTAAACATTATTAAACATTTCTTAATTGCTTATGTTGAATGACCCAATTGTACTATGCATAGGCAGTTAATTGTTAGCGCTTTAAAAATAATCTAATTTCTATTATTAGTAAACAAAGAGGTGATGCTTATTAGATATGAGCTGCAGAAGCTCTGCTCAATCTGTGCCTTATTAGGTAGGAATACAACCAGAAGAGGTTTACTGCCTTAATAATACATAAAATATATGCATTTTTCTATGTAATAAAATACCTAACTACAAGTGTTAAAAAGGCCCAAACAATAATGATTAAAGGCCTAGCATTCTTTGAAGGAAGACTAAGATCATTTAAGATCATCTTTTTTTTATCAAACTTTGAAAATAACGTTACACATGATCTCATGCAATATCACAAAGTATCATGTTCTGACTGCGTTGTGAATGACCCATAGCTTATATCACATTTTTATCACATTTAGCTGAATATCTGTAAAATTGACTGCATTATGGTCTTTTTTGTGATAACTATTGTTGATAAGCTGTGACAACCATCTTGATATGGATCGACTCCAAAGGTTAATCAGTTGTAGATGTACATCCAGTGATTACTTTCCTAAAGTTCCACTAAATTCTGTCCAGTGGTTCATGAGATATTTTGCTAACAGACATACACAGTTGACTCCAGTAGTTGTTGGCAAAGTTTAAAAAACAGATCTTGCATATTCAGTTATAGTTTAAGAGTATGTGTTGGGAATGACTCTCAGCCACTACCACACAAAACTGTAGGTCAATTACTGAATTAACTGAATTATAGCCATTTTTTGGTTTGATAAGGTTGTTTAGCTGGGGTGGCCATTTTGAATGGGGTTGACTCTTTAAGTTAATCAGTTGTAGACGTTTGTCCAATAATTACTTTCTGAGATCTTTCTTAATATCCATCTAGTTCATAAAATATTTTGCTAACACTACAACAACAAACAAACAAACACATACAGGCATGGGCAAAAACATTATCACCACTTCGTCTTCAGCAGCGAGTGATAATAAGCAACAGCCTTAATGTTTGCTATCAATATACAGAAATTAGTAAATTATTTTAAGAAAACTTGCAGTCAATGATCTATTTTATTGTAAAATTGGGTCATTCAGAGTAGTTAATGAATGCCTAGTAATGGTTAAATCAGAGTTAATATGCCACTATTTTGCATGCTAATAAGCACCTGGTTAGTGGTTAGTTTGTGTTCCCTAAACTAAAGTGTTACCAAAATGGTTGTTTGTTATTTAATCACATTGATAAAACATCAAAGTGATTGTCAAATACTAAAAAGTGTAATCATTAGGATTCAGTGATGTCTTTGCAACTTGAAAAAGCCTAAAATCTATCAGCTGTGCTGAAGTTTCAAAGTGTGCTCAGTTACAAATCTGATCTTCCACGATTTCTAGTTTTATGTTGGAGAAACTGAAGTGTACACTCGCAGAGGGATCGTATCAAATCCAATTGTGTCACAATTGGCTCACCTGTGTTTGGCACCACCAGCCTGCCTCCAGCGTGGCCAAACACGGCGGTCGCTTTGTTCAAAGGCCTGCTGTGAGGCTGAAAGGCTTGCTGAGTGAAAAGGTTTCTGCCTCTTCGGCCCAGCGTTGTCCCTACAGGAACCCCTCTGTAGTCTGGAGCCAGGCCCCGTGGAAATGTCTGAGGGTGGGACATGATGTGGTACTCTGCCCTTTCTGCCACCCCTGAGGACAAAATGAAAGCTCTGAATTTTGTTGGGAGCAGTGATTTTATAAACTTGGACATTATTTTTAACACTGTTCTATACTTTGCAATGAGAAAACAAGCAACAGCGGGAAAGCAGCTTTTGTTTACATTTTAGAACATGTCTTTGGTCCAACCAGTCAGTTTTATACTGACTTCACTGAAGTCAACCTCAGAACAGTGACTGAAACTGCAGCAAGCCTGCCTCCGTCAAGGCTCTCGCCTCCAGCTAAAACAATGAGCCTGAGGCAACAAAAAAAGAGAAACACTTTGCATTTAAACAGCTTGGAGGGTGGGTCTCACTTAAACCTGCTGCATGGAAAAATAGTTTTGGTAGATTGCACTTTTTAGGTTCAACGTTTAGCTGTTCCCATCTTGGGTTTTCACAACCAGAAACGACACACAGAGGAATGATTGTGAGCTAAAACCTCACAGACAACATGAAAACATCATCTGGGTGACTCAGTGAAATAAACGTTTTACACTGTTTATTGTAGCAGGCTGCAAACATATTTTTATTTTGTACATTTTGGGCAGTTTAACATCTGGGGCTGTGTGAAATAAGCAGGATGCATATAAAACTCAGTCATTTGGTGTAACAAGTGAAGCCAAAGTGCAATAAAATCAAAATGCTCTGAAATCTTCTGTTATTATTCTCACAGCATCTAAATCGTGGAAAACGTGAAATAGTCTGATGTAGCCATCCTGCTGTCACCCCCCTCTGGTTTGTGAATTCCTATTAAGAATGTGTGCACTATGATTAAAAGTCAGGTCCATGTCAGGAAACTGACCAATTTAAATGAACTCTATCAATTCTGCCAAAAAGAGTGGTCAAATAACCTGTCAGAATTACATCAGTAGCTCGCTGATGGATACAAAAAGCCTGTGGTTGAGAGGCCACTTGCTAAGGGTAGTATCTCACTGGGTTGTGACTGTTGGAGACTAGTTGGTGACTCAAACTAAAAGAAAATTTCAAGAAAGTAGGCAAATGTTTTGTAGCTGTTTCACTGAATTCTGAGGGTTTGCAACCAAGTGACAAAACAAGCCATGTAGTTGATTGTTGAGCGAACAATTTTTGAAACTCACACCCTATTTCTGTGTGCACAGACAAAACTGTCTTCTAGACTGTGTACATTATTGCCCATAAATGGACACATCGTACTCACATTGGTCCACCTTGTACCCACCTTTGCAACCCCCCACATGTTTACGACTTATTCTACTGGAGTACACTTTTGAAATGAAGATGATTTGGACCAAATTTTTTAAAATAAGTTTCGTTTACGATATCAGTGGAATGGTTTTTAGACCTGGATATGTGAAGCTATACCCTCAGATGTGTCATAAGGAGAGCTCTTTTGTAGGTGTTAAAATTTAGCTCTAGACCAGAAATCAATAAATGGTGTATTAACCTTGATTTTTAATCCCAGTTTTCGTGCATCTTGGCATGCTCTCCAC
>JAOXNZ010000038.1:4734244-4745015 GCA_028566095.1 Kryptolebias brasiliensis
CTGCTGGAGATAGGCACCGGCTCCCCGCGACCCGGAATGGAGAAGCGGGTAAAGAAAATGGATGGATGGATGGATTTTTACTTGTTTCAAATTGTTTTTTTTTTAATCATTGTATTGTTTCTTTTTATATAATGCCTAATTTGTAATGTAAGTCTTTTGATGCATTTCTTTCTCTTTAATGGATTTATAGGCACTATCTACAAATAGTGCAAGACAAACTAACTTGCCTTGCCTTTTCTTTGGACATTTAGATAATGGCATGACATTATGACACAACTTCTTCTCTGTTGCCTTTCTGATAATGACACAGACAGAAAACTCTCTCATGCCTGCAAAAATCAACATGAAGGCCTTTTAGCCCTTTGCTGACTTGCTAATGTTGACATGAATAGATTTATACTTGTGGATGTCTGTCTTAGCATTTATTGCTGTTACTGTAGCCTACAATGTGCATTTACTGTTAGTGGTCAATCCTTTCCTAGTTAATATCGAATGTGCTTTGTGCACACACAGGCTCACTTTCACCTTCACTTGTGCCGTGCGCTCCTTCTCTGTGCACCCCTTTTATAACTAGGAAACATGCATTTCATTGAATTGTACCAATGCAATAGCAATAGAATATATGTAAAACCCCAATTTCGAAAAATAAATAAAGATGGAATGCATTGATTTACAAATTATATAAACTCATATTTTATTCACAATGAAACATAGTAAACATTAAATGTTTAAACTAAGAAATTATACCATTTATAGGAAATGAAAGGGTACTTTTAAATTTGATGGCAGCAATACATTTTAAAGAAGTTCAGACAGGGGCAACAAAAGTACAAAGAAAAAACAGCTACAGGAGCATTTTGCAACTACTAAGAATAATTGCAAACAGGTCAGTAAGGGGACTGGGTATACAAACAGCATTTTAGAGAGTCTGGATTTCTCACATGTAAAGATGGGCAGAGGGTCACCAGTCTGCAAAGAACTGTATCTAAAAATAGTGGAATGATTAAAATTAATGTTACTCAATAAAAAAAATGGGAAGACAGTTCACAATATCATCAAAAAAATTTTAAAAACCTGGAGATATCTCTGTGCAGCAAGGCAAGGCTGAAAGTCAATATTGGATCCTATGATCTTCAGGCCCTCAGGCAGCTCTGCATTAAAAACAGGTCTGATTCTGTCCTGGACATCACTGCATGGACTCAGAAACACTTCTAAAAACCATTGTCTGTAATCACAGTTCACTGTGCCATCCACAAATGCTGGTAAAATCAGGCAAAGAAGAAGCCAGATGTAAACACTATCCAGAAACACAGCCATCTTCTTTGGACCAAAACTCATTCAAAATGGACTCAGGCAGAGTGGAAAACTACTCTGTGTAAATCTGAAATTCTTTTTGAAAACCACAGACACCACATTCGCCGTACTAAAAAGAAGAAGGACCATCCAACCTGTTAGCAGTGCACAGTTCAAAAGCCTGCCTCTCTGATGGTATGGGGTTGCATTAGTGCCTCTGGCAAGGGCAGTTTACACATCTGGAAAGGCACCATCCTTGCAGAAAATAATATACAGGTTTTGGAACAACATACACTCTCATCCAGACAACATCTTTTTCAGGGAAGGCCTTGTGTATTTATGCAAGACAATACTAAACCACACACTGCATCCATTACAACAGCATGGCTTTGTAGTAGAAGAGTACGGGTACTGAACTGACCTGCCTGCAGTCCAGATCTCTCATCAACTGGAAACATTTGGTGAATCACGAAACAAAAAAAATCCATCAAAAACCAGGACTGTTGAGCAGCTAGAATCCTCCATCAGACAAGAATGGGACAACACTTCCTCTAAAACCTCCAGCAGCTGCTCTCCTCAGTTCTAGATGTTTACAGACTGTTGGTAAAAGAAGAGGAGATGCTTCACAGTGGGAAACCCTGTCCCAGCTTTTCTGAGATGTGTTGTCGCCATCAAATTCAACTTTACTTATTTTGTTCCATTTTTTTCCCCTAGTTTAAACATTTAATTTGTTTACTCTGTTTCATTTTGAATAAAATATGGGTTTATGAGATTTGCAAATTATTCTGTTTTTATATAAGCTTTACACAATGTCCCAACTTTTTCAGAATTGGAGTTGTATAACAGAGGACTTGGATGGTCTTGGATCAGAGTTCAGACTTTGAGAATCACTGATTTAAACTATAAAACTTTAATACTTTAATAGTCTGAGTATGTAGAGGGATGTCAGTCATTTTAGGTGTAATATCACTGTTCCAGTGCTGTGCTTTAAAATAAACTGGTAAAATTGTTATTTTTTTCATGTATAGATGACAGATTGTGTTTTTAGGTAAATGAAAAGCTTCAGATGCTTGGGCACACAGGCTTTGATTTTGCCATATTTGCCTGCTGAGCTACTACATGAAGGCACACAATATCAGTCAGCAGTACAACACACACCACTTAACAAGACTGTCTGTGAAGCTTCATTTTACATAGGGGGTAAAAATTAAAAAGGAGTTTTATCCACACACACAAACACACAGCTTCAAAATGGCAAGGTAATGGTAAAGAAATGAATGTGTGACAGCTAAACAAGTAAAAAAAAGAATGAAGCAAAAAAAGAAAGAAATAGAAACAGACACATATAGATCCATCAGCCGATAACTAGTCTGATTTAAACAAAAAAGTTCACAAAAACTGAAGAACTGTCTTCAGATTATTGACTGCAACTTTGGCTAATAAACTGAAGAAAAAAAGTGAAGATGTGTCTTGATGTGATTGCTGGAGAGCAAAAAAGCAATTCCCTTATGAACACAAAACAATACTGTGAGTAAACCCGACAGAAGACAGCTCCTCTCAAGGCAACACAAGGTAAAATGTTACTTGTTTGAAGTGCAAGCAGCCCTCACCTCAGCCACAGGCACTCCCTCTGGGGGACGACAGTGCAGCACAATCATGCCATTCAGAGGCACCTCGGTGCCTTGAGGGTCCTGCTCAAAGTTCTTCCTCAGGTCTAAGAAAGACAACAAAGAGCCTGAATTAAAGATAATCTACAAGAGCTTTAAGAGGCTACATTAAATGTCAGTTTGCTACATGTGTGACTTTCTATCTACAGCCAAACCTACATGGAATAATGACTATCATACCACACGTTTCATGATTTTTTTGTTTTTCCCTGAGACATTGAGGTCAATCTGGAATCAGAACAATGTAAAATTGATTACATGCAATGCGGACGGTTGCCTTGCGGCTCTTGGAGGTTCCCAGCTGACTCCAGGCAACACACAGGCACCAGTAATCCTCCGGACCATGAAAGTCCTCCACCTGCTGACGTGACACGTTGATCATCACATCACGGATCTTCAGTCCTGCAGACAAAACGAATGATTGCTCAGATTAGCTTTCATTATATGGCAGGGCTGATGAGGCGAGGAGATGAAGATACACAGAGACAAGCTGATGAGTGAATTTTGAATCTGATGAGATTATCAGCTGTAAACAGATCTGCCATTTGTCAGGAGGAAATTGGGGAGAGACTGCTTGTCAAAGCATATAAATTTCAAGGAATTTGTTTGGACAGCAGTTTAACCTGTGTTCTTTCATGTGGCACGGATTCATAGAGCTGTCCATTTCATTCTGAATATTAAAACTCTTGTCATTATTGCTCTTTTGAACGTTTCAATCTGGCAAACAAATTACCAGGACTGTGTATTTCTATTTTCTGTCTTTCTTTCATTCTTTCTTTCTTTGCTATAGAAATTGTTTTTATGCCTTCATATCCTCTTTCACTGTTGACAATAATCTATTTATGCAGAAATGGCACTAACTACTTTTGAGCAGAATCATTAACTGAGAGGAGAAACAGATCAGCTTCTCATTGTTGTAAAGGAGAGCACAATCACTCGTTTTTTTCTTTGAAAACATCTGAAGAGCCTGTAATTTATGGAGGGGAGGAAGGGGGGAGACAAGCAAAACAGCTCAGCTGAATGGTGCATCAGTACACAAACACATTCACTGACAATCAAATCATTTCAATATCTGCAGCAGAACTCTGACTTCATGTCACACAGGTCGTTTGTTAATATCTGCATATTGTCTATGATGCAGCCCATAATGAGCCAGGCATGAGACGAACATTTTCTGGCAAAATTAAAGGGAATTTAAAAGACTGGGGTTTCAATTATGTCTGACGATGTACGAAAGATGACAGGCTTGGGCCATTAATGTGCTGCATAATAGGGGTTGTTTCATTGGAATGGAAGAAAATAACAGCCTTTACCAAATGTTCCTGATTGTCTGTGTAACCCTGCAGAAAGCTGCAATTCACTCAGCCAAGATGAACAGAATATTTTTAATATGTTAGTACATAGTTATGAAGTGCTCATGTTTGGTGTCTGGTGTCCAAACTCATCGCTCCCCACAGGATGCAATTCATTTTGCACAGTGAGGGGGTGGGGGGGCATAACAAATATCCACTCTGATGAAACAAAAACAGTATTCTTTAGTGTAGGTGGTAAAAGCAATGTGTTTGGATTGAGCTGTAGTCAGATCACATCCCCCAGCAGCTACAGCAGGTTATGTCATGCTTTCCTAATTTTAACTGCTTTCTCATGTCTCCAAGCCATGTCACATGTGTCTGTTGTGTTTAAATGTTGTGCATAAATAAACTGATTTAACAGGATCTGACAGGAGCCAGATCTGCTTTCCTTTAAAAAGGAACCACCTTTTTTCTCTTTTAAAGAGGAAGATCAGTTTCGAAAAACAGAACCCATCTTTACTTTTGATCTGCAGTATACATTAGGATAAAAAATGGAAAAATGTTATGATGTAAGCAAAATTTATTAAATTTTTTTATGCTCAAATCCAATTTTTAGATTAATTCACATTATTATTGTTCACATTATAATTTAAATGTGGCTACCATCAGACTCCACTGTAAACAGTCTACGGTCCTGAAGTGACCTGCATGTGCAGAAGAAGAAGTGACGTCACATCCAGCATACTGTGTTTATAGAAGTAAATATGGATGCTACATATGACAGCATGTGTGTATCAATTCTGAAGTTGGTGTGCAACTGGAGCTGAAAACAATTATTGACATGCTTGTTTTGTTTAATGTTGCATTTGATCTTGCCACTTCTCATCTACTCCGGCACAGAACTGGACATCTGGAGCGGGAGCAACAAACTGACAGTAAAGGATAAAAACAAACTCAAGTATGCTAGTATCGATACAATCCGATACTAACATTAGTATAAATGATACCAATATTTGGATTGATCCAATTCCTACTTCAATGACATAAAAGTCAGACTATCACACTGTTCAAACTGAGGTCGCTCTAAAAAACACTGGATATGTATCCAGTTTAATACCATATATGAAAGTGACCTGGCTTCAGTTCAGACAGTCATGAAAACATCTGATATGGGTCACATGTGGGCATTTTTGGCTGAAGTGTGAAGGTAACCAATGAGATGAGTGAGCCATGCGGCCATGTTTTGTGTGACCAATTTTGAAAAATCATTCCCTTTTTATGTGCACGGCTCGCTTTATTGCCTACCTAAACCCACATCATACCCTCCTTCACAGCTGGCCCCACATTTATGATTTAATCCATTAGAGCAGGGGTCACCAATCAATGGGCCAAGGACCGGTACCATTTCAAAGATAATTTGGAACCACACCTAACAGAAGTATTAAAAACTTTTCTTCAAAAAATTCTATATAAATATTTTTTATAAACATTGATTTGTAGGGTATTTTCCTTTGAAGATGAAGATTTCTGTTTGTGTCTCTCACCTACACTTGACTGAGTTGTGCCTATTTATTTATTTTTTAACAAACTAGCAAACCTTCAAGCTAACCCTAGTAAAAATGAGTAATAATAAACTTTGCTGGAGAATTTCTTTTCACCCACTAGTCTGTGGGGAAGTTATCTTGTATGAAACCAGTCCGTGATGCCAAAGAGGCTGGGGACCTCTGTACAAGAATACACTTAAAAAATGAAGATAGGCAGATTTAGTCAATTATTATTTATCATCCTTGTGGTTTCTAGACCTGGACTTTCGGCGGTATAGCCTCGGATGTTTTCTGTCAAAAGAGACCACCTGTGCAGGTGTCCAAATAATGCTCTTGAGAAGGTTTTAAGATGCCTGTGACAAAATTGAGTAGGGTTTGATATGCCCACAACACTTCTGACTATTTTGAGAAAGTTTGTTGCACAAAAAAACTGAGAACCTCTGCAAATGCTTGGAAAGATTTTGGTAACTTCCCTGTAAATGCTGTTTACTATCTAGTTGCCAGTAGTTGCAGCCCAGCAAGATACTAGCTTTACAGTAGTGTGACATTTCATAAAAAACTTTGGTTTTGACACATCAAGACAAGCACAATTTTAAACAGCAATACAGGTAACATACTATGAGCACATTTGCGAAGATAGTGTTTTACAGTTATTTATTGAAAAGTAGGTAGCAATAATAAATGTTGCGGGTATTTGCCATCTAAACCCATGAGGCCCTATTTTACAAAGGGATTGTATGTCTTTTGTGGGTGAAAATAGGGGATTATGCTTCTGGCTAAGTCACAAAACTTTTAAAAATTGAAATGTCCCAGTCAAACAGCACATTTCTGTGCAGACGCAGTTAGGTCACAGTTAAATGAGATTTTATTTACGCATTTACAAGAAATCCCATCTATATTTATGTAAATAACTGCCAAGGCAAAAAAAAAAAGCCTGATTTTCAAAGACCAGCACATTCTGCACATTTTTAGTGAATCTGGGCTTCAGTTTTTCTTTCTTTCTTTTTTTGAGTGTTGAGGTTGATTGCCTTGTTGGAAGACCCACTTTCGTTTCAACATCAAAAACAAACAGAAAAACAAATATGAGACACAGAGCTTTAATTAAGACATGTTCTAATCTCTGACATCTAATATAGAAGATTAAATTTTAAAACTATGTTTTAGTATGTGATTTAAACACAAACAATTTCAATCAAATGTGTTCAAATGTGTAAAAAGTAGGGATTTGCAAACATTTTCATGTTGAATCCACTATTCTCCATAGTAGATTTTAAATATTTGCTTGACTATCAATATATGGCAAGGTTTATATTCTTGCAGCATTTAAACAATTTCACAGAGTTTCATCTGTCACTGGCACTCAAACTGCTGAGGGAGCTGCTCCCCTGCTTTTGGGAGCATCTTAGGGCACCGTCATGCCAAAGGACAGTTTGGCATGTAGCCGTGATAGGTAGAAAAAAACTGCTTTAACACCTGAGAAACAACTGCCCTTGGGGATCTTGGCCTCAAAAAGAAGAAAAAATCTATATAAGAGGAATTTTATGTGCTTACATGATTATATTTTCTGAAAAAATAAAAAAGATAAAAATTAGTCCAGTTCAATTCAGCTTATTTATATAGCGCCAAGTCACAACAAAAATCTCAGGGCACTGTACAAAACCATTCACATACATTATAAAAAGCCAATTAGTAAAAGTTATCTAAGGAAGCCAGCAGATTGCGTTGAATTTTCACTTTGTCGCAGTCTCCCATCCTAAACAGCACATTGGCAACAGTCGAAAGGAAAAACTCCCTTTTAACAGGAGAAACCTCCAGCAGAACCAGAACCAGGCTCAGGACGAACGGCCATTTGCTTTGACCAAATTAGAAAATTGGAAAGTACATAATCAAAGATTTCTAAGCAACACATTTCCCAGCAGCTGTTCAGAACTCATTGTGAATTGTGGCCTCCTGCATTTGACTCATTATTCACATGAACCTCCACTTGTAGAGGAGCTGTCATTCTGCAGGTTTTTCCCATCATGCAGTGCATTAAAAACAGCAGCTTAGACATGGACAGGGATTAAATGAAAGCTAATAAAGTGAAATGAAAGGTTATCTGAAGGAGCCTAATTAAGTAATGTAAAACAAATATTCTCTGCAGACACTGTAATCCTCTGCACTAACTCACTGATATTACTACGTACAATACAACCCAACCCCTGCATAGACTTAAAGTGCCTGACTGAGTGAGAGTGCAGCTGATTTCCCTTCAGAAAAACACAAACACAAGATTGTACTCAAGTGAGTGGCAAAGTAATAAAAAGAAAACATTTTTAGAAAGTCTGTGTGACAAATGATGAACAAATATTAGTCTAAATGCATCAAGAATGCAAAAGAATGCAAATATACACTCACTAACAACAAAAAAAACACCCAGAATGAATGGTTAACTTTGGACATTATCTGATCCATACGCACACCAGTGATGGGTCTGTAATTTTTATTTATAAGGAGCTGCACATCCAGAATGGGCACCGGATAGAAAAATTGGCTGCAAAGTACAGTCTATCTTTAAGCTGTTTATAAATTGTTTATAAATTTACTAATGAAGCTGGCAACATCTCTCATAGATATAAAGTAAGCTTTCATAAATGAAGTAAACTTCATGGAACCAAAAGAGGCTTAGAGCAGAACTCAGGTTTGTTGACGTGAAGAACTACACATTAAATGTCTGATGGACGTCTTTCTCATATCAATTTCATAACATGACTAATTAACTGAGTTTAACAATCTTCTTTGTTGTTAATCAATGTTTGAATTAAATGCCAAGTTTCTGTCATCATTGACCCTTTCCTTTGTAATGAATCTGTTTATTGTTGTTTAGGTTTTTAAATCCCATTGTCCCACACAGACCATATGTCTTCACTATGTCACATCTTTGAGTTGCAAAGCCAGCTTACCTTTTCACATGTCAACTATTTCAGCTCTGTTACTAACATACTTGGTGGATTAAAGATGCAACAGCAATGGACTGACTTCAATCCCCCAGGCCATCTTAGTCCATTCAGAAATCACACTGAGACAGCCAGAAGGCATTTAAGATACGGCTTGAAGTGCTTTGTGAAAGTGCTTAGTGTTATCTGGTAGTTGCTGGAGGATCAGACAGTTAAAACAGTGAGTGAAGGTCTTCACTACACAGCATCACCTACACGCCTCCTGAAGGCTCTGGTCACCCAAGACTGACCATGCCAACAGAGGACTGTTGTATTGTGTGGCAAGCATTACAGAACTTCCTGAAATCTGCACCTCCCATTCGGATGAAGATATTAGACTTTTTACAACACATCCAGCACTATGTCACAACAACTGGTATCAAATGGGCTCAGGGTTCATTGTATCATACATAAACTGCCACTAACAGCAGCTTAGACATGAACAGACACAGTTTTGTCTAGAGTGGTGCTGTAACCAAAACTTTGTGCAATTTGTTAGTGCTTAGAAGATGTGTTGGGCATAAGTCTCAGCTACTACAGCAACAAAATTTTAACATTTTTGTATTTTTTAAAGAACTGTGGACGCCATCTTGAATTGGGTTGACTCCAAAATTTAATCAGTTTTAAAGGTACATCCAATGATTATTTTGTGCAAGTTTCATTAAAATTTGTTCAGTGTTTCATGAGCTGTTTTTGGTAACAAACAGACACAGGCAAAAACTTAATCATCCTACTTTCAGCAGCAGGCCATAAATATGGAAACTCGGTACTGGTTTGTCAATTAGATTTTTTTCGAGTTAGACACAACTATTACACAAAAAGAAGCTGCCATTTTCATTTAAGGGCAAAACACAGAGGAAACTACTGAAAAAATTCCAGTATGTTTACCCTGGTATTACTGTTATAAACATATCACACGGACAGCAGAGTTAGCTTAAAATCTCTGTGCTTTTTCTGTCTTTTACAACATGAGTGACCATTTTAAACAAAAACCAATGCCACACACTGTTGTTCCAAACTATGCAAAAGTAAAAATATTGTAATTTCATCGTGCTTGAGGGTCTTTTCCATCACACATCTATTCAAATGCAAATGCATGAAAATAATAATCCTAAATGAGCCTGTCATACAGGGGGGTGGTATTCTTTTGTTAGACCGAGAGCCACGCTTTCTTTTCAAACTCAAGTAAACAAAATGGTAAAAATCTTCCAGGTTTTCTCAATTTAGTTGGAGATCAGTGATCCCAGTCCATTTTCAAACAACCAAAAGGACACTCAGTGACAGTATGTTAGAAAAATGATCCAATAAGTGCTCAGTCATGCTGCTGGGAACAGTCACTTCTCTGCATTCAGGAATACAAACATCGATTCCGCTCCTTCCACCAGTTTGTCCCTAGTTGCTTGTTTATTTTCCTTTTTACCTCTTTTTCATCTGTGCTTCCTCTTCTTTCTCTTCAGGCTCACGCTTGTGGCTCCTGACAGAGTGCCACAAAGCCTTTACGACAAACCTCAGGGTGCAGTCGGTTCCACTTGCTCATTCAATCATGTCTTTTCCTGCGTCTTTATAAAAGAGACTGAAAGAGATTTACCAAGGCTGATGTTCACTTATCATCTCATGTTGCTCTCTTATCTCTCCTTTTTGTCTCTCCCTGTGGTGTCTCCCTCCCAGCTCGAGCCCATTGTTTTGCTTTGGCTGAGTTGATGAAGAGGCCCTGTGAGAGCCGAGCAGTGCCAGCTACAAGTGGCCTGATCCGATGGGCTGTCTGGTCCGGCTCAGCTCAGCCATGTGTGTGCTTGCGTCGCACTAAACTCCAAAGCAAAAAGGGAGCAGATCTGTGTTTGTCTTAGGAATCCTTCTGAGGTGGCTGAGCATACAGCGTGTGACATGGCACAGACCGCGGGTTGAAGTGGACGGATTTAGCTTTAGGAGATGTAAACCCAGCTTTGGGGGAATGTTCGTGTGATGTGACATTGCGGCATGCAGCTCAGCATGTGAGGGGT
>JAOXNZ010000038.1:4898392-4911838 GCA_028566095.1 Kryptolebias brasiliensis
GGAGTACCCGGAGTAAACCCACGTGTGCACAGGGAGAACATGCAAACTCCACCCAGAAAGGCCCCAGGCCGGGACTCGAACCTGCAACCTTCTTGCTGGGAGGCGACAGCTCTAACCACTACGTCGCTGTGCCACCCATAATTAATTTCACTCAATCTTTATTCTGCAAAGATAAACAAAATGGACTAATGCAAATTATTACACATCATCATTGCTTTATCCATCCATCGCCTGGCAAGTATTTTTACTCACTGCAACTGAGCCTTTATGCATGTGCACAGAGCAGATAATTATTCTCACAGTGTGTAAGAACCTAATGTTTCTGACAAGAATTTATTTTTCATAAATATTTGTTACAAAGAAAAACACATTACGGGTATGGTGTTTATTGATATTGACTATGAAATAAAGCATAGCTTGATCCTGTTCAAAAGCTGGTGCCTATAATGATATAATGCATGCAGGGTCATGAAGCTATGTGCAGTGCATACATATGGTAGGTTCATAGGTGGAAAGTGGTAACCACTTTGTACCCTATTGGTATGAAATGTCATCAGATGTGTACAGAATGATAGCCATTGTATACAAAGTGGAGGTTTGATTTTTGAAATATGATTCGGATACAAATTTTTCTCTGGGGTACCAGTTTTACAAATGACCAGCATCCTATTTAATCATTTAATTGGTTGTATTGTAAAAGCACCTAATGCAGTATCTGAAAAACAGACTGCATTAAAATGTTTTATCTAAAATATGCACTTCTCTGTTTAACAATATGTTTTATTGTAAGCCTTGTGTTTTCTGGGCATTGAGTCGTTACCATTTGTTGCGTTTAGCCTCAGTATCAATAGACCGACTGTCATGGTCCAGTGGTTCAGTATCTGCATGTTTATTTGTCCGTAAGCATGTGTGTACTTTAGGTGTGTATGCACATACAGGAGTGTGACTAGGACCAAGCCAAGCAGAACAGTGGCCCTTTTTTTTCCTGGCTCATTTTTTTGTTTCTCATATTGACTCATCACTGAGCCTGAGCCGGCTTTTCTTAACAACATGCCGTCACACTGATAATGGCTTCTCTGGAAAAACGCTGAGCTCCTCCAATTAGCTACAATTATATGAAAACTGTGCCAGTTTCTAATCTAATCCTCTAAGGTTGGTTTAATATTTTACTGCTTCGGCTGCATTGTGTGAAGAGAAAAATGGAAAATGAATAAATAAATAAATAAATGAGAGCATTGTGTAAGAAAAGATTTGAGAACTTTTGTGTAATTTTAAGCCTGCTGAAAAATAAATTGGAAAATAAAATGTTGCATGAAAGAAGCAAAGTGATGTGTCTTGACTTGTCCTTGTAACCATGGAGATTGAAAAATAAAACACATTGGAGGTCCTTGGATTTGATATTTTTTTTACTTTCAAAAATTTATAAAATAAATTCCATGGCCTCATAATCATTCCAAGTGGCTGAAGTGATGGAATCTTTTTATGTCTTTGAAGATAAAACTTTCTTGCAAGTGTTTAAAGGAAAAAATCTTTGCTATTTTTTAAAGGCTTTGTTACTCCAACTGAACATACCTGTAATGACTTGCAAAATGGCTCTGAGACTCCCTTTGATTCCCTCTTTGATTTCCTAATTACTGTCTGCACACCGTGTGATTTTGGATGGCATCAATTTAGATTCCATTACGTTCTCCAGCTCGTAAGTCCCACTGGTGGCGCTAATGTAGTCCTCCCAACCTGAACACTTTGTAAACGATAAAGGACTAACATGATGGATCGTTTGCACCTACGTTAAATCGACATTAGTGAACACAGTCTGCATGATCTCCACCCGAACACACATACAGCAACTGATTTAACCAGTCTCTTACTCATTCATCATCTTTACTGTCTCATTATTCATCAAATCTGTGAAATTCACCCCTCTTGATTTGTGTCCGTTTTACCTTCAGAGATTCTCCCTCTAAGTTTGTGTCTCATGAGATTCCACCTACGTTATTTCCTTCATGTACAACTCCTCCTTTCCTCATCACTGTCATCTTCATCCATTTTAACTTTCATCACTGTCCTTTTCTTCTTTCTTTGTCCTCATTGAAGAGAAGAGTGCACTTAAAAAGAGTAAATGACTGTAACTCTGCCCCTCTGCGCGGGTTTTTGCAATCAGTTATTACCATGTGATTATTAGTGATGGACAATTGGCCTCAAAGTTGTTTCATTATGAACAAGCTCACTGGGATCTCATTAGTGCTCGTAGACTGAGGGCCGCTGCTCAAACCTGCTTTGCTCCAGGGAATTATGTTTCGATCACCAAGTCTGGAGTTAACAAGGCAACATTAAAGCCATGTGAAAGGTGCAACAGTCAAAAAGAAAGAAATTAGTAATCTCCAAGAGTGTCAGAGATTTTCTCTTCATATGAATTAAAAGCCTTGGATTCCTTTAAAAAAAAAATTCCATCCAAGACTTTTACACCAAGCTCAGTTTATGTTAGCTAGAAGTTCTAGTTCTAGCAATTTTGGTTGTATACTGAAAATAACTCTGCACAATCTCGTGATACAGTGAGATGTTACGCACAGAGTATGTACTCTCAGCTACTACCATGTCAAAATTTTAGCTCATCTTTAAATTTGACAGTTATGGCTATTTTGTGTGGGCCAATGCTGATTAGTTGTGCTGGCCATCTTGAATTTGATTGACCCTAAAAGGCAATTAGTGACAGACCAATGTTTACCTTCTGAAAATCTTCATCAAAATTTGTCCAGTGGTCCACAAGATATTTTGCTGACAGAAATATGGTTGACTAATAGTTGATCCTTAAGATTAAAGCAAAGATTTTGCACAATAAGTAGCACTTAGAGTATATGTTGTGGGAGACTCAGCTACAACTATAACAAATTCTAGCAGAATATTCGTAAAATTGATTGATTATATTTTTGTGTTCTCTAAAGTGAGTTGGCTGTGGCAGCCATCTTGATTTGGGTTGGCGCTAAACCAGTGATAAAGGTACATTCAGTAATTATTTCCTGAAAGTTTCATTAAAAACCACCCAGAGGTTCAGGAGAAATTTTTGAACATACAGAGTTGACTCCAAATAGTTAATGACAAAAATTAATCTGTTAGTGCTCAAAATACAGTTTTCAACTGTTGGGATCAGTGTCTGCCTTTTTCCTTACCAAACTTTAAGTTTAAATTTGTACAACAATGATTTATAGCCATTTGTGTGTTTTCAAAGGTATGTTGGTTGTGACAGACATCCTAAGTGGGGTTGGATCTAAAAGGTAATCAGTTGGAGGTGCATCAAATCATTACTTTCTGTAAGTTGAATTAAAAATCATCTAGTGGTTCATAAGATATTTTGCTAATAGACAGACCCATGAACACACACAAACAGGCAAAAAAAATTAATGCCTGCCTATGGCCTTATAGCGAAGGCTGATAATTAATTATAAGAGCTATGCAGGATCTGAGGGCCCTCACATTATCCTAAAGCAAAGCCCGGTTCATCTGCACGGCTCTTGTTTGGCGAGCACAGCAACCTCTTATGCTGTAGGCATTTGCTTTTCTTTAAGCCTGACAGGAGCATCCATCAAAAAATGTAATTTCATTTCTTTTCAGCTGTTGATAAAGTTGCTGACTAGTGCCAGTCCTCCCCAAAGGATCAATAGCTGTTTATACAAATAATGTAGGAAAGCACAATACACAAGTCGCATTGCTGGAGGTGACTCTCTCCAAGGGCAGCTGCAGGAGCACACCATGGCGGCCTAAGGTATGCTGTTTCCAGTCTTTATGGTGGATACACTTAAATTAACCACATAAACCTTGAAGAATTACAAGTAGCTACAAGTGGACTGACAGCAGAGGTTATTACAAACTCTGACCCAATAATTAAACCTTGCAGAATACGTTCAGGTTGCTACGGAAGCTTTAACACCACACTGAGTGTAGAATGCCAAAGAAAATTAGAAATCTGTTAAACACTTATTGACCTTTATTAATTTTTAAAAAACATTCTGTTCCTTGTATGTCTTACATGCCAAACTCAATAATGATGAAGGCCAATTACTTCTGGCATGTTAACACTTCTAGCTTCCACACTACACTTGCATTCATCGCAAAAGATGAGTAATAACGTGCAAAAAAAATAAATCTATTTTCTTCCAGGGACACACAGTTTCTGCAACCCTGTTTAAAGACTCCATCTAATTTTTTTTTGTTTGGATGTTAGCATCGTGCTGTAATTATTACACATTATAACTATTTGAGGACACAAACTGAGGATGTAAGCAAACATCGTTCCAGCACGTGATAGGAACATTAAAGAGAAACAGGAGTAAACTGAAAGAGAAAATATGAAACTAAAAAGTAAAGAAATTAAAGTTGAGAGATAAAAAAAAAGAAACTACATTATTCAACATGTTCAGTGTTGTGTTGTGAATATACATCCATAAAAACACACAAATATATGCAATAAAAAAATAGACACAAACAGACATATACACACACCCACATGTACTTGCATATACATATATTAAACTCAAATTTCCCACAGATTTACAAATAATGAGATGTTGCTTGATGTGGTAGTAGATGAGAGTCATCCTCAACACATACTGAGCACATTTCAGATCGCGCATAACATTTTCAAGGTTTGACCAAAATTATCATAACTACTTTGTCATTTACTATTGCCTCTGATTCCCTGTCAGATGTAGCAGCTTTAGAAGTGTCACTAGAACCTGATTTGTGTTTGGACTGTTTGTTTTAATTTTGTTGAGCTTTTTAATTGTTAAAAATAGTAGCTTCATCCAAACTATCAACATGTCTGCTAGATCCCATCCCAACCACACTGTTCAAAGAAGTGTTTCCCCTAATTATATCCCCATTTTGGATCTGCTTAATGTGTCTCTACTGAATGGCTATGTACCACAGAGCTTTAAGGTTGCTGTAATTAATCCTTTACTTAATAAATCTGATCTTGATTCAGGGGTTCTGGCCAATTATAGGCCTATATATAATCTCCCATTTATCTAATAAATTCTTGATAAAATAGTTGCAAATCAATTGTGCAAACATCTGGACAGAAATAATCTGAGGAGTTTCAGTCAGGTTTTTAGAGCTCATCATAGCACAGAAACAGCACTGGTGAAAGTTACTTATGATATTCTCATGGAATCAGACAGTGGACTTGTGTCCATACTGGTCCTGTTAGATCTCAGGGCTGCATTTGATACAACTGATCACAATATTCTACTACAGAGGCTTGAACGTAATATTGGGATTACAGGAAAAGCTCTAAAATGGTTTTTATTTTATAGATTCCAGTTTGTAAATGTTAATAATGAATCTTCTTCGTACACCAAAGTTTGTTATGGAGTTCCTCAGGGTTGCTATATAAATAAATTGAATTGAAATTCATTTCTCAACATTGTAAGATGATCTTAGTTTCAAAGTTTGGCATCAAAGATGATGGGTGATTTGCATTCCTTCAAGGAAAGCTAGGCATTTACTAAAAATAAAATATAGAATATTGTTTTGTTTTCACCTGGATACTATTCATAGAAGAACAAATGGGACAATTAAAGCCTTAGGAGTCAGATCGTTGCTGTTCGCTGGTGTAGTCATCCAGGACATGGCAAATTGGCAGCAAAATTGTTTTGTTGCTGCTTTTAAATAAGAAATAAATGCAAAATATTCTAGATCCTAGATCCCCTGAACCTTTTTTTCCTCACATTGTTTCCATCTTTCAGTAAATTGTGGGTGAGTGCCACCTCCCCAGGTCTCCAGCTAAACATCACTGCCTTCAGCTTTGAGCCATTTCAAGGTTTGCAATAAAAGCAACTGATAATTATTCTCCTGTGATGGACTTGTGACCTGTCCAGGGTGTGCCCCACCTCTTGCACAATGGTCGCTGGAGATAGGCCCCAGCTTCTCCGCAACCCAGAAAGGAAAAAGCAGTTAAAGAAAATGGAGGATGATAGTGATTCTAAAAGATTGATCACTAATAAAATCTACTAAGTACAGCACATCTCTCCAAAGTAATTTCCTGGCTGCATGTCAAAGCTTTACTATTCAGCACAGCAGTTTGGCATTTTTCTGCAAAACCTCCCACACGTTTTCACTGAAATGTTTTCCAGTTCAGTGGATAGAAAACAATTCCACCTGCATGAGAACTCTTTGCCCTCTCTCCCACCTTTACCACAACACCATCACCTCCTCCTCTTCGTATTCCTCCTCCTCCTCCTTCTCTTTCTCTCTCTGTTTCGTTCACAGTTCAGGCACACAAGCAGACATTGGAGACCCAACCCCATAGGTTTGTGGTTCTCCACTCAATATTTCCTCATCAGGAAGAAGTGGCAGACCAACAGCAGTGAGGGGAGAGTGCAGCGACTGGCAGTGGGACAATAATGAATGGTGTGTGTGTGTGTGTGTGTGTGAGTGGGGGAGTGCCTCCAACTCTGAACCCAGGTCCGCAGACACCCAGCAGCTCATATGAGGAGCTGTACTGCACTTGTTCCTCACTTTCTGACTCTCGAACCTAATGTTCAGTAGGGGATGTGATTAATTATTGGCATTGATTGAGTCCTGATCCATTGAACTCCATCAAGGAGGTACAGAGTTGGAAAGCAATGTGCTTCTAGAGAAATCACAGCTGGCTCAATTTACTGAAAGAGTGCAGAAAATATGGCAGAAATTAAAGACATGGCCTTCTTTCATGCCATCGTTAGAGATGCAGTGCTCAGAAGGTGTGTTGGGGATCAGTCTAACCCTCTATCACACCAGTTTAGGTCAATGTCTGTAAAAATGACTGAGTTATAGCCAGTTTTGTGCTTTTAGTGATCAGCTGGCTATGGCAACCATCTTGAATCAGGTTTACACCAAATGTTAATAGTCAGTTGCAAGTTTCAACAAAATCAGTCCAGTGGTTCATGAGATGTTTTGCTAACAGACAGACACAAACACACACACACACAGACAAAATCATTATTGTCCACCTTTTCTTGTTGGCCGTGGGTGACATTAATATTAGATGGCAGATAAAGAATGGAACCATTGTCACTATGATAAATCATACAGCACAAAGGCTGTGAACACAGATGTACACAATTCACACAATCTGAAAAAAAGGACATGATCTAACATTCTCACTACTCAAAAACATGTAAACTCCACCTTAGACTGCCTCACTAATCAACCTACTTGATATGTTAGCCAGTAACCCCAAGTTCAACAACTGCAGGAGATCTAAAGCAGTTCCACTAAGTACAATGACCATTCATAAAACATTACCTCAGCTTTTTTTATTTAATTATTGAACATGTTCTCTTTAACAATAAAGGGACAGTTGTGGAGCCGTAGAGCAGTTTCAAGCTTTGCTGAGGACAATAAAAAAGCATGTGAACAGAATTAGAGAAAAAAAGGAGAAAACTCAAATGCCGTGCTTGGAGAATTCCTGGGTCCACCGTCCTGATGTCAAAACCCGAGTCTGCTGAGCCTTCCCAGTAATATTTTTTAAAACTAAAATACTGAACTTAAAGGTGATTAAATATGCAGCAATAAATTAGGCTTCAGGCTGGATGTATATTTATAATTTATTAACTTTTGGAGTCAATGTGATTCAAGATGGCTGCTACGGCTAAACAATTTTACTAAACACAAAAATGGCTATAACTCAGGCAATTTTACAAACACTGAATTAAATTTTGATGTAGTAGTAGCTGAGAATAATCCCCAACGTATTGTATACTCTCAGCATTAGATCGTGCATAACTTGGTTTTAATGATTAGACAAACAGCTATAATTTAATCATTTTTCATCATAAAATGATCTTACCTGGAAACTCTGCATGAAAGGCAGTAGGTGATGTGCATTCCTTCAAGGAATGGTAGGCTTTTAATACTTATTTGTGTTCATTTTATATAGCAGCCAACATTTGAATAAATACTTGTGGCTATCTTGAGGTAAAGGTTAACAGGAAGGTAAAAAGGAAAAATAAACAAATCACTATTCTTAATCAATAAATATTTCCAAACTCAGTGAGAAACCATGTTCAAGAACTCTGATGTTATTACTGATCAAAATAATTGTAATTATGTTTCCCCATATTAGAAAAACCTGAATTTTAGCCTAAATGTGTCTTCTTAAGTTAATACTAGTTTAAATTTATGTTGCACAGAGCTGTTTTTAGGATCCATTTTAATAACACATTTGGTATTAGACTTTTACTTTATATTTTTTTAATGTGTTAAAATAACTATGAGAGATTTATAGCCAAATGCTTTTTACTTTCACATGTTCTTTCTTTCCTGTATAACCCGAATGTAGAGAAGCCTCGTTGACATTTTACATTCTACACAGTAAAAAAGACTCATCATAACCTCTTGTTGACTGCTGAACTCTTCCACAAGGATTATCATTAACTTTACTTTTTATCTCGACTCTCACTGGAGGCATGAGTGACCTGATGTAATTTCTTTGTAATTGTATGGGTTTGGAGTATGTCTGATGGGTCCAGTCAGGCACATGGCGGCCTAGTTTCAGCAAAGTGATGAGAGTGGGAAAATAGAACGCTTGATTACCCCTGACACCGCTCAGACTGGGCTCCTGCCATTCAAGGTTATCGGGCCTCTTTACACGAATGGTCAAATATAGAAGGACACGATTATGATCTAGTTTCCAAGTCTTCGCTCTGATGTAATGGGGCTTTTGATTAATTATTTATACGGTCAGGTTGTGTTTAAATGAGCACCTGTGACCTCGACAAGTGGGCCCATCAGCCTCATTAGAGCCTACATCATCATTAGCATCGGGGTCATCAACACTTTCAATTACTGCTACCGCTGTCAGTCATCAGTACTGTCACCGTCATCATCTCACACCCTGAATGCTAATTTCCATTTCATATTCATCAAGTCACATCTGTGAATCAGAGACAAGCAGTTCCTTCTGCAACAATTATTTACCCCCCCACGTTCCACTATTCAAACAGGGGTGTCAGACATACAGCGAAGGCCAGAGCAGCCCTGAACAAAACACTCCCTGGAGGACACAGTGCTGAGGTTTTTTCTAATGTGTAATGAATAAAATACACAGAGTGTTCGAGCTGTCCCTCAGGCCATTGAAACAGGAAGGCCTGTGTCTACCCCTCCCCCTCCTGCCCAGCGCAGCAGACATCGGAGCTAACACATACATTTCATAACTAACAACACCCGTCCAAGTGTGCAGCCATAACAATGCATCAGCCAAATGAAATCAAATATAATTGGATACACTGCCTTTGTTCTCTGAAGCGTAAAGTCTCCTATCGAAGACAAAGACAAACAATATGCAAACAATAATACATACCGTGCTGTCTCCTGACCCAAAGTAAACATATGAAAACACACCCAGACAGTGCCAAAGACAAAACAAAAAAAGGAAAAAACCTGTGAAGAATTGTTTGGATTGTATTTTTTGGGCATTAAGCTTCAACAGCTTCCTGCTCTTCAATACCAAAATGTAATTACCTTTTGAAGCTCTGCCTTTTTTTTTTTTTTTTTTTTTTTACTAAGGGATGTGAGAGAAACAGACTCAAACATGTGTTTCATGTGTTTTCTTTATGTACCGACACTCCAATTACCAGGAAACTTTGTATAGAACCTCAAACACATGAGCGCCTGCTCCGTTCAAACAGAGCTGACTTTTCTTTTCACAGCCTGGAAACACTTTGATATCCATCATCGCTCTTAAACCCAAGATGTGACTCAAACCACATTCATGTAATAACACTTCATTCCATTTTAAATTTAGAAAAGTCCTAAAATCATGTGTTTTCCCCCCTGAGTTGTCAGAGCTGTGATGTAGACTGAGTTTAAATCACAAAGATATTTCCTTTTTTGAATTCAAAGAAGTGTGGAAAGGATGTTGTTTTAAACATCTTTGCATTTGGTTTTGAAAGCTAATTTTAACAGTGAAGCGTATCAAAAATGTCATTAACACTAACTGTCACTCTGCAGTGTGGCAGCCTTAGAAACAATGTACAGTACTAGTGCACAGATGGTAACTGAGCTACTTAAAATTATGGGACAAAATTAGTTGATTTAGTTTAGAGAGTACGAATGGTGCCTATTTATGGACTATATTTGGTGTAAAAGAAAGTCACAAGTATTCAATGCAGTTGTTAGTACAAAGAGGTCAATTATAGAACAAACAGATCAACAGAAAAGAAATCACAAAATCAGAAGGAACACTGTTGTGTCAGATAAGCTTTTATTGTTATTCTCCATAAACTTTGGTAGAAATGGAGCAACCTTGGACTATGCAGCTCACTGTGGATACTAGACTGAGGTCACAGAGCATCAGGATGAGCGTTCAGACTTCATCCACCCCTATCCTGAACACTGTTACACCACAAGGATGTTTTCTAAGTCCTCTCCTCTACTTCCTCTTCACCAGGGCTGTAACGATTAGTCAACATTATCAACTACAAAAAATAATAATTGATGCAAATTTATAATGACTACACATTGTATACAGAGCCATCAATAAATGATTTTAGTCATAAAGAACCACGTAAGTGTATTTTTCTGACTGCAATGCACTACTGAAACATCTCTAGGGACAGTACTGTCTCCATTTGCTAAGACTGCACATAATTGTATGAACAAAGAAGAACAATGAGGAGATAGAGGAGAGGGAAAAAAGGAAAGCAGAGTGAATGCAAATGACAAAGTTATGATGAAACAGATTGATGGGGAAAGGAGCTGGTCAAAAATCAAGACAGACAGAAGTGTGGGAGCCTTTCACAGACAACAAAAAAATTGACAGGACATGACCTCATAGGAAGACGACATGCACTCAAATAATCATTGACTAATTGACTAATCAAAAACTCGACAAACTAGTCATCAACCAAAATCATCATTAGTTGCAGCCCTACTTATTACCCATGGCTGGTCCTTTACTCACCATAGCAGCACCATGTTCAAATTTACTGAGGAAACCACAATCCTAGCACTGATAGGAGACCGCAAGACACTTTACCTGACAGAGCAGTGCTCTTACAATAACCTGGACTTAAACATCACAAAAACCAAGGAACTCGTTATAGCATGTAGGAAATCACAAAGCACTGTGCACTCTCACCTCTGAATAACAAGGAGGAAATAAAGCAGTGCCCACATCTCAGCTGGCCTCCACTGAACTGAATACATCTCCCAACAGGTGAGGAAGCCACAAGGCTTCAGTTTCTCAAGAGGCTGAAGCAAGCTGTCCTTACACCAAGTTTTAGCTCAATATCTTTAAAAAAGACAAAGCTAAGGCTGATTAGCTCTGGTGGCCATCTTGATTCAGGTTGTCCCTAAAGGTTAATCAGTTGTATATGTACATTCAATAGTTAGTGTAAGTGGATATTTGTCTTGTTTGTCTTTATGAGGCCCTGTGATGGACTTGTGACCTGTCCAGGGTGTCCCCCCCACTTGCACAGTGATGGCTGGAGATAGACACCAGTTCCACATGACCCAGAAAGGAGAAGTGGGAAAAGAAAATTAATGGATGTACATTCAATGATCACTTTCTGATGGTGGAGGACAATAATAATACAATCTCAGAGTGACTATGGTATTACCTGCACTTTTGTACAAACCACCAAGCTGTTTACAGTGTACAAAGTACATCCAAGAACTGCCTACATAAAATATTAAGGACAGAACGATTAAGAAACCATTCTGATCCATTCAGTTCACCTGTCATGTTTGGGGCATGTGTGTACTGTTTGGTTCAAGTCCTGCAAAAAAACAACAAAAATAAATAAATAAAAATGCAGCAGCCAGGTCAGATTATGAAGGATTAGAATGTGCTGATGGCCTGCTAAAGCAGAGCTAGATATTTTTCCTCAGCCAAATCACACTACTGGCTAGTCTGCTTAATGCGCATTTCTGCAAACCATCAATTATAGCAACATATAAGCAGTGCCGTAAATTTCTGCAGCGGGAGCTGAAATTAAACAAAAAAAGTTAAAAAGTCAAACACAGATGGAGCATTCTGTCCATCCTGTGCATTGATTTTCTGTGTATAACAGTATGTGATGTCTTGATTGGTATAACCAGGAAGAAGAATTCTTCGCCCACATGCTTAATGTATTTAATGGCCCGACGGACCACCGACCTCTACTGAGCTGCCCCTTTTTAGGTCTATCTGGGAATGTGCATTATCATGATCTCCACCGCCATCACCCTGTTAGCCATTGTCTATAACGGACCAATGAAGTAAATACCAAACTTTCTCTGCACTGCCCTCTAGTGGACATATTGCCCCAACACCCACACCAACATAAAGCTAGCATAGAGTGTGTGTGGGCAGTACTGTTTGGCAACATTTGAAACACATATTTACTGTATTTACGTACATAAATTTAGAATAAATGGGCCTTTACCTTTGTGTTGTGGAACTGGTTTGGTTTTTCCCATTTGTACTGTTTTGAGTCCCATCAAAACAGTACAAAATAAGAGGTTCCCAAGTTGCTGGGTTTTTGATAATCAGCAGGATTCAGACGTAATACACTTCAGAGGTAGTCTACCTCCAAGGTTACATTTCTATTTTACTCTTTTCAGTAAGCTATTTAGTGTTTTACCTTAGGAGGTAAACTAAAGTCATGTTAAAATGACTGGGTTAAATAATGTAGTAATACACGGTACAACTGCATTAGTTTATAACAGTTGACTGTTTAATTTTTACACATTTTAAATAAGCCTCAGGTATTGTTTGAAACAGACTTTTTATGTTTCTGCTTATGTTGTGAGTGAGAAATTAAGGCAAACAGTTTTAAATCTTTGCCAAATAAATGAAAAACAGTTTGAAATAAGCAATGCTTTCCTATTCACGGTACATAAATTGCACCCCACTTTAACCAAAGACTATCACAATAAAATGCCTAATGCCAAACTGTTTCATTCCTTCAGTTTTTACACAGCTATATGGCATGTCCTTGAGAATCAGAGAGATTTTAAAGCGTGTAAATGGTGAATTAGCCATTACTAATGAATGGGTTTTTTTATGGAAAGTTTACAAAATAGAAACAGAAATTAGAGAGATAAAAAGGAAACTAAATCATGGCCTCAAAACCAAATTGATTCATGGATTTTGTGTATCGTTCTAACTATAATACCTGACTAGTATGACTACAATCATCTGACTATACTTCTGAAGAGCTGCTTTATTCTTCTCAAATAAGACAGTTATGACAAAGTTATATTTGTTTCTATTCTATTTGATTGACCAATTAAAATGGTCCACCCACGAAAATAGTTTATTTTATTTTATTATGCATTTTGATGATTTTATGCATTAGCACATGTATTAAAATCATTTCTTTTGACAGTTTAAAAGATTAAATTATTCGAGTACAGTGAACTCATTGTCGTGTTCAAGAAACCAGTCTGAGATGATTCGCGCTTTATGACATGGCGCGCTATCCT
>JAOXNZ010000038.1:4977097-4987857 GCA_028566095.1 Kryptolebias brasiliensis
TATGTGTCCCTGTGATGGAGTTGCGACCTGTCCAGGGTGTCCCCCGCCTCTTGCACAGTGACTGCTGGAGATAGGCATCGGCTCCCTGCGACCTGGAATGGAAAAGCGGGTAAAGAAAATGGATGGATGGATAGTTGGACACTCAGAATTGCTAGAAAATAAGTGAATTTTCAGTTGGAGTCTCACTGAATTCTAAATGTTTGTGACCAAATGACCAGTGAGTTGTGCATGTTGCATGGCCAATTTTTTAAATTACAGTCTACTTTGCAAAACTGGCCATGCACATTATTTTGTTACCCACTTTCACCCACATTGTACTCAGCCCACTTGTACCCACTATGTTTACGACTGAATCTACTGGAGTACACTTTAAAAATGAAGATAGGCAGATTTGGATCAGTTTGGATCAGTTTCTTAACAAACATTATATGCTATGGGCATTGTTAAACCAGGACCTCCGTGGTTGTTTTTGTTCATAAGAAGAGCTCCTCTGCAGGTGTCAAAATACAGCTCTAGTCCTCTAGAATTACAGAAACCGATTGAGAAGGGTTCAAGATGATGCACCCAACAACCCTGTGACTATTTTAAGAGAAAATCTGTCACGCCAAAAAAAGAAATTAATATAGTTTTTTAAAACTCAAAAATCAAGCAACAAGACAAGACTGTGAACCTTAGCGACTCATGCAAAAAATAAAAAAACTGAGAACCTTCATAAATGTTTTAGACATTTTGAAGACTTCTTCGCAAATACCATTTGTCAACAGTTGCAGCATGTTGAGATACTGACTTTAGATGATTGTGATTGGTTCGCTGACACTCCTCCTGTTTTACATGAACATACACAGATCTAGAGTCAGAAACCCTGGACTGAGTTAACGACTTGGTAACCAGTTTATAGTACCTCTAAACTTAGATTTTTAGAGCTAGTTGTACCAGACCTGCTGAAGAAACCCATAGTAAGTTAAACCTGCTTTATAGTACAAGCCTCAGGGGCCTATACTAAAACTAAACTATCTGGTTAAACTAACCCTGTCAGTGGAGAACATAATTAACAATTCTACAGAGCTGGTCATCAACTCTGCAAGTAAACCCACTCATATCATGTATGCACATTCATGTGGAATGAGTAGAACTGACAAGTATGATGTGCTGTGCTTTTTCATGTTCTCATTGGACATTAAGAAAATTGTTTATTGTTCAATGAGAATATAATGGGCTGTATGATGGAGTGGTGGTTAGCACTGTCACCTTATAGCAAGAAGAGCACAGGCGTAAACCTCAGATGGGGCCTTTCAGTGTGGCGTTTGCATGTTCTTCCCATGTATGTGTGGGGTTTCTTCAGGTACTTCGGTTTCCTCCCACAATCCAAAAACATCCAGGAAAGGTTAATGGGTAATTCTAAATTGCCTTTGCGAGTGAGTGTCTTTCTGTTGGCTCTGTGATGGACTGGTAACCTGTTCAGGCTGTACCCCATTTTCTGCTCTCTGCTGGGAGAAGCACCGGCCGGTAATTTTTGGCATTTTCAAGGAGTTTGAAAATCACAGTAAGCTGTGAATCTTAGCACTAGCCCTGATTAGTCTGTTCTAGCTACTCAGGCCACAATTCATTATAGTCTATTTCCACCAATGTCGTGTACAACTTACGTATGCTACTTTTACTATGTCATGTGTCAAGTTTCTAGGGCAGTATAAAGTGGATGAAAAGTTGAAGTTAAATTTTTAAACACCACAGTAAAATGGCTGACTCACTCTGTAGGGCACTATGTAGTAAATGAGTGGATAATTTAAACAAAACCCCAGAAAATTTAATTTGATGTTTTTCTAGAGTATTTCAAAACATCATTAGCAATGATTGCACATGGACAGAAAAGAAAAGTTGCATCTGAGTGCTAATTAAGCAACTGACATATATGGCAATGACAAAATTAGGAGGATAACAGTCCAAAACAAATAAACAGTACTTTTTTAACTAGTACTTTTTAAAGACATCAAAGGAAAAAAAATATGACTGTTCTCATTAAAACTAGACATTTTGACTAAGCATGATATGCTCCTGAGTTATACCATTGGCAGAAAAGGGGGAGAAACAAAAAACATGGACAGTAATCAATTCAAGATTAGATAAGGACCAGATCTCCTTGTATCAAGCCACACACTCAGGCAGTCAAGCATGCCTCCTACAAGCTCATTGGGGTGTGATTAGCTGTTGTAATTTAGTGATCAAAGGCAGAGAATGAAGGCTTTCAGTGTAGATCCACTGTCAGGTGCACAACTTCAAAAGCTGATGTGGTGGGAAACCTGTAAGTGGGATTTATCCAGGTGTGTAAGCAGTCACATAAATGAAAGCAACTCAAGACTAGAGGTAAAACTTATTCTTCTTAGAGAGATTAAAAATATAACCCACATCATGTAAATATACTGTACATGTGGCACTGTAGATACAAATGGATGAAAATGAAAATATTACACTACTAAGATGTTGCCACAACAGTTTCCATTCATGCCAAGGTTGCATTTACATTTGTTAATGCTGGCTGGTGATGCACACAATAATAAAAGTCAACAGCAGAGGTTTATTTTTATGCATATAAACTAAAGTGGTTTAATTCATATTTGCTTAATATTTAGGACAGACATTTCATTTTGCTGTTTAGATTACACCATAATTTAGTCTAATTACATAACTAAATCTACTAACAATATCTAGTTAATCCTGTCACATAAATAAATGACTTACTTGCTTCTTTGATGGCTGGCAGACTTGGTGCTAAGCAGTGATTTCTTGATGCTGCTCTTCAGAGACATCATTTTTAAGACTTATGGTTTTCATGTACACAAAATCACTGATACACTCGCCTACTCAGTTGTTTGATGTGAGGAATTTGTAATTTGATTCATGGCTTTCCACAGTTTAGATTACAGCAACTCAGTCTATTTTTATGAATAGTAAAAGCCACAAATCAGTTTGAGTAGTGATGGATTGAAGTAGTCTGTTGTAAAAGGCTGCATTAGGAGTGAAATTTTGTTGTTCCTTTGTGATTAAATGCAAATCTGACAGGAGTGGGTAGTTTTTATGTTTTGCCAGTGTCATGATCCAGGTTTTTTCAGTGTTCAGTTTTCTGTTTTGAGGTTTATTTTTCATTTCCTATGATGTTTCGTTTAGTTTTTGTGCCTCTGTGTTTTCCAGCCACTCTCAATATTTTTCCACAGTCAATTTCTGCTCCTAAGCTCCCGCCCAGTTTCACCTGTTCCCAGTTGTCATTAGGCTCAGGTGTCACCACCCTACTGATTAACCCCCCATCCATATAGTCCCTCAGCTTTCACTATTGCTGTGCATTATGCCATGTCTGGGGTATCCTTTGTGGTTTCCTTGTATTATTTTTCTGGCATAGCAGCCCATATATTTTCTTTAATAAAGTTTTTTTTTTTTTTCTTGAGTTCATTGTGTTCAGTCTGCGTTCCTGGGTCCAGCCTCCTCAAACTGTGTGACAGACAGGAACAACCATTGACCAGAAAATATTTGCATGCCCTTAAGTTTAGCTGTTGTCACTAAAATAGCCATAAGAAAAGAGATACACAATGTACAGAACTGGAATTTTTTTAACCAAATTTAAACATAATTTAAAATCAGAAGTCTACTGTGTTAAATGGGAAATCAGTCAAACTATGATGTATAATTTGTACAACATAAGGAGTTAGAATTGGTTGTTGCAAAGTTCAAATGAAAAGTTCAATGAAAAGTTCAATGAATCTAATCAGTTACTTAGATAACAATCATGTATTGGAGACATAAAAACCCGGATGACTTAATTTTCTGTTTTTCAACTTGGACAAAACATAGCTTGTAGTTTTTTGAGCCTGAGTACCTTAGAAAAAAGTTTGTCAGCCTTCCACTTATATGTTGTTGTTGATTTAAAAAAAACAACAAAAAAAACAAAACAAACAACAACAAAAACCCTGGACCATGCATTTATCACTGTCAGGCTGGACTACTGTGATGTTTTATCAGGATGTTCACAAACTCTCTAAACAGTCTTGATGAGGGTTAGAAGGAGAGATCACGTTTCTCAAATTTCTGTTTCTCTCTATTGACTCCCTGTAAAATTCTTCCTTATAACATACAAAGCTCTCAATAACCAAGTTCCATATTAAAGATCTTATTGTTCTTTATTTTCCTTACAGAGCCCTTCCCTCTCAGACTGCAGGTTTACTTGTGGTTCCCAGAGTTTCTAAAAGTAGAAGAGGAGGCAGAACTTTTAGTTATCAGACTCCTCTCTTGTGGAACCAACTTCCAGTTTCTCTCTGTGAGGCTGACACCCTGTCTATTATTAAGACTAGGTCTTAGAATTTCCTTTTTAAAAAATCCTATAGTTAGGATTAGCTTGGGTTTCTGAAGCTATCCCTTGGTTATGCTGCTATAAGCTTAGACTACTGGAGGACATATTTACATTTCCTCACTCTGCAGCTATCTTTACTCTCTCTACTCTCTGTGTTTGTTTATGTGTTTTGCTGTCATTAACTTGGTGTTCTTTGTTTTTGTTTCCATAAGAACTACACCTGGACCAATCCTTCTGTGTTTGTCTCTTTCCTGTCCTCTCAAACCCAAGCCAGTTGAGGTAGATGGCCCCTTGAGCCTGGTTTTGCTAGAGTTTTTTTTGTTAAAAATAAGTAGTTATTCTCCACTGTGGATTGAATTAAAGCAAGATGGCATCCTAAAGAGACTACAGAGAAAGAAAATTAAACTGGAACTGAGACTGAAAGAGCATGGGTTCAACTGGTGTCATATCACACATTTAATTAGCAGCTGAGCAGAGAAAAACGTGTTTATGCCGTAACAAACCACAAGAAGACCTGCAAGGGTCTTCAGTTCTAACAATATGGATACAAAAAAGCTCTAAAGAATATTACAATTATTTTAGCATACAAAAGAAAAGTGAGCCAGTATATCAAGGCTATTTTCTTATATATGTTTATAAGTGTGGAAAAAATTGAGCTTTGTTAGTTTTAACAAATGAGCAAAACTTTTGATGAGCAGGCTCAAATCCTATGCCTTAGGACCAGACAACATTTAGGTTACCTCTCCCCTATCATTAGGTCTTCTTCAAAGATGGAGGATTTCTGTCTGCTAATAATAAGGGTGCTGTCTAAAATTTTGTTACACTGCTAGAGACCCCAGCAAAAAAAAAAAATGTTTTCATGCAGATAAACTGAGATTCTTAATCTCTACCAGTTACTGAAAGTAGGTGGAAATTGCAATGAATGAACACTAAAAATACTGCATTAAAATACTTTAAAAAAAATGTTGGTTGAGATGGAAGGTCAGTTTCCTCTTCTGCTTGACTGCTGTTTGTAACTGATCCACCAGGGACCAAATAATAAAAGAGCACCTACAACCACAAACATAACTCTGTGCCAGTTGTTTAGGTGCAGTTCATGAAATGAGTTCCCATTGCATTTATTGCTTGATTGTGTGGTTTTACTTAATTTATTTGGTTTCTGTAGTATTTTTTATGACATTTCAGGGCAACATTTGTTTTTAAGAAAAAAGTTTCTCCTCTTCCCACCCTTGGTATTTCTTGAGCTTTTTGTGCTCATTTCCCCTGATGTTACAGTCACTTGGGATTGCTACATCTGTCACCACTGCTTTACTATTTATGCATGCATACTATGCCAAGAATTTCAAGAATCACTGTTGTTGTGGTGTATACCACCCCTTTAGTTTCTGTAATGGCACCAGTAGTGATGACTAGGAGTACTGAATTCACATCTTTTATCAGACTTTGAGAATGTACTTTATCACTTAGCTTTGGCAAGGGGTGCAGATGGTCTTGATCATAACCTTCAGTCTTGGGTGAACTGCCCTTGTTTTTAGTTTATCAGGGTTTTTCAACAGGGGTCGGTATCAGTACTTGGACAGATTCTCTACCAAGATTGAGTCCTCTACCAGAGGCCTGGGAGCTTGAGGGTTCTGCAAAGTATTTTAGCTGTTCCTACAATTGCACTCTTCTGGACAGAGATCTCTGTGGTTGTTCCTGGAATCTGTTGGAGCCACTCTTCCACTTTGGGGGTCACAGCACCGAGTGCTCCGATGACCACTGGTACAATGACTCTCCATAACTTCTTCATTTCTTCTTTCAGCCCTTGAAATTTCTTAAGGTTTTATTTTATGTTGCAGTTGGTTGGGATTAGTAGATCTGTCACCACTGCTTTTTTTCTGTAGTTTATTTGACCACCACAATGTCTGGTTCATTTGCCATTAGCTGCTTGTGAGTCCAGATCTGAAAGCCCCACAGAATCTTAACCCTTTTAGCAGGTAGAAGGTGGCATATACCCTGGACAGATCACCAGTTTATCACAGGACAAAGACTGAGGCAGACAACCATGTTCAGTACACATACATTGTGTCCTTGGGCAAGACACGTCACCTGCCTTACCTACTGGTGGTCAGAGGGCTTTGTGGCACTGGTATAATGGCAGCCTCACTTCTGTCAGTCTGCCCCAGGGCAACTGTGGCTACAGTGTAGCTTACTGCCATCAGTCTGTGAATGTGTGTATGAATGGGTGAATGACTGATTGTAGTGTAAAGCGCTTTGTGGTCCTTGGACTAGATAAAGCACTATACAAGTGCAGGCCATTTACCATTTACCATTACATACACTTACTCCTGAGGTCAATGTACAATCACCAGTTTATCTAATGATTTTTGACTTTGGGAGGAAACTGAAGAACATGAAGTGGATGGGGAGAACATGCAAACTCCGCACAGAAAGGCCTCAATCTAAATTTGAGTTGGAAACCCTCTTGCTCTGAAGTAACTGTTCTAACCACTGTGCAGTCCAAATACAGGCACACAAAACAAATTAGTATTTTTTATTGCTGCAGTATTGTGTTTTACGATTGTTTTTTTACCTGTTTATTTGGACAAACTGTGTTTTTTTTCTTTTCTTTAAAAAAATAAGCAAGTCTTCTGTTAAATCGTGTTAAACTTTACACTTTCGTTCTGAGAACTTTTTTTTGTGTCAAACAAGGTAAACAAAACTTTTCACAAGTAAAACCTCCCACTCAACTCCTGTGCTTAAATCTTTATTTTTTTCAACTGTGTTGCCTGGAGGCCAGCAGAGTGCAACAGAAAGCGGCAAGGACATGTTAATGTTTCTATCTTGTCTACTTTAAAACCACTTTGTGTTTATAGGGATGCAACCAGTGTTTGCTGCCTTCTAAAAAATAAGATGCTTCTCTGCTGCTGGGGTGCTTTATTTTACTTGTATATATTGTTATAGTGGCTATTGCATTAGCTTAAAATAAAAATACAATTTAACCATACTGAAGCCCTCAAAAGAACGATAGAAAGAGGTAGAGAAGCTCCTGTAACTTTGGGTCAATTTGACCCGAAGGCCACATGAGGGTTAAAACATCATTTTTTAAACTTCATACATTACCTGTAAATCAGTTCTAAACTCAAATTAGCTGAAGGATACAAATTGATGCTGTTTGCATTTTGTAATTTTATGCCTGTCAGGACTGAAAGATGATTATTTATGGTTTTGAAAGGTGACGTAGCCAAAACTACATTAGACAAATCTGGACACCCTTGCAGCATGAATGCAAATGTCAGATAATAAATTTTATAAAAGGTAGTTTTTCCTCAAGGAGAAAATGTCTCGAAGATTTAGAAAGCTTAGATGGAAAGATCATTTATTGTTGATGTTACTTTTACATCATCTGATAAATATTTCAGTGCCAAACTATCTTTGTTTAGGAAGAAAATGAATATTAGAAAGACATTTAAACATTTACTATTATCCCTTATACTCTGTTGCATTTATCATATTAGTGGTGTGAAAATGATGAGTTTAATTACTGCAAGAAATTCATTGTAGTTCATGGTGATACTCATTCAAGACAATAACATTTGCAATTAAAAAAATCATTGCAACTTAAAACTGTTATTTATACAAAAACAGTTATTTTGTGCTATAGCTAAAGGGACTTTTTAGCTAAAGGCCTAAATTTAAAAAAAATTCCTCTTCTAAACATTTTCAACATATTTTTCATTCTTGGGAGACGTGACAACACTGTCGTATGTGGAACATACAACAAATGTATTTATTTCAGCATAAGGAACTATTGTATAACTATAGTTGTATAACTATTGTGTAGTTAACAACAAAACTCATAAAAAGGCTAACCTTTTAGGTGTTTCCGCTCCATATTGAACGCAATTTTGTTGTACAATTACTACAAAAGGGAGCAGGTTAGGGTGGATGGATAGGTTGATAAGGAGGTGATCATTAATACTTCAGCTGCTGCAAAATCTTAAGTAAGTGTGTACTGCTCTAACATCATGGTGATTTTCTTTAACGTAGACCCTGATCCTTCTTTAAACATGTTTTTTTCTGCCTGAACTTAAGAGGTGAAAAACAAATACACTATATATTCATTGCCACAGAAAGGTGGCAAATTTACAAAACTTCCCTCTAAATGATATTCAAAAGGTAAGGTCAAATGATGGATGTGGTTGTGATGGTTAATAGACACAGAGTGGGCTTTCTTTTATTGTATTTATCAGTTCAGACCTTGAGCAGATAGTGTGTCCCCTTCTTCTTTAAAGTAAAAAAAATGAATACCACAGTGCATGTCACTTCCAAGGTCTAAGAAAAAGAAGACCCATGTATTATAAGTGTATTAGTTCTTTTTTTGTGGCTGTGCGCTGTTATAGAAGCAGGATACCCCAGGGACAACACAAAGAGTCGGTGGCTTCGAACATTGAGCTCCAGCCTCAGAATGCTATTGTTGTGCAGCAGGGGTCCATGGAGCTAATCAGACCCTTGGGACAACCTCACAGGCAACAGTTTTTGTTGTTGATGCTCGGGGGTTCTCTACACATAAGGACAAAGAGGTAGAAAGTTAGTGTGAAGGTCTTTCTCTCCCTTTGTTTATCATCCACCTTTGGCTGGGTGATGGCCACGGGACAAGACTGAATTAATGAAGTGGCATATGTGAGCAGGTAGCTGAAAAGTTTTTTTTAGTTTTATTACAAACACCTTCACATCTCTGAACTGACTGCCTCATCGTGTTTGCACATACATGATATGGTAACTCAAGAACACCTGGCAGTGATCATAGAAGATTCACAAACAACAAAAAAGAAAACACAAACGGTATCACAAAAGACTGAGAATGCAGTATTTTTTATATGATCCAGACAATGCACCATCATGTAAGAGCATCAAACTATACAAAAAGAGCTAGGCCCCTAAGACATGCTCCCAGGCAACATTTTTCATTGTGGATGCTGGAAAATTCTTCACACAAGGACACAGCAGGAGAGAGCAGTATGAAGGACTTTCTTTCCAATGCTCACTGACTAAATGAGCACTGAATAAAAGCAGTTAATCATTATTTAATTTACATGGTATGCACAATTATTAGGTAAGTGAGTACAACTGGCTTTGTCTTTGATGAAATGCACATTTTCAAGTTCAAACCAAATGAGCTCAAATCCTGATTAGATTTTTTTATTATTTTCATGCAATATATATTTGCATAATTATCACGCACAATCATGAAGGATGGGCAATTGTATGTGTATGTTTGTTTATCTTTGTTAGCAAAATATCTGTGAACAGGTGGATGAATATTAATGACAGTTTCAGAACATAATCATAAAATGTACATCTAAAAACTGAATAATGTTTGGAGTCGACATGATTCAAGATGGCTCTCATAGCTAATCATTCTTAGCAAACACAAAAAAGGGTAAAACTCTGGTCAATTTGAAAGATATTGAGCTCAAATTTGGTGTGGTAGTGCTGAGAGCCATCCCCAACACATACTCTGAGCACTAACAGGTTGTGTGAGAGCCTCGTTAAAAAACTTTGGCATCCAAGGCTATCAGTGAATTGCAATCCTTCAACGAATTCTAGCTTTATTTTTCAGTATTCTTTCAAGAACCACATGGGAAAAAACTTCAAAGTAGTTTTTAACTCACAAAAAAATTTAGCATGTCGTAATAAAGTCATTAATTTCCAGTATCATATAGAAAATCTGCAGCTTTAAAAAGTACTGTGGCATCGTCAAGATACAGAAGGCAGAAAAACTCAGCTGTAAAAAAGATTTCCAAGTTTAATAATCAAAACTACAGCACCAGGTACTAGAAGGCTCCCCCAATTAGTTGTCCAAACCACCTCAACTGACCCCTTTCAATGTGGAGGACCAGTGGCTTTACTCTGAGGTCCCCCCAGATGATGGCATCTTCACCCTTTCTCTGAGTCCTGCCACTTTATGGAAGAAGCTCATTTCAGCTAATTGTATCTTCCATCCTGCCATTAAACATGAACAAGACTCCCAGATATTTCAACTCCACTATTTAAAGCAAACACTTACCCGAACCCAGAGGGAGCAGTTCACCTTTTCCTGGTAGAAATGAAAATGTCTAAAAACTTTGCTCACTGTGGGTTGAATAAAAATTGGGCAAGAGTATATTTTTCTTTCGACCATAAAAATCACTTTTCCCGTGTTGAACGACAATGCTTGAGATTCAATTAAATTTAATTTGATGGGGAAGATTGCGCTTGTTTAAGGAAAAAAATACTACAAAATAAAACTTGACTGAGGATTGCAATTGTACACTCTACACACTGTAAACTGCATTTGAACTGAGGCTGTTATGGTGGCGGACAGGTGCAAACACATGAATGATGCAAACTCCAAAACACACAAACACAAAAAAACAAATGCAACAGAAAAATGCTGCAAAAG
>JAOXNZ010000038.1:5013780-5029649 GCA_028566095.1 Kryptolebias brasiliensis
CTGCTGTGCCACCACTGTATAACCAGTTCCTATCTATTGTTAGGGTGGTGGTGGTCCTCTGTCCTCCTGTTACGCCTCCTCTCTCAGTGAGGAGTTGTACAGTCTGATGGCATGAGGGACAAAAAAGTTTTCATTCTTTTAGTCCTGCATTTGGGAAGCTGTCCTCAGTGATGGAGGTGTGTTGAGATGGGGGTGGAGTAGGGGGCAGCTGTGGTGGCTGGGGGGAGGAGTGTTGAGGAAAGAAGGAGTGGTAGCTGAAGTGAGGGTGGGTGGGGCATGGGTTTGTTAAAGAACAAACCCATGAAGAAGTCATTCATTTTGTTCGCCTTGTCCCCCCTACATCTCTGGTCTTTGTATTGTGGCCTTAGATAGTTTTCACACCTTGCCAGACCTCCCTCATATTGTTCTCCTTTAGTTTCTGTTCCACTTTTCTCCTGTAGCTGTTCTTTTCTTCCCTCATGCAGCGTTTCACCTTCTGCTGTGCTGCCTTCATCGCCTCCTTGTCTCTCTTCCTGAAGGCGGCCTTCTTCCTGTTGAGGACAGCCTTGACTTCATGTGTTACCTATTGTTTGTTATTAGTCAACAGCGTACAGTCTTAGCAAGGGGGGACCACGTCTGCACAGAAGTTAAGATAATCTGTCAGACAATGTGTCATCCCCTCTATGTCCTCACAGTTCAAATTGATCAGCTCGTCCCAGACCGTGGTGTTGTAGCAGTCTCTCAGGGCACTTTCCATTTCAGGGAACCACCTTCTGATGGAGCAGGTTGTCACTGGCTGCCTTTGGACCAGGGTGGTGTATTTTGGTTATAGGTGGACCAGGTTGTGATCAGACTTCCCTAGAGGAGGGAGTGGTGTGACACTGCATTCATCCCTCACATGAGCATACAGTAAGTCAATTGTTGTTTCTTGTTGGACAATCCACAACCTGGTGAAAAGCAGCCAAAGTGGAGTCCAACATTGCTTGATTAAAGTTCCCCGAAATGATCATACATGCCTCAGGGCGCCATGTCTGCAGCCTTGCGGTGACAGAGTGAATCTCCTCACATGCAGTGGCTGCGTCCACCCTTGGAGGGATGTAAACACAGATAATGATCACATGACAAAACTCTGTCGGCAGAAACAGAAAATATGGCCACAGGCTAACGGTTAGCAGCTCAAGGTCCCAACAGCACAAACTGCCTTAATATATGTCCTGGATTACACCAATGGTTGGTAACGTACATAATGAGTTCCCCACCTTTGTTTTTCCCATATGCTTTGGTGTCTCTGTAGGCTCACAGCAGTGAATCCAAGCAGGTCCACATTAGGGTCCGGTATGAAGTGGGTTAGCCACGTCTCAGTAAAGATAAACAAGCTGCTCTAATGGTAAGTCCATTGGTTGTTTAGTGCGGACAGCTCATCGATCTTGTTTGGCAGCGAGTTCAGATTCTCTATGATTACAGAGGGAACTGATGGTCTGAAGCACCTCCAGTTGTCATCTTTCTTAGCTTTTAGCTTAGTCCCAGCCTTGCAGCCCCTGGGTCTCCTCCTCAACTTTGCTGGGATGGGTTGTCAAATCGCATCTCGTTCCATTCTTTTCAGATCCAGCAGCTCCACTCTTGAATAAGTAAGAAAACAGGCTCCCGGTTGCATTTTAAAAAGTCTTAAAAAGTATTCACACACAACAGAAAATTTTAAAAAGTAGGGAAAAGTGGCAAAAAAGACATTAAAAGAGCTAAAAAAAAAAAGCTAAAAAACTGGAGAGCTGCTGGGGTGGCAGTGCCACAGCGTTGAATTACAGAATTTAGGACTTAGTCTGAAAAATATTTGAAATTGTCAGGCACCCTTTCAAAAAGAGCTGGCAGTGAAACAAAAATGGATACATTTATGAAATAAAATTTATTTTAAAATTTGGTGGGCGATATGGATTACTTGGTGGATAGACAATGTTGACTTCAATAGTTAATGGCAAATTTTAAAATAGATCCTGGTAGATCAGTTAGTGGTTAGAGTATGTGTTGTTTATGACTCCTAACTACTACCACATCAAATTTGAGCTCAATATCATAACATTCACTGAGTTATAACAGTTTTTGTGTTAGCTAAGTTTGCTTAGTTATGATGGCCTCTTGATTGGGACTGAATTCAAACATTGTAACATTAATCACTTATAGATGTTCATTCAATGAGTACTTTCTGAGAGATTCTCTCAAATCTGTCCAATGGTTTGTGAGATATTTTAACCCTAACCCTAACAATACAAACAACCGAACACACACAGACAGCGGCAAAACCATTATCGCTCTGCTTTCAGTGGCAATCAATGAAAAAAAAAACAAGTAGAGTAAAAGCCTAGCATTTTTTTAAGGAATACATATTGCTTGCTGGTTATCATGCCAGGGTTTTAAACTAAGATCATCTTATAATGAGAGGGTACAAAGTCTGAACCATTTCGGTCAAACATTGTAAATATAAAATATTGTGTAATCTTGCGAAATGTGTTAGCACCTTGAACATGCTTGTGAATGACTGCCAGCTATCACCACAGCAAACTTTAGTGTGATATCTAAAAATCTGACTAAGTTACAGCGTTTCTTTGTTGACTAAAACTGATTAACTGAGGCGATCATCTCTAGTTGGATTGACACAAAAAATTTCCACATAATGCAGAGTGCACACCCAACTTTCCTTAGGTTTCAGTTATTCTTTAACTCAGTGTATTGTCTTTAAAACTAGAAGTGATGGATTTTTTTTTTATTTCTTATATCTCTTGCATAAAATACTGTAGAAACATTTAAGTTCACATGGGTGACCATCAAAGACCTCTGCTGCTCACAATTCAAGATTTTTTAAGATTTGATTTATAGTTTTTGCACAGCGACTGTTTGTTGAAGGCTTACTTTTCAATCTGTTTCTATCTGCCCCTCGTTAACTTTTCAGTCAGGGAGTGACAGACACAGGTGTGTAGTTATCATGGTGACCTTAAGGAGCCACTGGAGGCAGCTTTAACATTTCATTAGATCTCAGCTCTCTCTACATGTCTCATACAGTTCATACATCAAAATGTAGGCAATTTTTAGCTTAGAGTATTACCAATTTGATGTTGGAAATTAGAGTAGTCACTGCACTGGCACCCTTTAAGAATTCCTTAGAAATTTCCTACTTATCTTTGCCACCTGATGTATTAATTAGGATCATATAAAAAAGAGAATAAATGATGTGTAATTACACTTGCCATGAACTCAGTTACAGAGGTTTAGTGTCTCTAAGATGTCATGTAGCAGGAAAAGTTGCTGACAGCTTCAGTTCAGAGATGTGGCTGAGTTTGGCTGCAGCTCAGCATTTTGTTCTCAGGAAGAACATATTAATATTGTCTTACTGAAATGTCACTGTGAAGTGTAATCAGGAAAGCATTTTGTTGTATTTGTTTGGTCATTTAATTGGAAATAATTGCTGTCTGTCACACCAACATAATCTATAGATCACTTATTGTACCTCACCAGTTCATATTTTCTGTTCTTTTTACACTAAATGGCAGTACAGAAATAGAAGCAGACCTCCTCTCCATCATACACACACACACACCCACTACAGTGCAGACGCACATGCTTAGTCAGCCAGTGTCAGCAGTGTCCCGTTTGAGAAAGTTTAAAAATCTCTTTAGTTTTTGAATTATAGAATCCATTAGAATAGGCTGGCATTAGATCATGTTGTCCAATGATTTATCATCAAATTCCTGTAACATCTAACCACTATTTGATTATGAATGTTCATCCATGTGCCTATAGCTGATCATGACAAGTGCTGAATAAGTTTTAATAGGTGGTGAGATTTTTGTCCAGACTTGCTGTGAAAAGAAGGAGCTGAAAAATAAAACATACGAACAGAGATACATCTACTTCATCCTGCATCAGCTGCTGTCGGGTCTCTGATGAGATGCTCCTATACTGTCTATATCTCAACTGGGCATTTTACGGCCTGCGGGCTACATCCGGCCCACTGGATGTCAATAGAAATCAGAAATCAAATAAAAAATTATTCTACACACAAACCCAAAATGTCTACTTTATTTTGAAACTGACTTCTGCAGTAGTTTTATTGTGAAAGCAAGGTGGCATGTACTTCAGCCTCTGTGCACACTAGCAGTATTAGTAGTCTCACCACTGGTAGATTTGAGTTCCTGTTATGTCAGCACATATTAAAGAAAATGAAGACCAATACAGCATGTAGCGTTTTAACAAGATATGGACTTCTAAGTGTTTTTTGTTTACTGAAGTTAAAGGTAAATCAGTATGCTTAGTTTGTGAAAAACAGAGCACTGTTTTTAAGGATTATGAGCAGTGTCAGACTGAACACACAGAGAAATACAAAGGGACACACACGTCAGAAGCTTCATTGCCCAAACTGTAAAATCAAAAAGACTTTTACCAAGGTTTGAACATTCAGGAATAAAGCAGTCAAGACTAGCTTTGGGAATTCTCGCAAAATAGTAAAAAGTGCTATGCTCCTCTCTGATGAGAAGTTTATCAAAAAGTGTTTGGTGCCCTGAGAAAAAAGAGGAGAAGAGAGGAGTGCTTTCCTCAAATGAGAAGACACCAAACACAGATACAGAGCCTGTCTCACTGACAATGACCTGCAGCTGTCCTTTACATCTACCTTAGGTTTGAAACATGACTCCAGTGCTGTGAAAACATGCATATTTTTCACAAATGTTTGTGTGACTGTTCATAATTTTATTAAATACAAAGGCAAACAAACTTGTTTGTACCCTTTTGTTGAAGAAAGAAAAACCCACAAATGTCACTGAAATAACTGGAAACTAACAAAAGTAATAATAACAAAATATCTACTAAAAATCCACTAATGAAAGTCAGAAATTGCTTTTTAATTTTGGTTCAACAGAATTATTAAAGAACAACAAACTAAGGAAACTGGCTTTGACAAAAAGGGTGGTACCTCTAGAAAAGATTGAAACTAATTTGCCCACAGGGACATGTTAAACTAAGGTGTGTCCTGTAATCAGCATCACAGGTGTCTTCAATCTGTCTAATTAAAGGATGAAAAGTAGTCACAGTGCAGTTTGGTATCATGGTGTGTACCACACTGGACATGGAGCGCATAAAGCTAAGGACAGAGTTGTTTTGGGAGCTTAAAAAGAAAATGATTGAGCAGCAGGTTAAAGTTAAACAATATAAGACCATCTCCAAGCTGGATGTTTCTGTGACTACAGCTGCACAGATTATTCAGAAGGTTAAGGTCCACAGGACTGGAGACAACCTACCTGGGTGTGGCTGCAAGAGGAAAATTGATGACAGATTGAAGAGATGGATAATACAAATGGTAACCAAGGAGCCCAGAACAACTTCTAAAGAAATTAGAGGTGAACTCTAAGGTCAAGGTTCAGTGTCAGATCATACCATCATCACTGGCATTTTGAAGCTAAATGTGCTGCTCAGTGTCAGAAAGCTTGGTCTCAGTCACAGGTCATAGGTCCTTCAACAGGATAATGGCCCAAATCACACAGCTATAAATGCTCAAGAATGGCTCAGAACAAAACTATTCTGGACAATTCTGAAGTGGCCTCTGAGCCCTGATCTAAATCCTGTTGAACATCTGTGGAAGGAGCTGAAACATGCAGTCTGGAGAAGAAACCTTCAAACCTGAGACAGATGGTGCAGTTTGTTCATGAGGAGTGGGACAAAATACCTGTGGACAGGAGCAGAGGACTCAGAGAGTTACAGAAATCACTCTAAAGACTCTAAAGGTTGTGCAACAAAATATTAATTTAAGGGTAGCATCATTTTTGTCAAGGCCAGTTTTATTAGTGTTTTTTTTTAATAATTTTGTTGAAACAAAATTCAACAGCAATGCCTGCGTTTCTTTAGTTAATTTTTAGTATAATTTTTTTCCTTTTTATTACTTTTGCCAGTTTCTAGTTACTTCAGTGACTTTTGTGGGTTTTTCCTTCTGTAACACATCTGTATATTAAGTCTAAGTTCTCAGTTTGACTGGTTCAGATTTGCATTGCCCAGCTGCAATGTCTACTCTTGGCAGCTAATGAAAATCATATTCTATAAATAATTATAAGATTTATAATTGGCTGAATGGAGTTTAACCTGTTGGTCCGGGCGTCCGCAGTAGTTCCAGTTCTATATTTGATGCTTTGAAAAAAGCAGTGCCCATTCCTGATCTATAGCATCAGATTTAAAAACCTAAAACCTTGAGTTTTAGCTTCTCATTGTCAGGTTTGGTGAGTGAGGCGAACCCAATTCAAGATAGGGTTGTTTTCAATTTTTGACCAAAATGACTCTCGCTTTGTCATTCCTCAAAATATGATGATCCTAGTTTAAAGTTCTGACCTGAAAGGTGGCAGAAGATATTACAGATTTTAATTTAATGTGTTTAGTCCAGCTGTAGCAAATAAAATATATTTCTCTTTTCGTGTTTACTTGTATGCAGAGCAGGTTGCTGTTAGGTAGCTGAATCTAAGACCCAGAGAAGGAAACAGGCCCTGTGGGATGTGTAAGCTGAGCCCAAGCTTTGAAGAAATGGCTACGGATCAGTCAGCAATGAGACCCCCGCCAACTGCCTCTGCATATCTAACTCTCATCAGCCCGCGCTGGGCAGCAGCTGCAGGTGAAAAATTGATTTGGTGCACATTCCTAACTGATACGTGACACTGGAAACCCAAATCGAGGCACTCCGAGAGGCACACAATCCGGGGAAACGTGGTTCGATGGATGCTCTCTCTCAAACAAAAGGTTTTCTAAGGAAATATATAAATATGTGAAAAATAAGATATCCCCGTAAACAGTATTTTAATAAAACTGCAATATTTCTATAAGCAAGTAGGCAGCAGAATATATAGCACAGTAAAGCATTTTAATATATGAAAGTAGCAGCCAATAAAAATGTCAGGAAGGATATATTGAAAAATAAGTTATTCAGAGCTATTTAAGAAGAAAAAAAAAACTCCAGTTACATTTTCCTTTTTTAATTTAACGGTGCAGTTGAGTCAGACTGAACCATGAGTCATACCGGCATCCCGTGACTAATGGTGTAGTTTTGAAGAATGCAGCACGCTATCACAATGCTGCAAACCTTCGTGCATGGGAGGGGAAAAATCCAGCATTTTATCCAATCAAGGCAACAGAACAGAGTTTGGAGTGTGCCAATTGTGCTTTTCAACAACAGGTCTATTGTGCTCTCAACGATGTCTCTTACCTGTAATAAAAAGGACTCAGTGCATCTCACAACTCATAAGCAAATGAAACAGTTTATCATAATGTCAAATACTTAAGATTTATTCAGACATATTTGGATTCTCCTGCAGGAACACATTAAATTTGCAGCTTAATTATAACAGGGCTCACATTTACTATGATTGATACTGTGGATATTTGTGAGTGGTGCTTTGGGTGGACATCTGTTGTGACAAATGAGGACCACTTCAGGTTTCAGAGGTCATTAACGGTTTTCATCCTTTTGTGTTCCTAAAACAGTAAAAATGCTGCTTTTAATGTAAAGGCCCAGCATTCCTTGAAGGAATGGGTATCGCCCACTGCCTTTCATTCCAAAGTAAAATCATAACATGCTGAGAAATGATGGACTTAGAGTTGTTTTGGTCAAATCTTAAAAAGAACTTAATGCACAATATCACTCAAAAGTATGAGGTATCCAATGATTACTTTTTGAGTTTGTCTTTAAAATCCATCCAGTAGTAGTTCATGAGATACTTTGCTAACAGACAGACAAACACACACACAGACACAGAAAAATAGGCTATTGCCTGCCTTTCAGTGGTGGGTGATAAAAAGCTACCTTTGTGACACCCTTCTGGAAAAGTGCTGTTTTTCATGCAACAGTTAACATGCGTGAGCTTACAAAGCCTGTGGGGACTGTTACAGGTTTTACACTTTAATTTGAACACAGAAACACTCCAAGGTGTACTGCCTGTACTTTCTCTGATCCCTCCCTGTGCTCCCTGCCATCACCTTCTGTTGTCAGACAAACTTGGCAGGTTTCTTGAGGAAAGTGTGAAAGGCTGAGGCTGCTGCAGTGAAACATCTGGTGAGAAGGTTTGGAGGTATATACTTGGTGTCAGATCATGTCACTGACGATTACACTAAATTGCATCAGTGTAGCACTGTGCGGTGGTTGATATAAAATGCTTCGCTGCCACAGTACTTGCTGAATGTTAGCACCGTGACGTGGTGAGTTTGGCTGCTGATGGGTGATCCCAATGAATTTCAGGGAGCTGAAACCCATTTGTGAACTTCTGCTGTTTCTTAGGTTGTATTTAGTATAGACATACTTGGAAAACATCTGTTTCTGTTGTTAAAATAAAAAATCTGAAATAACCAAATATTGTTCATATAATCAAATATAACTAATGAATATTGAACTGTTCAGATAATAACACAACTCAGGATTAGTAATTAATTATTAACTCCTCCTTTTGTATGTCAGTTATCCAATAAGCTCATCAGTCTAAACAAGGAGCAGCAGGGATATATTTCAATTTAATTATTCAGTCTAATAAATATATGGCACAGCCATTTGACTCTTAAGTGAAAATCTTCCCATATGACCAGATTTTTTTAATCACTCTTCTAATTTTAAGTATGAGAAATAGCTGAAAAATAAGCCCAGAAACTTGAATACACTGGTAAGCCATATCCCCTGCTTTGTGTTCCTAAGAAACTGCAGTCAGACTGCAGTAGGACATGATGATAAAAAAAAAAAACATGCATTGTGCAACACGACTCCATCAGAATCAGAATTGTTTGTTGCCAAGTACATTTGCACATACAAGGAATTTGCTTTGGGGTTATTGTGCTACACAAATATTTTGAACTTAGTTCATGTACCCACATATATACATATTCATTTATGATAAAATAAAAAACAAGACAAGCTAATGTGCACCGAGGCAGCTATTCACGACACCATCTAGTATATGAGAACCATAAACTGCGTATCAAGTTGATGATGTGGAATGGGCTGTATAGGTTTTTTTTATATTTTGTCTGGATTTTTCTAATATGTCTGTTAAACAGTTATTAGACTGAATTTTTCAGTGAATATTTCATAAATGGTGGGAGATTGGAATTAGGTAAGTTTGGGATAGGGAGCCCAGGTATAATTGTAATGCTTTTTGTGTCAATACCTACAACTTAGCTACGGTCTTCAAACGTTTGTTTGGTGGGGGCTATGTGAAGGAAGATTAGCTGTCAAAAACATGCATTTATTTCCCCCTAACAATCATGCAAAGAACATTTTTTTAAGATAATGTTTGATGAATCATCTCTTGGTTATATGTAAGGAGATAGTTGGAGCCTTTCAAAGAAACACATAATAACCCACCTGTCTATCATTGTTTAGCTACATGTATTAACATGGTGCTGTAAAGGAGAAATGTAATCAAATCTCAAAATAGTATTATTGTATGAATATCATTTAGTAAAACACTTTCACAAAGGATTCCAGGGACCCATTTCTCTGATCTAAAACTTAAATAACTTGTTTTTGTCAATAAATGCCAAAGTGTGTCAGAGTGTGTGTTGGGGCAAAGTTGCCATCCTGGGTTCATGACGTGCACTGTGCCCTGGCCAGCTCCAAATTATTGCTGAAGAACCAAAAACGCAGTTACTGTGCCATTGTTTATTAGTGGAAAGACGAAGCCTCTTTGGAATATTATGAAATGCCGAAAGACTTTGTGGAGATAATGGATATACAACCATACCAGTATGAACCTGAACTGACAGCTGGATCTCCAGAATCAAGTGAAAACTCTTCAGATTCGGATTCTGAAGATCACAAGGGCCGTTATGGCCAGGGCTCTCAAGTCTCATGCATTGACCGTGAGACACATGCATTTCGTGACGTGCACACAGCACACTGTATTTCTCACGCTAAAACACACACACGCACACAACACGCAGGCCCTTTTTTGAGGAGTAACCAATGTGTAGCACAATGTGTCTGCACGAGCTGGAACACAATAGCGGACTTGGCTGCAGTGTTGCTAACTTAGCTTTGTTGCTTTATTTAGTGAGTTTTCAGACCCCTCTAGCCACTTTTTTTTTAAAAAAAAAAAAAAGCAACTAGCGATTTTTCTTTTGTGTTACTGGAGAATTTGGCGACTACACGTGAAAGCACCAATCGTTCGGCCTGCAGTGCCCTGTCCTCAGTGTGCTGTAAGCCCTGCCCACTTCCCCAAGCCCTGACAGCTGTCAGTCTCACAGCAGAGAGGAGACCCGCTCCACTCCGTGTCCACACTGCAAATGAATCACGCCCTGGATGTAAATGTAATGTAATAATAATATTTAATGTATTGTTTTTTTCACTGACTGTCCCTGTGGTTCCATCCCCGGATAAAAGAGGAAGGTTGAATGTAGAACTCGCAATTCGACGACACATAACTGTCTTTTGCTTAGATTTGATATTCTAACAACATTGATTTATGTAGCGTGAGTTCAGGCAAAGTATTCAAGTTATGAAATTATTTCATAAAGTTCATTCATAGTCCTAAACATATTTTGAGTGTTTTTACTCATTTTTTTTGTCTTGCCAGTGTTGATAATCCTCTCTACTACAGCTGATCAACATGAACAAATATGCAAATTATGCGATGACGTCATCTAGCGGCTTAAAATCTCACTCCAAGCTCAGATCAAAACTTGAGAGCCCTGGTCATGGCCGACAAAACGACATGCATAATAACCGAGTTGGGGACTTGGAACGGTGAGAACTGATTACCCCCAGATCATTTAACAATCCAACTGCAACAATCAGCTGGTATTATGATCTTACATCTATCAGTCACCAGTTACTGAGAGGATTACTGATGAAATTGGCCTAAAATTACGTACAAAGACAATTTAATGACACTACTGTCTTGTCTTGTAGAAGTCTCAGCAATGAAAAACACTACATAAAAACTGAATTTCTGAACATAAAATCTCTATTTACTGACAGTAATCAGTATTGTTCTGTAAGCAGATATTAACAAACACGTCAGATCACAGCTTTGTGACAGACTGCTCCATCTCTTTTCCTCAGCAGGGGGCATTTTTAGTGAAAAACAGGAGCTTTACGAGTCATGTTTTTTTTATGTAGTACTCCCATTTTTTAGGCAGTAAATCAGCAGAAAAATTGAAGCATATCAGTACACCCACAGCAGTAAGATCAGTAAATTTATTCATCATGAAGATTAAAGCTGGATGGTATTTTTAAATTTTTAACAGTGAATTTGAAACTTACTGATCTTTAACTGTAATGTTCAATATTGATCAGTGGTATTACTCTGTTTTAACCATCAAAAGATTTTGAGTAAATACAGGTCCCAGGTGTCAGTTAACAGTAAATGATCGAATCAAAACAAACCACTCACCTCCTCCCTCCTCCATCAGCCTTGCGGTGTCCTGACAGTAAAATCACAGCTCAGAAACTTTTCAGAAAAAGTGTGCTGATCTGGTAGTTTTTCCACTAATAAAATGAACAAACAAGAAAACAGTGCACTTTTTCGTTGGATTGTTTAAGTGTAACGTTTTTAGCGAAAGCTTCTCTGTTTCCTCGGTGGATGTGAACAAATGGGGCTCCACAGCTGTTTAACAGCTCACAGATCACAATGCTAAAAAATAAATAAAATACTCCAAATTTACAAAGCTTTTTTCTCTCCCACTGGTTACTGCTACATTCTTTCTCTGAGAATGTTGTACAACTTGTGGATTTTGTTTTAGTAATGATATTTGAACCATATTTTTGGCTAATTTATGAGTGACAAAGCTAACAGCTCCATAAAAAATAACGAGACTGAGACTAATACTGGAAGAATGCTTCCCAGTTTCTGCTGAAATGTCCATGTTTAAGAGAAGAATAAGTTCAATAGACTAACCAAGAGTCAGGCCCTGTTTTGTGTGTTAAACCAATAAATGTAAATATTTTATACACTAACCAACTTTCTCAGTCAAATTTTGTGGTTGTTGTGTTATCATTCCCTTTATTTAATTTAAGGTTGTAACAATATTCCTCTCTGCTTCTGGTTGTGGCAACAGTAGTTTTCCATGGGAAAATATTCATTTTCTATTCATATAACCTGCTTATCTTTGTGATGTCTTGATGAGCAGATTTTTTTTTTTTTTTCTTCCTGCAACTTTATTTGTTGGATTGGTGTATTTTTTTCTTGTGCATCTGGTTTTGAACTCTCTGCCTTTGCTGCACTTTTGGTTTTTCTTTTTTTATTAAAATGTATTTATACTGTACCTTCACTTGCCTCCCAGTTCTGTTTCTCCTTTCGTGAGTTGCAACTTCAACCATGACAATTATACAAGTTTTGTCACTCATTCAGATAACTACAGATTATTATGTTCACAATGTTATTGTTTTTGATTGACACCCAAGCTGCCAAATGGAAAACCACATTAAGCTTGATTCTTTATTTTTGCATGAAAACAAAAACAAACAAAAAAAAAACTAGATGACTGAACTCAAGGCTTTAGTCCATAAATGAGCGCGGGAAGTCATGGTTACTACATCCATCTTTTCTATCCAGTTTGTCCTTTGACTAAGTTACTTTTATATGCAAAGATTGCTCTCTGGTATTTTACTTTCTTTCAGAGCCATTTTCTCTCTTTGTGCCAATGCTGCATCACATTTATGATATCCCAGTACGTCTCTCCTTGTTATGCAGCTCTGTGGTTACCAAACCAGTTTCCCACTGTGCCTTCAATGGTTTAATTAAACCCAAGAAACCTTAACATGATCATGAATTTCAAAGAGAGCATGGGTGTGTATGAATAGGCCAATAGCCTGCACCAGTTTTGGTCCTGGCTTCTAAACGTTTGATCAAAGTGAGTTGATATTCATGCAGCACATGACTTCAGTCCTGACACTGAAACTCACATTATTCATTATTTCTGTTCATCGCTTTGCAGTTTAATCTTAGAATTTACACCATACATTGATATGCCTTTAACTGGCTGTACAACACAACTTTATCAGTTTGATCATTGTTATTTTCGCCTCTAAGGTTCTTAGAAGTTTACATGAGAGCACTAATTAATTCACTTAGTGTAAGACAAGACAATCTGTCAGAGTAGGAAACAGTAAGATTAATTCTGGCCTTTTATATTGATGACTGCAGCTGAATATTGATGCATTAATGAAATTGTTCATAAGCACTGAGAAAGCTACAGTATAATAAATTACCACAGCATCAGGGAGAGCATATATTATTTCTATGAGTTGATCTTCAAAACACCAGGGAAGATTATATGCTGTATGGAACACAGGATCTTTTCTTTTATTGTCTGCTGACAAAAGCAGAGAGATAATGTTTTTGTCCAAGTCTGTGGTCATTCGTCTGAACAGTTAGCAAAATATCTCATTAATCACTGAATGGATTTTAATGAAACTTTCAGAAATTAATCATTGGATGTACATCCACAACTAATAAACTTTTGAAGTCAGGGCTGGCCCAAGGTTGCAAGGGGCCCCTTTCAGTTGAGCTCATCACTCACTCACCACCAGCATCTGTTTCTATTGTCCATGCTTCATAATTTGTGCTAGTGCATTTACCCACACATTTTTAGTTTTTACAATAATTATGTAGACTTCCTAGGGTAAGAAGTTAAAATGGTTCAATTATTAGGCACTTTGCCAATACACTTCAAGCCAGGACTTAGATGCCTTCTGGCCATTCTGGTGTGATTTCTGAAAGGACTGAGGTGGCAAGAGGGGCTTGAAGCCAAACCATACCCTGATGTGCCTTTGTGCCACCAGATGAGCTAGTAACAGAGCTGTGTTAGTTGACATGTGAAAGGTAAGACAGCTTTGTGGCTAATTAATGTGATGGTCTGCGTGACAACACAGCTGTGGGATTAAACAACAGCAAACAGATTTAGAGGAGAAGATTGATAATGACGTATAGGAACTTTGTATTCAAAAAAACTAGTTAACCACAAAGAGAACTGGTAAACTGAGTTAATTTGTCATGTTTTAAAAATGATCTGGGTGAGATATCCATCACACATTTAATGTGTAGTGCTCCATGTACAACACAACTAAGTTCTGCTCCACTCCTTTGCAATGCTCGCTTCATTTCTGAAAGCTCACGTCTATGCAAGATGTGGCCAGCTCCATCAGTGATTTATGAACAGTGAGAGGCAGCTTAACGATGGACTGGTACTCGCTTTTGAAAGTGCCTAATGTATCTGAATAAGAGGGTAAAAATAATCTGACAGGATACTTTCTGATTCCCTCCTTGTTTGATAAGTAAAAACTAAATTCAGGTAGTTTTCAGGTCTAGTCATTTTTTTTTCTGTTATTGACACAATTTTCAGTAGTTCTTTTTTTGTTTCAACAGTTAAGTTGAACATATCATTCAGAAAGGTGAAAAGCAAAATCAATTGACTGTTCAGTTATTGTACTTAAAAAGTTATTTTAGGCTACCTAAAATAACTTTACAATTTAATGAGCTAGTGCACTATTTTACTTAAAAGTTTGTTCAAAAGATTAAAACTATTTAAAAGGTGATGCAGACATTTATCCATCCATCGTCTACCTCTTATCTGTGTTCAGGTCGCAGAGGCAACATGGAAACCTAGACATATCTCTCCCCAATGACACTCTCCAGCTCCTACCAAGGTGTTCCCAGGCCAGAGAGGATACATAATCCCTCCAGTGTGTTCTGAGTCTGCCCCAGTGCCTCCTCTCAGAGTGACATCCCTAGAAAACCTCAGAAAAAAGGCATCCAGGAGGCATCCTAATCAGATGCCCAAACCACCTTAGCTGACTCCTTTTGATATGAAACAGCAGCTCTAATTCGAACACCCCCCAAATGACCAAGCTCCTAACCCTATGTCTCAGGCTGAGTCTAGCCACTCTACAAAAGAAGCTCATTTTAACCACTTGTCTCCATGTTCTTGTTCTTTAGGTCATGATCCATACTTCATGTCTATAGATGACGATTGGAATGTAGATGGACCAATAAATTGAGAGATTTGTTTTTCGACTCAACTCTTTCTTCACTACGACAGACCAAAGCAACAGCCTCATTACTGAGGACAAGGCCCAAATCTGTCAATCCATCTCCCGCTTCATCCTACCATCACTCGTGAATAAGACTCCCAGACACTTGAACTCTTTCGCTTGAGGCAGAGACTTATAACCGACCCAGAGCGAGCATTCCACCTTTTTCCAGTTGTGAACCATAGCCTCAATTTTAGAGGAGCTGACAACAGAACCAACAGAACCACATCATCTGTAAAAAAAAAGCAGCGATGAGACCCTGAGGGACAGACCTGATGGAGTCCAACCCACACTGAGAACAAGCTTGACTTGACTTTAAGGATGTGGACACAGTTCCTTCTTTAGTTATACAGAGACCAGAAAGCTCTTAAAAGTGACCCCAGCACCCCCCACAAAATGCCTCAGGGAACATGGGCATTAGCCTTCAGATCCGCAAAACACATGTAGACTGCAGAGTTAAACTCCCGTGAACCCCTTAGCAACCCCGCAAGGGTAAAGATTCAGACATGATATTCATTAATATTCAGGTTGTTAATCACAAGGTAAAATGAGACTTGTTGTGTTGAGGGATTCAGAGCTTTAAGGGCAACAGTTAGTGTCACATTTCTGCACAGAGACAATAAAATCAGGCATCACAAAACCAGGTGAGACTCCCACTGAACTACACACCAGTTAGGTGTGCTTTAGATGCAGTCTGCAGTGAGCAAAGCTAATAACAATTAAAACTTCCACTCTCTTATGTTTCTGTATCACTGTAACAACCATGTTCCTTCAAAAAATATATTATTATTATTATTATTATTAGTAGTAGTAGTAGTAGTAGTAGTAGTAGTAGTAGTAGTAGTAGTAGTAGTAG
>JAOXNZ010000038.1:5122220-5134017 GCA_028566095.1 Kryptolebias brasiliensis
AGGCTGCATTGACCCAGATAAGGGCCTCACAAGACTAAGACCTCATTGTAATTAACTTTTGTCAAAGTGATTAATCACCCCCCAACCATTATGTTCAGAAACCACATAATTAGTTAAATAAAATCCACCTATGAGTGATTTAAGTGCAGCTAAAGACACAAAAAATAATTTCTGCCCATATAAGACTCTACTGCCTGCAGGGCAATATGATAACTCTACTGACAAATGCAGGCACTGACCTGTCCCGCCCCATAACTGCATATAAACAAAAAACTCTGGGGGAATCAACAAAAAATATTTAAAATTTCATTTAAGATAGTTTAAAATGTTGAAAAATACAAAAAAAAAAAAAAACACACAAGCAAAGTAATTGGGTAACATTCTTTATTAGTAGGAACTGCTTTTTTAGTAGGGTGGTGACCCACCTGTCTTAATGAACCAGCTGTGCCTCAACATTACCACAAGAACTGAAACAAGAAGATGCTGATGAACACCACAGATATGCTGCAGCAACTTCACAAGGAAGAACAAATTGCCACAAAAACATCAAGACGGTTACGTAACAAATGCATGGTTACCACTGTAACTGTTACTTCACACCCTTCAGCCCAATACGTACACATTATCAATGTACAAGAACACATCGTGAAAGTTGCATGTATGTCATATACGTCACAAGAATTTATTATTTCTACAACATGCATTTTATTCCTTTATATTTTAACCTACATAAAACAAATCTAATTACATCAACATGTGCGGCAAAATACAAACCAGTGTGACAGCAGCATATGACAAACATAGACAACATGAATGAATGTATGTATATTACCTGCTGCATTTCATGCCATAGTTAAATTAACATTTCATGCCATAGTTAAATTAACATTTCATGCCATAGTTAAATTAAGATCATTTTATGATGGGAAGTGCCAAAATGATGAACCTTGCACATGACATTATCTACAATCTCATCTTAGATTTCATGAGATGTGTTAGCTCTCAAAGTAGTGTTTGGGATAACTCTCAGCTACTTCTACACCACATTTTAGCTAAATACCTGGAAAATTAACCAAGGTATATCCATTTTTGTCCCTTTTAAGGTCGTTGGGTGTGGCAGACATTTTGAATCTAGTTGACTCCAAAAGTTAATCAGTTGTAGATGTACATCCAATGATTACTTTTTGAGAGTTTAATTAAAATCTGTCTGTTTTATCATGTATTTTGCTAACACAACCGACAAACACACACACCCACACAAAGACATGTGCAAAAACATAATCGCCACTCATGTTCCTTATTGTTGTGAAAAAACAACAAATTAAAAACCAAATGTAAACTTAAAAAAAAAAACACTTTGCCCCAATATTCATTTACAAACCCACACTGGTTAGGAAGGTTTAGCACACTCACAGAGAAAGACCATGCAGACGATGAGTAGCTGTCAGTGTGCATTGTGATTGATGATTTCAACTGACATTATGAAGGAGACTGGCTCGCATCCCACAGTTTATCTGTTTGTTCATACACTCCACCTTAAGGTGCTCTTCACAGCTGTGAGCGTTAAAGGCTGGTAAAGAGGTTTCCGTTTGGGAGATCCAGCCTGTCATTTTACATCCCTCTGGGTGGCTTGCTTTGTTCCATAAGTGACCAGACTTATGCATGGAAAGACTGACATTTTAATTGTATTGTGACATATGGCAAGGGAGCTTGAAAAACTACCAATGATTAGCCTTTGGCATAAATGTGTAACTTTTGATTCACTGACTTTATTTTTAAAATAGGCTTTGTACAGAGAGATAAATGCTGCAGGTGAGTCAGACCCTAACATTTACAGCTCCAAACATGAGGAGAAATGTGGGACTTGCATCCAAAAGATCTCTTCTTACTTAGGAAAGGATGATAAGGATACGCTTAACAACTGATGATTTATTTTTTACTAAAATTAACTTAAATCATAAAAATATGTTATTGCTACATAGTGAGAGGAGAACAAAAAGATGACAAAGTGATTCTGACAGGTTACCTTTTCTTCTCCACCATGGCAAAACACCTGCAGAAACTCTTATTTTTGGTGCTAATTTGAAATATATCTCTTATGTAGGGTGCCAAATGGATTAGCTAATTTTCTAAATATTAATCATTCTTCTGTTAAGTGGTTGCTACATTACTTTAAACTGAAGGTGCAGATTTTTATTCTTTCATATTTTTATTGCCCTTGTGCCTTCGGCAGCAGGTGACATCTTCTTTGCCCTTGTCTGTTTCTGTATGTTTGTCTGTAGGGTTAGCAAAAAATCTCATGAACCACGGGACTGATTTTAATAAAATCTCAGAAAATAATCATCCCATGTACATGTAGAACTGATTAATGTTTGGAGTCAACCCAAATCAAGATGGCTGCCATAGCCAACTGATTTTTAGGAAAAGATTTGGTGTGGTAGTAGCTGGGTATAATCCTCAACAAATACTCCAAATGCTACACATTGAACATTATTTTTGATTAAATTTTGGCATTAACTGTTAGTTTCAACACTGTCAGTTTATTAGCAAAGTATCTTACGACCCACTGACCACATTTTAATGAAACTTTCAGAAAGTAATTACTAGCTGTACGTCTACTACTCAGGAATATTTGGAACATTTTGCTGCAAATAATAACACATCTTGCAAGATCTCTCAGTATCAACATCATTTAGAATGTTTAACCAAAATAGCTACAACTCTATCATTTCTAAACATAAGAACATCTTAGTTTTAAACTCTCACATGACCAGCAGCGGTACATATTTCTTCAAGTAATGATAGGCCTTTAACTTCTTTTTTTTTTTCCTTTTCAGTGATAATTTATGTAGACTAGTTTTCTTGTCTTCTTTCAGGGATATATTTCTTTGTGTATAGTTCTTTTGACTCATCCTAAGATAAGTCATTACTAACAAAGTATTCACTTGTGACATGTTTTTTGTTTAAACAAATGCACTTCTGGATTCTACAAGTTTGTAATGGTGCCTGTGTTTTAGAGGAAACATATTACAGCTTAACAGCTTGGTGCTTTTGGCTTTGCAAGAAGTTGACATTATTTGTCAATAATAGACTTGCTAAACATACAGTTCAAATATGCAGTCATCAAACCGTGGGCATGGCTTGCTTTGTGAAAGGGTTAAGCTTTAGGGTTAGAGGTCATTCAGAGCTTGAGGGAGAGAAAACAGTTTTTAGATAAGACATGTTTTGAACATTGTCTTTTGATTTGGTCAAAAGGCTATAAAGTTCAATGTTTGTATTTGCTACAAAAGAATGAAGAAAAGTTTTAAAAAGTGTTCACAATTTTATGATAGCCATTTTTGTGTTTTTTAGATCAGTTGGCTGTGGTGGCCATCTTGAATCGGGTTGGGTCCAAAAGTTAATCAGTTGTAAACTTGCATCTAATGATGACTTTCAATAAAATCAGCCCAGTGGTTCATGAGGTATTTTGCTAACAGACAAAGCCATTTGAGTAACAAATAACAGTTTCAAAATGTTTGTTCTATGTTTGTTTGCTGTTCATTTTTGTTTTTTGTTTTTTTCAAAATCTCAAACAAATCTAAGGCTTCCAGCTGGTCTCAAGTTGAACATAAGGATCCTGTGAAAAAGTGCCAGAATCATTATATCTTATTTTTGTGTTTCTTCTTTGTGATGTTTTCCATCACTCCTAAGTAAGGCTGATTTGGAGTTCAAAGTCATCATTTTCAGTTTTGATAAATGGTAAAGAAAGTTTACCTGCTACATGCTCCTCATTACACTGCTATCCTCTGATTTCTTTTAAGTCAAAGAAATTATATTCTTAAGAACTTTAAAGTTGAAGTACTTGAACCTCTGTCAGTTATCGCCCAGGTTCATTTCTCTGTTTCTAAAACACATAATCCCTTATTATTTCATTCAGCGTGATTAAAGACTGTGCTCCAGCATCTGGACTCCTGAATGAAACTTGCTTCAACACAGCTGGAAGCTAAAAAGCAAAAACAAAATGTTTTTATTCTTTTTGTCATGGTACGCCACAGGCAACAGAAATTTCAGGAAAAGGACAGCTCGAGTGAAAACACCAAGCCACTCATTCTTTTGTTTTCTTGCTGTGACTACTCTGTTAATTCCCTGAGACCTTTCACTTGCAGCAGTCAGGTTCTCTTTGTGGTCAGAACGAGGTTTTCAGCGCAGGACTGCTCCTGACGTGGCATCAACATCAACAGACTCACACAAAAACCTCCATAAAAATAATAATATAAAAAAAAGCCCTGAGGTCAGAGTGATGCACAGTGGATGAGGCAGAAAACCGAGCTCTGCTGGACACCTGACCAGAGGATGGGCCACTGGTTTATTATTCTCTTTGAAGCCTTTTCACCACTTTCTGCCAAGAAAAATAAAGCTACACCTCAAGTGTTTTTTTTCACTTGATCCATATATTAATTGCTGCATCTATAAAGTGAACAAAAAATTCCATTGTAAAAGACAAAATTAATTCTTGATCATTGGTCCAAAACACAAGTTCGTTTCAATGTGGATGCTTAGTTGTGTCTGAAAAAAGGATGAATTGCCTTTCAAAGGGCTCAGGTGTTTCAACATGCCCTTAAAAGTCTTCTGTGCCTAAAGGTCCTGCTTAGGGCTCATAAGTCTTTTAAAGCTCTAGTCTTGTTTGCAGCATTTCACTGACTGCATGGTTCCCACGCCTGCTCTGTTTGTCACTGCTTATAAGTCATTGTTTACATTAGCAAAAGGTTTCAGAATAATGTTCCTCAATGGAAAATGGGAGGACTTTGAATGTCCCATCTACAGTTCATGATATCAACAACAGTTTTCAAGAATCTGGAGAAATCTCTGAGCTCAAAGGACAAAAGGCTAAAAGTCAATGATGGATGACTGTGATCTTCAGGTCCTCAGGCAGCTCTGCATTAAAAACAGGTCTGATTCTGTTCTGGACATCACTGCATGGCCTCAGGAACATCAAGCACAGTTTGCCATGCCATCCACAAATACTGGTTAAATGCAAAAAGAAGCCATATGTAAACACATCCAGAAAGACAGTCCTCTCTGGGCCAAAGCTCATTTAAAATGGACTGAAAAGTGGAAAACTGTTCTGTGGTCAGACAAATAAAAGAAATTAAATTTGTTTTGGAAACCATGGCTGCCACAGTATTCCATACAAAAAGGAGAGGGGCTATCTGGCCTACTATCAGTGCACAGTTTAAAAGCCTGCCTCTCTTATGGTATAGGGGTCCATTAGCTCCTTTGGCATGGACAGCTTACAAATTGGGAAAAGCACCATCAGTATAGTTATCATATACAACTTTTAGAAAAAATTGTGCTCCCATCCAGACAACATCTTTGTCAGGGAAGACCTTGCATATTTCAGCAGGACCTTCCTGTAGAAGGGAGCAGCCAAAAAACAAACAAACAAAAATAGCTAAACCACAGACTGCATCCATTACAGCAGCATGGCTTTATAATAGAAGAGTCCTGGTGCTGCACTGACATGTCTGCAGGTCTCACCAACTGGAAACATTTGGTGAATCATGAAACAAAAAATCCAGCAAAGAAGACCCAGAACTGTTGAACAGCTAGAATCCTACAGGTTTTGGAGGGACAACATTCTTTCCAAAACCTCCAGCAGCTGCTCTCCTCAGTTCCTAAATGTTTACAGACTGTTGGTAGAAGGAGAGGGGATGCTTCACAGTGGGAAATATGACCCTGTACAAACTTTTTTGAGTTGTGTTGCTGCCATCAAATTCAAAATTACCTTTTTTTTTAAATTATAAATTACAATTTAATTTTTTTTACTTTGAACATTTAGATATGTTTACTGGGTTCTATGTAAGTAAAAATTGGGTTCATAAAATTTGCAAATCATTGCATTTTTTAAAAATTGTTTTTACATTTTACACAACATTCAATATATTTGGAATTGGGGTTGTATTATGTTATATTGTGGGTGTCTTGTCAGTTCTGCTTTGCCTAGTGCATTTTGGTGCGTTACAAAAATGCATCTAGCAGAATTTGTTGAATCTTCCAGAAATTCAACATTTATGAAGGAGCTGCTACTACAATTAAAATGAATGTGTTTTTTTGTTTGTTAGTTTCTTTTATTTTACTTGCAGCAGCATTGATAGATAGAGCTGCCTTTGAGAGATTTTTAGAATGGGTCGTGATAACATCAGTGACTCTGACACACTGTTATTACTGCAAAAAACAAACTGTAAATCTCAAATCTAGATCAGTTCTTCAGCTAAACTTATGCATACTTTTGTACTTTTGCATATTTGGTCACTTTTTACCCAAAGCTTTTGAATATGAAAAGAAGCCATCTGTCATGGGTCCCTTTGTACTCTCCTCCACCCACTTTGTACTTACTTAGGCCCAATTCGTATTACTATTATCGAGCTGGATAGGCCTCTGCATTCAAGACTGTACTCTTACAAAGGAAAGATAGGTTGCCAGTCCAAATCAGGACCACACAGAGACAAACAATCATGCGTGCACTCACTCAGATCTGGATCAAATTTAGAATCTTTAATTATTCTAGCATGTCTGTTTTTGGATTGTAGAAGGAAACTGGAGTACCTGGAGAAACCTACGCATGCACAGGGAGAACATAACAATGCCACACTGAAAGGACCCATTTGGGAGTCAAATCCAGGACCTTCTAACTGCAAGACAACAGTACTAACCCTCTGCCCCACCATGCAGCCTAAATCCTGTAATTAGACAAATAGTTTTACATACTGACATATTAATTATAATCTATTTTAATTCAACAAAACCTAATTGTAAAATTTTGTGTATAATATTCTAAATTAAAAGTAAGAGACTGTTGTCAGTATTTTACACTTGAGGTTTGTCGCACTTTAGGTCCCCAAAGTATACGAATTCTGACTATGAGTAAGAAAAACACTAGAGCTTTATTATCATAAAAAAAGCACTTAGTTGAGCTTGAGTCAGTTTGCATGCCTATTATGAAGCAGCAGTCATTCAGAGATTGTTTCCAGAAGGCTTGGCTTTTCTTCAGTGTAACAGGGAGTCATTATTATTGATGACTTGACAGCCACTAAACATCAGCAAAAGGTAAACTGACAGTTATCTGAAGTGCAGTATTTACCCCACTGATGTGATTGCAAGATGAATGACAATTAGATCTAGCAGGGGAAGGAGAGAAGGCAGCAGCTGACAGAAGAATGCAGAGTTTAAAAGAGACAGATTCACAGAAGAGTGGCCACTCACCCCTTAATGTGAAAACTGGGGGCTTCTTAATTGAAAGGAAAGCGAGTGACTTCATTCTGAATAAAAAAAAAAAAAACTTTTGTCAAAAGCAGCCTTACCGCAAAAGCTTCCACAGATCACTCACACTCACTTCCTCAGTATTTTTATAATAAGGCTGCCCCCCTCCCCCCTCTTTATTCACATTGGATCTGAGAAAATAAGCTCTTATAATTAGATATCTCAGACACTGACACAATTAAGGTGTGAATACAGGCGGGAAGCCCATATGACTGTGCCATCAGAGCAGTTCTTATCTCATTCAAAGTTAGAAAAAAAGGAGGCTTCCTCTGAATCTTTTCATCCCTTCGATTTAATGTGTCAAAAAGACCTTCCAACATCCCAGAACTACTGAGGCTTACTGAATATACAATCTGTCTTAATAGAAAAAGATGCAACATAAATATACTTTTGTTACTAATTACCATTGTCTGAATGCTGACACGTTTATCACCAAGGGCAATAATGTTTTTGCTTTTGTGTGTATGTTTGTCTGACTGTTAGCAAAATATATTGTGAACCACTGGATGTATTTTATTGAAACTCTTAGTAAGTCATTAAAGTCTACAGCTGATTACCTTTCGGAGTCAGTCCAATTCAAAATGGCTGCCACAGCTAATTAACCTTAGCCAACATAAAAATGGCTATAACTCAGTCAATTTTACAGATGTAGAGATAAAGTTGGATGTGGTAGTAGCTTAAAGTCATCCTCAACACGCTCTCTGAGTGCTGACACATCTTTTGAGATCTTGTAATATGGCATGAGCTTGGGCACATCACTTACAAGGTTTGACAAAAATGGTTATAACTCTATCCCGTCTCATCATAGATTAAAACTGGAACAAAATAAGGCAGGTGATATACATTCCTTCAAGGAGTGCAAGGCTTTTAGTTATGATTATGAAGTTTTCCCACACTGCTCCTTCAGTGACTGCATCAATCAAAGACTTTTTAACACTGTTTATTCTGCAAAAACCTTGAAGAAAGTAAACAGATATGTACCTGTAATCACTTATAAATAATAAATGTTGTTCTTTTAGCAGTGTTTGTATTTTATCCAAGAAGCAGAAAGGGGGGATAAAAGATAAATTGAGCAGAGAGTAATTTAGACTCTAAAATTTTTACTAGTTTACAATAGTTTGATGGTGGCAAATATTGATTTTGCTGCAACCTGATTGATAGTTCAAACAAAGCCAAATGGTCTTTATTCCAAGGAAATACAAATACACTTGCACCTTTTTTGGACAATTTGTGACAAACACCTCCCAGCTGGTTTCTTTTCTGTACTAAATATCTCAAACCAACGTCAGTTAGGATGTTTGGCGTGTAAAAGATGGTTATCAGTTCAGTGATGAAATATTTCATTGAAGCCTTACTACAGCTGTGTGTTACTTTTAACAGCACTGTGTAAAAGCTAATTTTGAAAGATAAACTCATCACTATTCTTTTGTGATATTAGAGTTCACATGCTCAATGCTTCAGACCCTCTTTTGTTTATTTTTTCATAATTATGTCTCAGAATTTTCAATGGATGAGTTCATGCCTGCAGGGAGGTCATTCTTGCACCTGGATTTATTTTTTTAGCTATGATGTGCTACGCACAGAATGTGGTGCTGTGGTCATAAGCAAGACAGCTCCAGGTCACGCATTCATTGTTTTTGATAAATGTTTAATAGTTATAAAAATTTGTGAGTACAATGAAATGAAGCACAGCTTGAGCTTGTGTAGGCTTGTGTCGAGTTGGTGTCGCTGCATACATACATGTAAGTGTAAGTAGGGTTGTATGCATGAGGGGATCTGTGCATATAAGTGAATTGTCATCAAGATGCACCGGTTGCAGCAGCTTGTGCCTCTTTACATTGGTGTGTTTTACTTTGTTATATTTTCAGTGTTTTTGATTGCACTTTCATACTTGCAGACCTAGTATACGTTCAACAAGAACGGACACTGGGTTACACTTAGGATGACCACGTGTCCCACATTGTGTGGGACTGCACAACATGTTTTGTCCCTTTTCTCACAAATTGAGATAATGTCCTGGATTTTTGCAGATTTTGTCAGTATTAGTCAGCATTGCTTACTTATAGACTTAAACAGGTTAATACAGTTTATTATCTTGAATAATACAGAACAGAAGTTATCCATGTCCGATAGTTGGGTCCAGCTTTTCAGCAGCCTTGAACACATCATTATATTTGTGAATCTGGAGTGCAAAGAAGGTCTCAAAAATCATGCACAGGCCAGCTGATCAATGCACTCATGTTGACTGATCCATCCGCAGCAGGTGATTCGTGCACGCACATTTAACAGCTTGTAATCCTACTTGTGCAGCTTGAAATGTGTACATTTGAAAAAAAGTTTACGGATTTCCAAATCAAGTTGCATGCAAACAAATCTTTTTTTGTGCTTTTGTGAATACTTTTGAGGCTAATTTATTTCCTTGATGACACATCAATCACTGTGTACAAAATCATAGGGACTTTGTGCAAAACGACAACTGCTGGTTTCAAAGTGCAGGTACGGTTTGGCAGAAGGCCAAAGCAAGACATTCCAAAATAGACATGCATTCTAGCTGACAGCTTGTTGCTTCAAAATGTAGATGCATCAGAACTTTGGACACTTTCTAAAAAGCATCAACATTAAAATACAATCTTGTTAAGATGTTTCCTAACTGAAAAGTTTGAGTTCAATTTGGATTCTAAAACTTTACAGAAAGCGTAACAAAACATAAGGATTTATCATTACTAAAGTGTCTGAATATTATTAATAAATCGTTCAAAGAGAAAGCATTCTCCAGACAGCATAAATGACATATTTCAGTTCCTACAGCCATTCTCTACTATTTTAAAACAAATCAAGATAATTGGCAAAAAACAATTCTGAAGGGGATTTGCACACATTTTTACCACAGATGCATTGTGGGATTTCAGCCTGTGGCAGCTGAATGTGGTGAGGAAAAATGCCACAGCTGGGATTTTTACTACACACTCAGCCAAATAGTGATAATGGTGTCTTTGATCAGGTAACAGAGACTTGATTCAGCTTGTATTCAGTATCCATCTGGTCGAAATCCTTGAACGGTTCTGCATAAAAACACATCCTTGTTGCATTATCTTTTTTTTATAACAGTTTATTTAATTAGTTACTTTTCAACAGCCCCCATAAAATGTCTCAATACAGCATGTTTGAGGAAAAGAGGAGTGAAGCTGAGTTGAATGGGGACCTTAGGTCACTGTGACTCAAATGGCTGAAAACCATTAACAGCTTTAAGCTGGAGCTGTATTACTGCTCAGCTTCTTGTGCTCCTGTTGCCAAGCTTTAATCAGCAGCTCACAGGGCAGATAATAATTATATGATAATGCACCAAATACTCATAATTCCTATAATGTTTAAAACAGCTACAATAGACAAGCTGGCAGAATGGGCTCCAAACACAGGACCTATTCTGACTCACAGCAGTGTTTGGTGAGTTCTTTAGAAAATCTTGTTGGCAGATTTCCTGCTGGACATAATGATGAAAAGATGGTTTGTAGTAGTCTTTTTGGAGAATAAGGCTCCTGAAGGTTTTCTCTTTTAATATATTTTTAAGAGATCATTTTCCTCTTGGCCGATATCTCATGCAATACCACAAAAACAGTTGTACAATAAGTGTAATTTTTTTAGTTTTTTGCTGCTCTGTTACATCATCAGCGACCAGTAAAAGGCCTGCTGCTGCAACTCTCACACTGACACATCACTTCATATAACCACTACCATATTTACTGCATGACTCATGTCTTTGATTAAAAAGTCTTCTTGTAGTGTTTTCATAGTAGTCTTTCAGTAGCAACTTTTCTACAGGTTTTCAAAAGGTTTTGTCAGGTTTTTATTTATTTATTTATTTAGGGGGTAGAGTAGGTGTGTGTGGGTGTGGTTGTGGGTGCGTGGGGGTGTGTGTGTGTGTTTGTGCATTTATAGCATAAATCCCATGAACCACTGGATGGATTTTAATAAAACACTAGAAGTAGCCTACCTCTATAATTGATTTTTTTTTTTTGTACCTTTGGAGTCAATATGGCATACGCTACATGTACTTTGAGCGCTAAACATTGTGTAGCATATTTGCATTAACTGTTGGTGTCATCCCTGTCTGTCTTGTTACAAAATATCTCATCAATCACTGAATATTTTAATGAAACTAAGAAAGTAATCACTGGATGTATATTTACATTGATTAACCTTTGGAGTCAGTCAAGATGGCTTTTACAGCTAATCAATTTTAGCCAACACAAAATTGGCTATAACCTAGTCTAATTTAACCTAAATTTTGATGTGGCAGTAGCTGAGAGTCATTTTTATATATATATATATATAGTCTGCTCACACATACATCCTGAGATCTAGCACTATCGCATGACATTGCGCATAATGTTATTTTTGAGATTTGACCGACCGAAAAGGCTAAAGTCAAGTCAAGTCAAATTTATTTATATAGCACTTTTCAGCAACAAGGCAGTTCAAAGTGCTTTACATCATAAAA